>CM071931.1:14844816-15037316 GCA_016081115.2 Rehmannia glutinosa | reverse complement strand
AAGGTAAGCCTTCTTCCAAGCCTGTTTAACAAACCTAAAGTGAATAACCCCGTTACTTTCAAGAAAAAAGGAAACTGTTATGTTTGTGGAAAGCCAGGTCATCATGCACCGCAATGTAAACAAAGAAAGAAACCTACAAATTCTCCAAAGCCAAATGCAAATTTGGTTGAAGGGGATGATGTAGTTGCGGCGGTACTTAGTCAAATTAATCTTGTGGCCAGTGTGAAAGAATGGGTGGTAGACTCTGGGGCTACCAGGCACATTTGTGCAAATAAAGAGGCTTTTGCATCCTACAATCTTGTGGGGGATGGAGAAGAACATGTGTATCTCGGGAATTCTCGAATGCCGCACAAGTTCTTGGCAAAGGCAAAATTCTATTGAAACTCACATCCGCAAGACCTTGGCTCTTAATGATGTACTTCATGTGCCTAATATTAGGGCAAACTTAGTTTCCGTTTCTCTATTAGGAAAGGTGGGGTTAGAGTGTCATTTGAATCGACAAGATTGTAATGACAAAAATAAAGTCCTTGTGGGCAAAGGTTATTGTAATCAGGGTCTTTTTGTACTGAATGTTTCCGATGTTATTAATAAAATTTCTTCTTCTGCTTACTTGATTGATTCTATTGATGTATGGCATGCTAGATTAGGACATGTTAGTGCTTCCTATATTTATAAAATGCAAACTCTTGGTTAATTTCTCGGTATTAATAACGCTTTGCCTAAACAAATGTGAAATATGTTGTGAAGCTAAATTAACCAAGAAATCATGTTTTTCTGTTCAACGAGAATCTGAATTGCTTAGTCTAATTCATACTGATTTAGGTGATTTAAAACAAACCATGACTAGAGGTGGTAAAAATTATTATGTGACTTTTATAGATGATTATTCTAGATATGCTAAGGTATATTTACTTAGAAACAAAGATGAAGCCTTTAGCATGTTTCGTTTATATAAGTCCGAAGTTGAAAATCAGTTGAATAAGAAGATTAAAAGAGTTAGATCAGATAGAGGTGGCGAATATACTTTATTTAATGATTTTTGTGAACAACAAGGTATAATTCATGAAAACACCCATCCATATTCGCCCGAATCAAATGGTGTAGCAGAAATAAAAAAATAGGACTTTAAAAGAAATGATGAATGCAATGCTCATTAGTTCGGGTGTTGCTAACTATTTTTGGGGTGAAGCTATTTTATCTCGCATGTCATTTACAAAACAGAATACCTTATAAGAAAACTGTAAGACACCTTATGAATTATGGAAAGGCTATCACTAACCTAAAATATTTAAAAGTGTGGGTGTGTCTTGCTAAAGTTATGTTGCACGATCCTAAGAAGAGAAAAATAGGTTCGAAAACTTGATTGCTTATTTATTGGTTATCTTGATCATAGTGCCGCATATAGATTTCTTGTTTTGAAAAGTGATGTCTTTGGATGTTAATACTATTGTTGAAACAAAAATGCTGAATTTTTGAGCATATTTTTCCATTAAAAGCGAGTCAATTTCTCGTGCACTGTTGAATCTACTTCTTATGCTCCTATTGAACATAATAATGAGAATTCTTTTGAGGAATTGAGAAGGAGTAAGAGACAAAGAAAAGAAACTTCCTTTGGAAATGATTTTTATACATATCTTGTAGAAAATGACCCTTTAACATTTAGAAAAGGTCGTTTCATCTTTCGATTCTTTTTTTTGGAAAGAAGCCATCAAAACTAAAATTGATTCTATTGAACAAAATAAAACTTGGATTTTAGTTGATTTGCCACCTGGAGCTAAACCTATAGGTTGCAAATGGATTTTTAAGAAGAAATATTATCCCGATGGAACTATTGAAAAATATAAAGCTAGATTGGTTGCAAAAGGTTTTACTCAAAAACAAAATGTGGATTATTTTGATACTTTTGCACCAAGAACTAGAATTTCTTCTATCCGAGTTTTGATTGCTTTGGCTTCTATTCATAAACTTTTATTCACCAAATGGATGTAAAACCGCTTTTTAAATGGTGATTTGGAAGAAGAGATTTATATGGTGCAACGAGGAAGGGTGTGTTGTTTCCGGAAAAGAAAACAAAGTTTGTAAATTACTTAAATCATTATATGGTTTAAAACAAGCACCTAAGCAGTGGCATGAGAAATTTAATCAAGTTTTGTTATCTGATGGTTTTACTTCTGTTGAAGTTGATAGATGTGTTTATACAAAACTTGTTGATAATGAGTGTGTGATTATTTCTTTATATGTGGATGACATGCTCATATTTGGTAGCAACCTTGATTTGATATATAAAACCAAAGAGTTTCTTGCTTCAAACTTTGATATGAAAGATATGGGTGAAGCAATGTGATATTGGCTATTAAAATCATAAGGAAAAATAATAACATTATGTTAACGCAAGAACATTATGTTGAGAAGCTTCTTAAGAAGTTTGGACATTTCGATGTTAAACCTGTGAGTACTCCTTATGATGCTAACACCCAATTAAAGAAAAATCTTGGTGATCCTGGTGGCTCAACCGAGTATGCACAGATTATTGGGAGTCTGTTGCATTTGATAAACTTTTCACGACCCGACATACCTATGATGTGTGTCGATTGAGCGAGATATACACATAATCCCAACCGTGATCATTGGACCGCTTTAGTCATGCTAATGAAATATTTAAGAGGTACCATGAATCATGGTATTCTTTATAGTGGATTTCCTCCGTACTCGAGGGATTTAGTGATGTTAATGGATCTCGATTCGGATGAGATAAAATCCACTAGTGGTTATATATTCACCCTTGGTGGGGTGCAATTACTTTGAAGTCGACTAAACAAACTATCATAGCAAAATCTACTATGGAGTCCGAGTTTGTTGCATTAGAGTTAGCGGCAATGAGGCCGAGTGGTTGAAAAACTTTAGCGGATATCCCGTTGGGTTCAAAGCCAACACCTTCCGGTGTCATGCATTGTGATTGTCAAGCAAAGAATCGCAATTGCAAAGAATAAAACCTTTAATGGTAGAAACAGACATATTAAATGCGAGAGACACGATGTGGTTAAACAAATTTAAAAGATGGAGTAATGTCCATTGATTATGTGAAGTCGAAGTGAATTTGGCCGATCCTCCGACTAAACCTTTGGGAAGAAAATTAATTATTGAGGCATCGAGGGAATGGGACTTAAGCCGATTGATAAATTAACAATGGAAAACCCAACCTTTGTGATTGGAGATCCCATGAATAAGGTTCATATGGGTGATAACAAGTCACTTGTTAATTTGTTAAAGACTAAAATTAATTGCCCCTTCCTATGGTGTGAGAAGTGCTAAAATTGCAATTATGTGAGGATGAGTTACTATAACTCTTAATGAATTTTATGTCCTTAAGGGTGGTATATTTAATTGCAAAATATACTTGATGAAATTCACCTATATGAGTGTGGAGTGGGGCCGCTTCTATGAGATTTTGGCATGTCTCTAGAAGACTCATGAATACCAAAAGACGCATACATGGCCTATTAGCTCACATCGCATTAAATGGCAAAATTTTTGAGAGGGTGTAATGTGACTGGTGAGATTTTAACTTACAATAAAGAGTCTTTGGTTCATAGAAGCTATAAGCTTCACCAAAACTCTATATTTTAAATCTTATCATTCTAGTGCCCCTGCTCAGTTATAGTCAAAAGACACCAGGATTCGATGCATTCTACACTCATTTTGTAACCTTGACAAAAATTATTCCTTTTATTCTTATAAAATCTTTTAAAAAACATGTGGGGATTGTTGTATTTATTGAGTGTTTTTAAAAGATTTTCAATCCCACATAGAAAATCAAGACAAGTTTTATCCTCTTTATTAATAGGACACCATTAAGGGCTTAGTAATAATGGCCAAGAGAATAAGGAGGCGCCAGACATAAAGAACCAGGCCAAATTTGCGATTTCGAATGTAAAATCGCCGATTTGCCTCCCCCTCCCCCGCTGGCGATCTGAGCTCGACCGGTTTTTTTGCTACTTTAAAATTAACTTTGTGAAAACTTATCTTAGTTTGACCATTTTAAATCTTATCTAAAAATGTCGTTCCTATTAATCAGCAAGTGGGAAGACTATTCTTGTTTATTCAAAAATTTGTTCCTACTTTCTAAAAACTGAAAATTGCAATTCCTTATCTCAAGGCTGCCTAACGTGTGCAATTGTATTTTCTGTTCCTATTCTTTTGCCTCATTCAAACGTGGGTTTTTTATTCCTTTTTCTGAAAAACAATCATTCCTATTTTGTGGGTGTTATCCGTTGGCAGCGGCCTTATTATATACCCCACTTAGCTGAATTAAAGAGAGAGAAAAAAAAGAGAAACAAAAAACCATCGTCCTCTTCTTCCATTTTCTTTCTGCAACTTAATAACTTGCTGGGTTACAATAACATTGCTGCCATTTTATTTACCTGTTGAATCCTGGGGAATTACCAAAATAAATTCCTTAAGGACAGTGCATTCTGAGCACGCCTCAGGTTATTCTCTTTCGAGTTTACGAAATCTGATTTTCGGTTTACTGTTTTCGAACCTCTGTTTCGAAAAATCTACAACATATTTTGTCTAGGAGTTTGATGGGCTTTTTTGCATTCAATATCCTTGGGGTTATATTCAATATTGCCAAACAACCCCTTGAAAATTGGAATTTTGGCAAATACCCCATTTTCAGGATGGCCGCTAGTCATCCGTTAAAATGAGATATAATGCCATTTTTGCCCTCTTCTCTCAAGCTAATTTGACATTTATACTCTTCGATTTGGGAACTATAACATCCAATATTCTAAAAAGTGATAGCGAGCTAAAGTAGTAGAGCTGTGGCTCAAAGCGGAGCTGCAGGCGGGATTAAGTGGGGTTTAATCGGAAGAAAAATGTAGATTTAACAGAGGGAGGAGATAAGCGCTAGGTAGAGGCTGTCGGTCTTTAGGCAAATATTTTTAGAACAATAATAATACCACTCATAAGTGCTTGTTTAGGAACACTTTTGAGATTTAACTTTTGGTTCTAAAAGTCCATTGCAATAAAAAAATGGTATTTGGTGGTTAATTTAGAATTAACTTTTGGATGAATCACTTTTTCAAAAACTAATTTTAGAGAAGTCAGAATTTTTGAAAAATCACTTATCAAGAAGTCTATTTTAAGAATGTCTTTTGCATAAGTCTTCCTAAACAATCACTTTTTCTTTTTCTTTTTCTTTTTTCTTTTTTTGTACAATATTTATTTTTAACATCTTTTTGTACAATATTGGTCAGTGATGAAGTAACTTTTTAAACTCTCCATATAATATGTCAATTTTACAAATTAAATTCTGCATTTATAAAAATGAATAGGAGTAGCATCTTAGATGATAAATGCAAAAATATAGAAAACTATATTTAAAAAAATAACGTCAAGCTACCATTGAAAGATAACGGGAAAAAAATTTCATTTCTACACTATTTCTTTTCATTTTATATTTTATTTTTGAAGCACTCATTTTAAAAACTGATCAGTAACGGTCTTAACAGACAAGGCGTTATTTCATTATTTGCCAAAATTTAATATTTTGGAATCTTATTTGCCAAGGTTGAAATACCTCAGGGCAGTATCAAGCAAACTGTCAAATGAAACTAATAAAATCTGAAAAGCAGCTAATAAAACCAATTTCATTGATATTACCAACAAAACCAGATACATATGTTTATACTTATTTAAATGTTTGTCTGTTTGCTTTTTATTTTTATTTCCAATATTCTTTCCTTCCAAAATCACTGTTTTACGTGAAAAAAAATGCAGCCAATGAATTGAGTTAAGCTAATGTTGAAAAATCATGCAATATCTGAGATAATTTAAGAATAAATAAAAGAGGAATATTTACAAATTAGGCTCATTAATGAGTTTAGAAATGTGAAATATTTGTTAATAACTAATATTTGAACTGATATGTACAGATTCAATCTCAGCCATATGATCATTAAGTTACACACTCCACGTACATCAAAGATGGGAAAATAGTTTTTTCGATCATCTGTAAATTTTGGTCCAATATCTTTAAAAAAAAATTGGACATACATTTAGTCCGATTTTGACTGAAAATTATACAAATTTACCATAATTCCTAACTATATATGAACGATAGTTGCTAATGTGTCTAAGAAATTTAGGGATTTTAGTGATTTGGCTAAAAGTTGATACGTCAAATCACCAAAAATTGGCACACAAAATTTGGGGATTTTAATATTTTTGAAGCAATTTTTTAGTCAAATCACCAAAATCCTGAATTTCTTTGACCTGTTTTGCACATATTCGGTCATAGTCAACAATTCCCGATAAAATTACATAACTTCGGTTGAAATATGACTGAAAAACTAAATTTTTAAAAGACTAGACTAAAATTGGAAGGTCTTGACTACGTACTTAGAAGATTAAAGGGAGAATTTTTTAAGTACCCACTATAGATAGTGGTTACTCTTTTCTACCCATCAATATAAGAAAAATCTTTTCTACCCAATTTGACAAAAAAATGCCCCTCCTTTAATTTGAAGATTTTGAATTTTAAAACTGATGCAATTAATGTTTTCCTTGAAAATCGTGTACAATTACCCCCAAATACACACGCCTATGTATAAAATCGTATACCCAAATATAGGGCACGATATATTGTGCCTAATTTTAACTGAGGCACGATATATCGTGCCTTATTTAAAATTGGACACGAATATTGGGCACGATATCGTGCCTAATTTTACTAAGGCACGATATCGTGCCCTATTTAAAATTGGGCACGAATATTGGGCACGATATATCGTGTCTAATTTTAACTGAGGCACGATATATCGTGCCTTATTAAATTGGGCACGAATATTGGGTACGATATATTGTGCCTAATTTTAACTGATGCACGATATCGTGCCCTATTTAAAATTGGGCACGAATATTGGGCACGATATATCGTGCCTAATTTTAACTGAGGCACGATATCGTGCCCAATATAGGGCACGATATATCGTGCCTAATTTTACTGAGAAGTAGCAAATGGGGAAGAATCGTATGTATGTATGTATTTAACAAGAGAGAGAAATACAACTTACCTACTTTAAAGAACTTGCATTTAAAGCCCGAGGGTATTGTTAGTACGCAAATGAACCAAGGTGCTCGTGAGCTATTCGGAGCTTGATTCGATAAAAGCTCGTTCAAGTTCGTTTAATGAGGCTCGTTAAAATAAACGAATCAAACTCAAACTTAGAGATATTCGGTTCGTTAGCTCGTGAACAAGCTCGTGAATAGGCTCCATTGTAAGCTCGTATAAATTGAACTAATAATTTGATTTTAATTTTAATTTTTTATATTTTTACTTAAGATAATATAAAAATATTTCAATAAAATCAATTTTTTTGAATAAAATTATAAGTTTTAATAAATATATTATAAATTTTGTACATAAATAATTTTATTTTCCCAAAAATTTGTGTGAGACGGTCTCATGGATATAATTAATGAGACGGATCCTATATTTAAATAGAATTTTGACCCAAGCCCATACCCATGAAAAAAATCCATATTTTTGTATGTGTTTAGGATGCGTCTCATGAACTTAGATCCATGAGACGGTCTCATGTAAGACCTCCTCTTTTATTTTTTGTAACTAAATTGAGAATATTTTAATTTTTAATTAATATTTACTACGCTCGTTTAGGCTCGATAAGACTCGAAAAAGTTCGTGAGCCATCAACATGTTCGATAAATTCAGGCTCGAGTTCGACTCGATAATAAACAAGCCAAACTCAAACATACTCAAAAGCTCGGCTCGGTTCGGTTCGATTGCAGCCCTAGGTATTGTGGTAAAAGAACCCTAAAAGTTGGTAGAAAACTATGTTTTTATCCTACATGTCAAAAAAGTCTCTCTCCTATCCCAAGTGGGTAATTCCCACCATTTGCTCAAAATTAAATCTCAAAACAGTGTAATTAAGTTAGATGAACAAATAAATTATGTCCCCACCAAAGTTTATAAGTTGTGGGAAGAATTAAAACATACCTTATATATTCTGTTTTCTTTATGTATATTATATTCTTTTTCTTATTTCATTTAATCCTGATAGTAAAGTGACTACTAAAAAAAAGTACAACAATTAACATAAACTAAAAAAGACTTAGCATACTGTTACATGCTTGACAAGTTAGTTCGAAGAAGTTGGACATATTCTGTAGTAGATAAACTAAAAAATAAATAAAAATCCAGCCAAGATTAATTATTATTTATTAATAATTAATAAATTAATTGCACATTTATCTGCCGGATTGAGATGGCCAAATTAATCTGCCGGCAGAAGTTGCTGCCAATTGCCAGCACAATTTTTCCTTCTCCAAAAATTTAATTCCTTTAAAAGCCCCTCTCTTTTCTCTCTTCCAATACTTACTCATATATTTCTGAGTTAAATTCATGGCGAAGTTATCACAGCAAAAAAATGCTAACAACACAACAACAAATTCAGACAATGTTGTTAGAGGCAATGGTGTGGGGATGAAGGCCAAACGTACTAGGAAAACCATTCCTAGAGACTCTCCACCTAAACGTAGTTCAATTTACCGCGGTGTTACAAGGTTATTTAATTTTTACCACTAGATACTAGTAATTAAACCATGCATGAACATTTCACATTTATAACTAAGTAAATTTATAGTTGGGTCGATCTGCTGGAATTATTGGTCATTTCTCCATAACAAAAATATTTTTTAGCCATGTTTTTCTAGAGCATGTTTTAGCCATTTTTTAGTTCAATTGTCCATTCGACCCTTTTCTTCATTATGTGGATTGAGAAATATTTTTTGGTACCAAGAAATGTACCGTATCGATTTTTTTAGAATTGACCAAGTAACTCACCAGAAAATACAAGAATGGTATGACTGTAGTTTTTAAGTCAAAATGACTTTAAAACATGTTTTTAAAAAATATGGTTACTTTTCATTTTTTGAAAACGTGAATGGCTAAAAAGGCCTAATTACACTATGTAGTACATGATCAAGATTCAAGAATGTTGCCAAAAGGTTTTTGTTAAGGTTGTTTTTGGCATTGTCTTCGTTATAGGCATCGATGGACGGGTAGATATGAAGCACATTTGTGGGACAAGAATTGCTGGAATGAGGCACAAAACAAGAAGGGCAGACAAGGTTAATAATAATTACATTTCAATGCTAATATTTGTTATGTTAATTTGTGTTGATATTTTAGTATTACACGTATTTTTATTTTTATTTTACTATAAACAGCAACTTAATTATTTCTTGTTGCCCTTTTCATGTTGTGATAATTTTGGCTGGAACGCTGATGGTAAATGCAGTCTATCTTGGTACGTTAATTGCAGTAATTCAAGTTTTCTTTACAGGCTTAATTGCAATTTTAGTCATATAATTCTTAGGAGTTGGCAATCTTAGTCCTTCTTGATGTGATAATTTTGATCTGATGATCTTACTCTCTGGCCAAATAACAATTTTAGTCCTGTAACTATTTTGGACAAGGTATTTTGGCTAATGAACGAGGGTATTGTGGGAACAAATAAAATACTGTAACACTGAGTAGGACCAAAATCGCACAAAATCAAAATTTGTAGGATCAAAATTGCACAAATTATATCATATGGTATGAAAATTGCACAATTAAATCAAAAACTTACGTGATCAAGATTGCTACCTAAAATATTTACATGACCAGAATTACTTAGTCTCCTATAGTTACGGGACCGATTTTGCAGTTAAGCCTTATATATATATATATATATATATATATATATATATATATATATATATTGCCTCTGAGAAATGCTGATTAATTTTTTAAGTGGGGTATTTCTTATGTATTTTTTTCCTGATTAGGTGCTTATGATGATGAAGAAGCAGCTGCTCATGCTTATGACTTGGCTGCACTTAAGTATTGGGGTTCAGATACTATTCTTAACTTTCCCGTAATTTCCATAATTTAATAATATTGTTTAATTTTACAATTATTTTTTCTTCACTTAAAAAATTATTTATTGTAATTTTGAGGTTGATTTATATGTATTATGCAATTATAGTTATCCACCTATGAGAAGGAGCTTATTGTGATGGAGGGACAGGCCAGAGAAGAATATATTGGATCTATAAGAAGGCAAGTTTAAGGATATTACAGTTTTTTCTATAACAACAACAAAAAAATTATCATTAAAAAATACTTATATTTTTTTTATAAAAATAATGTCTAATGAAGTAAGTCTTTTTTTGTGGAAATTGCAGGAAAAGCAGTGGCTTTTCCAGGGGTGTGTCCAAATTTAGAGGAGTTGCAAGGTACACTAACCTTGTTTATTTAAATTATAACAAATTGCTAAATTGCCGTATTTGTGAAAAAATTTAAGTCCTTCAAAATATTTATTCTATGTACATTTATGCCAATTTCAGACATCATCACAACGGAAGATGGGAAGCTCGGATTGGAAGGGTTTTTGGAAATAAGTACCTCTATCTTGGAACTTATGGTAAAATATTCATACAAAATTTTCATGTTTTTCCTCCTATATATATCTTCTTCTATGTTTTTTTTTCTTTACCACTTCCATCTGGTTAACCTATTCAAACCAACTACATCTGATATCATCATCACACAGTTAATTAGTTGGGCAAGAGTTGTCCAACCTAAACCTTCCACAGCCTCCAGACACTCGTGAACTTGGGGTTAATTGCAAATTTAGTCCTCTTAACTATAGGGGTGGGGAAAAATTGGCCTTTCTTAAATTTCGTTTGCCAAAATCACATATCTTTGTAAAACTCTCGGACTTAGTCCTTAATTCGTCAAAAATTTCAAAAATATATAGAAAATCTCAAGTGAGTTGAATGTGAACCTGAAAATTTGTGGATTTTCGAATCTCCAAATAAATATTAGAGTTTTCGCTGAAATAGTTGTTAAATTAATAAGGTGTTTGGGAAAATCCCAATATTTTATCGAAAAATAGCCGACAAAATATTTTTGTCAAGGATTTGAAATTAATCCCTATTCTTTTGCATTCACGTGCAAATTTACGCGAGACTTTCCTAACAGTTTTAGAATTTTCAGCGAATTGAAGACTAAATTCAAGAATTTCTAAAAGATATACGGTGATTTTACCAAATAGAATATAAAAAGGACCAATTTTACCACATTCCTATAGTCACATGACTAAAACTGCAATTTACATATATACTCCATAATTAAACTTGTATCTTTACTTTTTTTCTTTTGTTGTTTTTCTAATGTTGTTTCAAGTACTTAAATTAAATATCGCAGCTACACAAGAAGAAGCCGCGGTGGCATACGACATGGCAGCTATAGAATACCGCGGACTCAATGCTGTCACAAATTTCGATCTCAGTCGATACGTAAAATGGCTAAAACCTAACAAAAACAACAACACCAACAACAACGACAACCCTAATAATATCGACACCAACACATCCTTATGCCCCAACCACCACGACGCAAGCGGCTCAGCCTCCCTACCACCACTCCAACAACAATCTGACACCAATGATGCCGCCTTGTCTCAGCTACGGCCCACGACTGCCACGTCAGCCCTAGGCCTTTTGCTACAATCTTCCAAGTTCAAAGAAATGATGGAAATGACCCTGGCTGCAGAGTGCACTAGTCCACCACCACAGGAGTGTGATCCACCACAAAGTACCTTTCCTGAGGATATAAAACGTGTTTTGAGTCCAACGATTTTTGCACCTACAGTGATCAAGGGGATGATTTTTTGTGGATTTCAATTCTTTTATGCAGCCTATGGTCCAGTTTGAGTGAGTCTGGGAGTATTTTGGAAGTAGAGTGATATATAGATTGTGTTGATGTGAGAAAATTAGCTATTCTTTGGATGTCAATTTTTTTGGTAGATAGAAATGTAATAAAACTTGAAGATTGACCATAAAAAGAGCATTTGTTGTTTATTCTCTTTTCTGCTTACAATCTCAATTTGTTTAAATCTGATTCATTCCTGAGATTTTTATGCATTTGAAAGATTGTGTTATGTTTAGGTTTAATAAAGTGGCCATGCATTTGTTAAAATATAATATATATTAGGATTCCTTATTTAGTTTTAGTCCTTTTATGGTTAAGATTTGTAGTCCTTTTAGGGTTAGTTTTTCTAGTCGCCTATATAAGTCTCTATTTCTTTAATTTGTAATTCATTTTTGGTTTTGTATAAGAAGAATACAAGTATTTATTTTCTCTCCCAATATTTTATGGATTCGTTGATTCCAACATGGTATCAAGAACCAAATTTTTAATCTTTGCCCCACTTTCGCGGATCAATCTAGTTCATTTTTTTTGTTCCATTTTCTTCTGTTATGCTAGTTTTGGGTTCCGATTTGGTTTATTTTTTTACTTGTTTTTGGGTTAAGATTTTGTGTTTTTTCTCTTTATTTCATTCATCATGGTTGCTCCTAAGGATGACTCTCTTGAGACAATTAGCGTACAATTAGAATACCGCGGACTCAATGTGTCACGCAATTTCGATCTCAGTCGATACGTAAAATGGCTAAAACCTTACAAAAACAACAACACCAACAACAACGACAACCCTAATAATATCGACACCAACACATCCTTATGCCCCAACCACCACGACGCAAGCGGCTCAGCCTCCCTACCACCACTCCAACAACAATCTGACACCAATGATGCCGCCTTGTCTCAGCTACGGCCCACGACTGCCACGTCAGCCCTAGGCCTTTTGCTACAATCTTCCAAGTTCAAAGAAATGATGGAAATGACCCTGGCTGCAGAGTGCACTAGTCCACCACCACAGGAGTGTGATCCACCACAAAGTACCTTTCCTGAGGATATAAAAACGTGTTTTGAGTCCAACGATTTTTGCACCTACAGTGATCAAGGGGATGATTTTTTTGTGGATTTCAATTCTTTTATGCAGCCTATGGTCCAGTTTGAGTGAGTCTGGGAGTATTTTGGAAGTAGAGTGATATATAGATTGTGCTGATGTGAGAAAATTAGCTATTCTTTGGATGTCAATTTTTTGGTAGATAGAAATGTAATAAAACTTGAAGATTGACCATAAAAAGAGCATTTGTTGTTTATTCTCTTTTCTGCTTACAATCTCAATTTGTTTAAATCTGATTCATTCCTGAGATTTTTATGCATTTGAAAGATTGTGTTATGTTTAGGTTTAATAAAGTGGCCATGCATTTGTTAAAATATAATATATATTAGGATTCCTTATTTAGTTTTAGTCCTTTTATGGTTAGGATTTGTAGTCTTTTTAGGGTTAGGTTTTCTAGTCGCCTATATAAGTCTCTATTTCTTTAATTTGTAATTCATTTTTGGTTTTGTATAAGAAGAATACAAGTATTTATTTTCTCTCCCAATATTTTATGGATTCGTTGATTCCAACATGGTATCAAGAACCAAATTTTTAATCTTTGCCCTGACTTTCGCGGATCAATCTAGTTCATTTTTTTGTTCCATTTTCTTCTGTTATGCTAGTTTTGGGTTCCGATTTGGTTTATTTTTTAATTGTTTTGGGTTAAGATTTTGTGTTTTTTCTCTTTATTTCATTCATCATGGTTGCTCCCAAGGATGACTCTCTTGAGACAATTAGCGTACAATTAGATGGGAAAAACTATTCATATTGGAGTTATGTCATGAAAAAAAAATTTGCAAGGTAAATCTATGTGGGGTTATATTTATGGGACAAAGGATAAACCTATGGAACCTGATTCGGATGGTGCGGATGTTGGATGTTTGGGAATAACTCAAGATTATTACTTAGATCAACAATTGATTTCGCAATCTATAATAGCTCGATTGGCAAAGTATGAGACTATGAAGAAAGTTTGGGACCATCTCGGCATGGTTACATACACATGACCAACTTTGCGAAACAAAAGATTCAATTGGAGGTCGATATTCGTGCTTTGAAACGAGAAAGAGGTGAGTATTCGGAGTTTTATTCCACTATGTCGATTTGTTGGATCAATTGTCGATTGATTGAATCAGATCTGCAAGCTTTTTCTCCCTATATTACACGTCGAGAAGAACAATGATTGGTGCAATTTTTGATGGATCTCCGTTCTAACTTTGAGGTTGTGTGGTAGTATTCTCGCATCGTAGCCCATTACCTTCTGTAGATTCAGTGGTTAATGAACTTTTAGCTGAAGAGATACGACTTCGGACTCATGATGATAAGGGGATCGTTTCAACATCTCTTGCACCGGTCTTTGTCGTATCTTAAAAGTCGATTAATAATAATCACAATCAGGTGAATTCAATGATACCCTTTTTCCACCAAAAGAATCATTGGAAGGCCTAATGTCTCTTGTTATTGAATAAAGGTAAACCATAACATAACGAGGTCCCAACAAAGAAGAAAGAGGTTCCAACAACAACGCCCTCCATGTCCTCCACAACAACCACACACACCATAGTCATTCAAGTGGTCTCCTAAACCACCTACGCTAAGCAATGTAGTCGATGCACCATCATTGGATCCGTATATGTTTGAGCGAGTTTCAAAAGTTCATTGCCTCACACCCACATGATATGTCCGCCTCATCGAATATATGTTTGTCTCATTACAATTCTTCAAGTACGTCGCACTATTATGGATCTTAGATTCTGGAGCTTCCCATCATATGTCACCAAGTATGTCGTATTTTGTCTCTTTGTCTCCTAATGCATGCGTGTCGGTTCTAGCTGTTGATGGTACTCGAGTGTGGCACTAGCAGGAATTGGTTCCATTGCCACGCCTTGTTTTTCCATTGCAAATGTTCATAACCTCACCTTGAATCGGTTTGATTAGCCGATTATGTGTGTCCGGTTATTTAGTCTCATTTTCTTTTTCTACTTGTTCTATACAAGACCCACGATCTCGAAGGCGATTGGGACGGCCGTAAGCAAGGGGAACTTTATGTTTTGGATCAACTCAAAATATTAGAAGCAAAAGCTTTTAGTGTGGATTTGTCATCTTTTCGTTTGAGTCATTCATCTTTGTCTTTTACTTATGGCATTATCGTTTAGGTCATGTGATGCGTATCGTTTTGATTTTTGGTTTATCTTTGGTGTCTTAGAAGAATTGAAATCTCATGATATCTCGGATTGTAATAGTTGCAAACCGCAAAATTTTATGCTTTATCGTTCAATAAAAGTGTTTATGTTTCTCGTGCACCATTTGATTTTGTTCATTCGATGTATGGGGACCTTCCCCTGTCAATACAAAAGGTGGATCGCGATATTATGTTTCATTTATTTATGATTATACATGTTATTGTTGGGTTTATCTTATGAAACAACGTTCGATTTCTTCAACATCTTCTCGCCATTTTAGAGTACATGTGAAAACCCAACATTCGGCCACAATTATAAAGTGTTTTTGTTGTGACTTAGGTGGGAAATATTCTTCCAATGCTTTTCTTACGTTACTCGTTACGATGGTACAATACGACAAACATCTTGTACGGATACCCCCGAGCACATGGTGTTGCAGAGTGAAACCATAGACTTCTTGTAGAAACCGCTAGATCTCTATTATTTTCTGCTAGTGTTTCTAGTGTGTTTTGGGGGAAAGCGAGTTCTCCTCCCGATTACTTATCTTTATGTGTGTTTGGTTTTACTTGCTTTGTTCTTCGACCTCAAGTTGAACGTAATAAGTTGACCTCATGGTCCGCTTTATGCTTTTTCTTGGTTATGGGGAAGGACGGAAAGGTCATCGTTGTTTTGATCCAATTAGCCAAAAATTATATGTATCACGTCATGTAGTATTTCTTGAACATATCATGTTCTTTTCTACCCCAGTGGCTCCCATAATGTATCCATGTCGACCTCATTCATATTGATACCTCTAGAGCGTGGTATGAGAAGTTCACTGTAGCCACTTCTCTTAGTTTTCGCCAAGACATCATGATTCAACCTTGTTTATCGAATGTCTTGAAACAAATCATATTTTACTTTCACTATATGTTGATGATATGATTATTCTGTGATGATCTTGATGGGATAGAAACTTTGAAGTCTACATTAGCTCGTTTTATTTTCTTGGTATTGAGGTTGCTTCTTCCCCACAAGGTTATTTTTGTCTCAATCAAAGTACACATCGATATATTTGAGCGTGCACGACATCGATAACAAGATTGTTGACACTCGCTTGAGACTAATGCTCGATATATTCTCCCTCTAATGGTTCTCCTTCATCGGATCGATCGTATCGCATCTTTGTTGGATTGGTTTATCTCACGATTACTCGTCCGGATATTGAACATGTTATTCACGTGGTTAGTAAATTTGTTACTTTCCTACTACATTTCATTAGCCTATTGTTCTGCGTATTCTTTGATATCTTTGGGGAACTCAATTTCGAGTCTTTTACTTCCGTCTAGTTCTTCCTTGGAGCTGCGTGCATACTCCGATCTTTGACAATGGTGATCCTATGGATCGCAACTCTATCATTGGTTTTTATGTGTTCTGGGTAACTCTCTCATTTCTTGGAAGAGTAAGAAACAAGATGTGGTTTCTAGATCTTCCACAGTAAAACCGAGTATCGTGCCATGTCAACTACTTTTGGTTGTGAGATAGTTTGATTACGTTGGTTGCTTAGCGATATGTGTGTTTTTCTTGATCGTCCCACTCCCGCACTATGATAATAATTGCTATTCAGATTGTCATTAATAATATTAAAATTATTTTTATAATATTTAAAAATAATGTTTATTTGATGTTGGATTTTCACGAGACTGAATTTAATTTAATTCTTATTTCAAGAGTATAACAAAAACTTCCTTCTTAGACAACAAAATTACAATGAAGAAATTCATTCTTGTTGCACAATATAACTCACGAAATATATTAGAAAAAATATGAAACTTGTATGACATAAAATTATTTTAACTTGAGGTGTGAAATGCTTTCCTTAAAGTGATAATTGTCTCTTTTATGGATTTGCTAATTGGTTGAATGACAATTTACTTCTAGGATACAATAAGCTACCCGAAGACTGCGAATAGCAATTTCGAAGACATCCTCAAGAACTAGAAAAAGAACTCTAAAAAATTATGTGAAAAATTGATGTACGGAAATTTTGTATGTTTTGCCTTATAAAATTTATAAATAATATACACCTTCTCATGAATCCATGCAATGTTTAGATGAGAGTTTTTTCCAATCATTGCAATTCTTTGAATTAAATTGATAACAACTTTTTCGAAAAAATTCCAAAAGTTGCAATTATCAGTTTTGATAGAAAATTCGATTTTTTTAATTTTAGAATAAAATTCAAAAATAAACAATAGTTAACTTATTTTTTATTTCCATGGATATACGCGAACGTTCCAAGTGCCAAGTACATTTATATTAAATATAAATATATATACATTTTAGTCCCTCCAAGTTCTAAATTGAACTTTTAGGCACACATCCCTTTATAAAAATTACTAAACCCTTTTTATTTTATCTATGTGGTATAAGAGAGAGATATATGCATATTGAAAGCTATTCTAACAATCCCCCATTTATATTGTCATATGAAGTTTCCACATAATTAATTTTTATGTCATACATTATAGAAAATGTCTTTCGAATTAAACTTTCTTTTAGTGCAAAAATATCAAAGTTCAAACGAGATCAAAGGTGGCCCTAGCTTAAACCAATATTTCATGTGTTTTAACTGGATATATTGCACACATGAACATAAAGTTCTTTAATCAGTTCACCAAAAGCTTAAGCACATTTTATGGCCTTGCGCTCCATCCTAGATTCATGAAAACTTATAAAAGTTTTCAAACTTTTATTAGAAGAAGCGCCACTTCTTGTATTCACTTAGGTAAAGTCTTTTCATACCTATCGAGATATCAAGTTTACTTGGTTAAGAGTTTATAACTCCTCCTTCTTTTATTCCACACTTAGATAAATATTTCTAATGTTACTTTAATCACTTCTCGCAGTAGTTTGGTTTTACCCTTTAAACTATTTGACTAGTTGTAGTACTAGAAAATTGGTAAGGTTCCCAATCTTTGGTGATTTTATGTGAAATATCTTAATCCCATTCCTTTTGTGGTACTAATGATCATATCTCTATCGAGCCCTTTTGTTAATAGATCTACTAAATTTTTGTGATCTAACAAAAATTATAGTAATAATGCATTCTATGATTAGTCCCCCGTACATGTCCTAAACCAATATATCTAGACTTTCCATTGTACGCTTTACTAAGAGCTCTAGACATTGTTTTCTCACTATCGAATACAAAAAAATGGCTAGCATCGGTTGTTACCACAACTTTATATCTAATAAAAATATTCAAGCCATTCAACCTCTTTGTTGGCAATGCTAATGCAACAAACTCAAAGATCCATGGTGGAATGAGCAATGCATGTTTGTTTCGGAGAAGTCCATGACAATGTTGTCCTACCAAGAGAAAAAAATTCATCCAGTTGTAGATTTATTATTATTCACACTAGTTATCCAACTAGCATCGAATAACCCTCTAACACTCGGGCAGACATTGATTATAAAATAGTCCAAGATTTTTGTGCTTTTAAGATAACAAAAACTCTTGCAATAGTTTTTCAATGCTCACATCTCGGATTGTGAGTAAACCTGGAAAGTGTACACACCGCAAATGCAATATATGGCCTTGTGCAACATATAGCATACATCAAACTTCTAATCGCAAAGAGCATACTCAAGTTGAGCTACGATTCTTCCTTCATTAGTCAAAGCTAGAAACATCACAAAGCTTTCCCGATGAATAAGCATTTTATTTTTGTTTTCATTCCCTTTGCTTCATCTAGATCGGAGCGAGCCCCAAAATAGATACTCTATTCAAATCCCTACTCGACATGGTGTCTTAAAGAATCGAAGTTGGTTGCTAGTGGAAGTAACGCGCCAACGAGAAAATCGAGAACATTCAAAAAGAAATGGTGTAAGTGGAAGGGATTGCTTATAAATAGACATTGGTATTCGATTCATCTCTTTCTCTAAAGGTTTTCAAGTGCAATCCTAAGTAAAGTTTCATGAGTGAAGCGAATGAGGAAATTATACTAAACCCCTATACTATTCGCGTTTTTAGACTTTACCATATAAGTTATTTTTTGTTACACTTTACCATATGAATTATGTAAATTTTTGCACATCGCCCTATACGGACAACTTCACCCCGAAAATTTTATTTTTCTTAAAATAATAAAAATGGTTCATTACGATCATATCCAACCCATTATGCTTCCGCAAAATCTCTTAAATTCATAAATTGTTTGACTGGAATGTAGTTGAGTATTCTTTTTAGTGACGAATATTTTCATCGCTAATTGGCTAAAAATATTTTTTTTTTCTTTTTACTTGGTTAGTGATGAATATTTAAGATTGGTCGCTAATGTCTAAAGTTAGCGGCAATTTTATTTTCTGCATTTTGTTTATCGTGTTGGTACGAACCATTGCGATGCCTATTAAGGTTGAGTATATAGAGAAGTCATAAAATTATATGTGTGACGAAGCAGCCCAAAATCGACTAAAAATATCAAGCTACATTTTGTTGAAACAATATATGAATTAATGGAAATGTTAAGTTTATATATGATAACATAATAAGCCCTATGACCACAATGAACTATTGTCATTGTTCTTAGAACAATAAAATTTTAGGGACAAAATTGTCCATACAGGGCAAAGTGCAAAAATTTACTAAGTTCATATGGGAAAGTGTAATAAAAAATTAGTTTATATGGTAAAGTGTAAAAACGCAAATAGTACGGGGGTTTAGTTTAATATCCTCAAAATCGAATGAATAAAACCTTGCCTTATAATGGAGGTTGGTGGATGCTAGAAGGAAGAAAAAAAAAGAAATTGATGCAGAACTCTTTCAAACCCCTTCTTTCACTCGCTAAGTAGTAGGGTGAGTTCATTTTGCTCAAGTCAATTGTGTATGTTACGTGGAGGCTATCCCGCTTCAACCAACCTATAAAACGGAGGTAAACCATCACGGATAGTATCCAAGAAATGGAAAGGGGCATTTTTATGTCAAAGCAACATAATTGAGTCGAGTCTTCAAGTCCTCAACAAGGAAATAATAGTCTAGGGTCTTCCGGACGTAGAGTACACAGGACTTTGAATCCAAATACATTTCCTACAATGGAAGTAAACATGTTAGTAATGTAACCTTCTTCAAAAAGGCCTAAAGGGTAAGCTACATAATGAGAATTCCTATTTAGGATTGGAAAGTCGATCAAATAGAGATTTCAAGCTAAACTTTCCCCATGAAGGGAGAGCTCGACCTAGCTGCAGATGTGTCTTTGCAGTGGAGTATTTCTATTGATCGGTCATATAGGCCCGAGTTATACATCCAATTTCTTCGACTATTGAGTGGAAGCTCTACTCTAGATAAACTATGGGTAGTAAGGTTTTTATTAAAGTCAACTATACAGATGTCGATGTTTCCTACAACCATTGGGTTTTTAACAACAAACAAAAGGGGAAATGTTTCAACAATGAGTTTCTAAATTGAATTGAAGCTCTCGACAAACGTTATCGATTGAAGTCGATCCTGAAAACTTCCTTATCTCTTAGGGACATGATTTATTGATTACAAAAGAATATCTTCTTATAGCCGTTGTAGGCATTCTCTATTATGGATGAAGATGTGTGTGTAAAAGAAGCAATATATTGATAAAGAAAGTTTTTTCCCTAAAACAGAGCCGTACATGGATGTTCTTTGTTCGCTAAAAATATTTGGATCTTACTACCGCAAATGTACAATATAATTTATAAAATAATGGCAAGCAAGGGTGTATTCCTCGAGGATTGACTACGAAACTTAGGTTATAATAACATCGCATTTCAATTTTATTGAAGCGACCGAATCTCAAGTTTTAGTAAAAATTGAACGTAAAAAAAAAGAAAAATAAATAAATTTGCGAACCCCACAAGTATTTTCAACAACCACGGAAGCAACCTTAGGCACATAATCTCAAAATCTTTTTCAAGATAATCCAATTAATGTCTCACAAAACAAATTCATGCAATTCTATGGGTTCAATTTCTAAGTTAGTCTATTCCTCTTCCGGTGACGATAAAAATGAGATTAATAATAATTATAGGTCTCCCAACTCGCTACAACTATTATTAACTCCCAAAAGATCTATGAATTGAATAACTCCCCACAAATGGTTGTAGATCTCGACTCGATACACCGTTTATGTATGAATTCGATTTCCGTCTTTGTTAGAACTCCTCTTCCGAATTCCGCACTAACAAATATGACATGCTAACTATTAATCAAATAAAAAGCAATTAAGAATAAGCACTCGAATTCATAAAATAGAACACGTGAATTAATTAAGAAAATATTTAGTCAAGATTTAACATGAATCCACAGTTGATTATGTCTAAGATCCGAAAGATTAGAACATTGATAACAAATTCATAGACAAACTTGAAATCAACATAACATCGTTTAAGCACATACAAGAGATATAGACTAAGAAAGAAAACCCCTTCGTGTCGGGATGGATTCTCCTTCCAATCCTTGAAGCTTTTGTGCTCCCATAGATGCGAAAGACCTTGTGGTGTTCTTCGCAACCTAGCCCTCCTCTCTCTCGAAGACTTTGGATCTGTATTCCGTGTAATTTGGTGTGTTGTATGTGGTATGGATGTTGTTAGATGATGAAAATTCGTTCGTGCCTTGGTCCTCTTATATAGGTGCTTTGAGAGGTCACCTGGTAGAGTTTGATTGAGAAAATGACACAAAAATCTGAAATAGTGTGTCACACGGCCCGACCGTGTAGCCTTATACGGTCGTGTGGCTTTCACACATTCCACTTCACATGCCCGTGTGGCTCTTACACGGTCCTTCATGAAAGTTGTAACCCTTTCTCTTAACTTTCCATACCCACTTGAATCACCTCAATATCAGTTTTTAGAGAATGTTATGGCCAAAATACTAAAACCGCCGTCTTTGGAAAATATTAGCGCATTTGAAAGTTTTTGAAGGAAATTCCTTTTGTTCAATCGTGCATGATTCTTTCCTTCATATATTTGCTTGTCCCTGTGCTCTTTACCTATAATTTGGAACGTGATATCGATTTTTATCCAATTTAGCTCAATTTCTGTAGAAGTTACAAGGATACGCAGTATCACGCCCAACAAAGGAAACCCACCAAAACACATTGAATGTACATGCAAATGTATCAAATATATATCATTTTAAGCCCTAAATGCACGTATATTCTACACGTATCGTTACTGACTCATACATTTCCGCCATCTAGAGCATATTCAATTGATTAGCGCACCAGGGTCATGAAAAGAGTCATTCTCTAAAGAATGGAAGAAGAGCTTCTTCTTCTTTTTGTTTCTTTTCTTACAGGAAGCGGTGACTACGATCCATAAGCCTAGCTTGTGGCAAGGCTCCCAGTGCTACACTAAAATAGGCTTTACTTAAGCATGGTGGTGCATGGTTGTCGTTAGCTCATGTCTTAAAGTGTTGGGTTAAGTCCCATTGTTGGGCCAACACCGACACCGAGAGGCGAAATATAGTGGTCGTTCTTCATTTTTTTGTTAAGAGTTCTCTTTCTAGATCGACGGAAAATCAGTCTCTCTTGGTAAAAACTTTCTTTTCCTTTTTACTTTTGAGTTTGTTGAAACAACAAAAAAAAAAAGAAATCCACTTTGTCATTTAGACGAAAAAAGACTACGATTCTTAAAAACCCAATGGCTCTTCTCCTTTGGACCTCACTCGTTGTCACCTATGTTGGGCTTAGAACCTTGTACAGAATGAAGATGGCCAAGGATCTTTCTCTCAATAGTATTATTTGTCTATTTATATGAAGCATCATTTGGGGTTTTAGATTCTTTAGTATTTAAATGCTTGAACTTGTCTATAATTATCCTAATGTAATGAGATTGACCAAAGCATAACCCCACTATGCTTTTTAACTTTGATACCTAAAATTGTATCCACTACACTGAATCATTCATTTTAAATTGAGAGGATAAGTACCTTTTAGTTTCAGCAATTCCATGCATATTAGTACCAATGATAAGTAAGTCATCAACATATAAGCAAATAATAACATCATACTCATCATTAAACTTTGAATAAATACACTTATATGTACTATTATGCGGAAAAAAACCAAAAGATAAAATTAAATTATCAAACTGTTCATGTTATTGTTTAGGAGCTTACTTTAGCCCATATAAAGATTTAAGTAACTTGCATACTTTACTTTCATTACCATGTAAATAAAACCTTTTGATTGTTCTATATACACCTCCTCATCTAAATCACCATTTAGAAAATGTATTTTAACGTCCATTTGATGAATATAAAGTTTATATTTTGATGTTAATGCAAGAAACACTCTAATGGATGTTATTACGAGCTACATGTGCATAAATATCGAAATAATCTATGCCTTATTTTTGCCTAAATCCTTTGGAAATTAGTTTGCGCTTAAAAGTCTGCATAGAACCATATGTATTATATATACTTCCTTTTAAACACCCATTTACATCCTATAAGTTTAGATCCATGAGGTAAATTTGTTAGCACCATGTGTTATTAGCTAGCAATGAGTCCATTTCATCATTAATTGCCTTCTTCCAGAATGCAACAACTCTACAGACATCGCCTCACTAAAATTCTTAGGATCATCTTGTATATTAAATAAAATGACCATTTTGTGGAGCACAATTTCTCTATTTGCTCAACAATATAATATACAAAGTGAGGATATGTTTTCTTTTCTATCCTTCATATTTGGCTTCTCTTTAATTCATTAGGAGCTTCACATGATTTTTTTTTACTTTCAAGAGGAGAATTCGAACCAAAACGAGATTTTTGTGGTTCAAATAGATTATGCAAAATTTTCTCCAATGAATTTATTTTCAAAGAATTCAACATCTTTTGACTCGATAATAACATTTGAATCTAAGTCCAATAGCCTATAAGCTTTTGAATTTTAAGCATAACATACATAAACACTTTTACATGCTCTTAGTCCTAGTTTTGTTCTTTTTAGTTCATTTACTCTATAAAAGGCCAAACATCCCCATGTCGTAAGAAAACTCGATTTGGTTTTCTACATTTCAATAATTCATATGGAGAATTTTTAATTTCTTTATGATTCGATTGTGCACATGATAAGTTGTTAACAAAGCTTCACCCCACAATTTGTTTTGCAAACTTGAAATCAAAAACTAAGAAAATTTGAAAGTTTTAAGTAATTTTAACTTGGTCGGTGAAGTGATTGAAAGCTAAAATATTTAAAAGGTGGATAGCCGATCTCACTCGAGATAAGAAAAATTGAAAATTTAACTAACGAATTTTAGCTTGGTCACCGAAGGCACCGGAGTTGAGATGGCCTAGAACATATGCAGAGAGGCTTCTAAGAAGGAGAAATGTGTAGGTCCCAAGGGGTGTGAGTAAGGATTAAAAGGAGGAGAGGTTGAATAAACCTTACCAACTTTTCGATTTTAGTCCTTTTAAAATAATACGAGTTAAGTACACAACTACGTCCTTGAGGACAATGACTAGGTTAATTAACAGAGTTAGCCACTCAACGCACTCGATTGAGTTGTTGATAGAATAACTCATTGTTTAGTCTAAACCTTAACTTGGTTGTGATGACATTTTCAATGGAAGATTTAACACCCTTAAATTTGGTTTAAGTTTGTTTTAACACAGGGTTTTAGCACTTTGTTAATTATCGGTTGATAGCAAATTATCGTGAGATATAAAATGATATGAGAAATTAAAAGTGAAATGTAAATGACACAATAATTTTTATAGAGGTTCAAGATGGGGTAATTCTTCTAATCCTCTCTTCTCCAACTCCCGGAGGAATCCACTAAGTATTGATCGAGAGTACAGAGTGGTTATCATCCGGATATAAGTCTTGATCACTGGTGACTTGATCCTTTGGGAATCGGTCCGGAGATGCCTTTGACACACAAACTGCTTCTCGTCCGACTAGAAACCTTCTTCTTGCATGGGTCGCTTTGTCGCTTTCAAACTCACTTGCTCAAGCTTCTTGGATTTGATCACGAAGCCCTCCAATAACTTGAGACCGGTTCGACCTTGAACCTTTCTACAATCCCGCTTGGAATGTAGACCCTTTTGATTCTTCAAAAGTTTCCTCTTCAACAGTTTGAAGTTGTCTTTCCTTCACACTTGGTGTTGGATCGATTTCCTTCAAATTTAGGCTTGAGGATTTGCTTGAATAACTTGAGAATATTTTGTAGGTGAGAATGAATATTGCTTTCTTGCTCGTAGTTCCGTAATCAAGGTAACATTTTCTCAAAGTGATTCTCAGCCCTTTTATAGTGAACTTTCAAAAATCGCGATTGAAGAGATATGTTGATTTTCAAAACTCACTTGTGTTCGTTGGCTTATCTTGTTGAAGTCCTTGATATTGACATTTCCTCGTATTAAATGAGCATTTAGCTTTTTTAGTCGACACAAGGTGCAAGTGCTTCCCATTGGTTTATTCTTTTGCACGCTTCGGGATCGAGTACTTTAAGACATGGCAAAGACATGGAAGTATTACTTGTTTAGGTAATATTCTTGACTTCACGGCAACGAATTCTTTTCGATTGTCTTGACTTTAGCAGCTTCTCTAACTTCCTCAGTGACTTGAATCACCTTCCAATCAATGGATGACTCATTTGTCACTTCAACTTGAGACTTGGCTTCTTGAGTTGACTTGACTAACACTTCGCACAATCGTATCCCGGTGATACTCCTCCTTGATTGAGTTCTTGACTTCTCCTCCTTTCCATACTAAGATGTTTCACAAATGGAATCTTCATTTTAGTCTCCAGTTGACTTCTTGTATATCCAGGCATAGCCGACTTGACTCACTGCACAACCCTATCTATTACAATGCAAATTACAAGGAAAATGGGGTGCCAACTTTCTAGTCTAAGTTTTACATGACATTCATCAAAATCTAAACAATAAATGTCCCAACAGCTTTCCCCCTTTTTGATGATGCCAAAACTTAAAACATACAAACAAAATGTAAATAGTAAAGATATTTACAGACAATGTAGAAACAGAGAATGTATGCGTAGAATCAATCTATTTATTGATCATAACATTCTTGTCCTTTACACAATTTGTTTACAATGTGTATCGAGCAAACATAGCATTCTATATCTACGCAAAAATATAGAAATTTCTTAACTTTTATTCATCGTATTTAAGACTTACATATATATGTATTTACAATAGTAAAATACATGAAGGGGTGGACATCAACACTTCATCGCCTTTTGTCTCCTTCTTTCTTCTTCAACTCTATCGCCCTCCGGTCTCTTTCTTCTTTTCTTCTTGAGATGCTTTCTTTTTCTCGTATGCTCTTCTAGAAGCTTCGTCTTTTTCTCTTCCTTTCTTGTCTTCGTTGACTCTCTTCCCTTGGTGATCTTGTCTCTTATTTTCTTCAATCCTTTTGACATAGTCAACATTCTTCCTAGCCACTTAGGGTTGGCTACTTCGTCATATCCAGCCCATTAGAACTTTCCTTCTTGCGCGGATCTACATATTCAATGTTTTTGGGTAGAGGTCTAGGTTGAAAACCTCCGCCTCCACCACTCCTTTCTTCTTCTCGGGCGTATATATTGATCGAGTCTTCTTCTTTCCAGCAGAGCGATCGCTCATAGTCTCTTTGTCTGTCGCCTTCTTCGCATGACTTGCACTTTCTCCCAATACAAGTCCCAGGCTTGGGCTATGGACATATTTTTGAAGTATCCCTGATTCGAGCGTTTTGAATTCTTCTACCGATTGCGGCTTGTCTCCGCTGCCTAGAATGGCATCCGTGTCTTTTCTGTTGGAATGCCTTCGTATTGTTTCAATATTTCCATCGCATGGACATCCAGTTTTCTTTCGACCTCCTTCATCCCTACTTTTACGATTTTTCTCTTCGGACATAGGACAGAGAGTGTTAGAGCGCGAGTCACCGGAAGTTTTTGATTAAGTCACCGTGATGACAAGGCCTTGTTGAGGGGTTCTAGCAACCATAAGAGTCATATCCTTTGAACCTTCCCCTCAATTTGTTTTCCCTTTTCCTTCTTTTCTCGTTTCTTCATTTGTTTTTTCTTCGCTTCTCAACAACGCCCTTTTCTCAACTACCGACCTTTCAACGTCTTTAGGTATTCCTCTTCCCCCTTTTTGGCTTCATCAAATGAGAGAGGAACCCCCGAAACATGCCAGCAAACATGAAATCTAGGCGGTTGATATCGAGTTTTGCCTCGGATTCTCGATGCGGAGTATGTTGTACGAAACTCGGAGCGAGTGGCTTTGGATTTGGCCGCCACCAGCCTTCATTTCACCATAAAGAAGGCTGAACTTTTCATCCATATTCTCCTCTACGCGCCAGAAGTTCTTTTCGATGAAATTCTCGCAGTTAGCCCATTTCGGTGGTATGGGAGGCATGCATTCTCGTGTCAATATTTTCTTGCATCCTCATCTTCATGTCGGATTATCGGCGCTCCGATCAACATTTTGTTGTACAATGCCTTGAAGTATCTCGACTTGTTCGAGTCGCATTATCGCCTTTGTTGACACCATTCCCGGATTCTCGATCACTATTCGCGCAGATCGGGCCGTAAAGAGTTGCATCCCCGTTATCCGGTCTCATATCCAATGTGGCTCGGTGCCGTTCTATCCTCTCAATCTCTCGCAAGGATTGTCTTGAAGACTTTCGCACTCATTTGTCACCTCGGTCTCGGTGGCGGCCAACAAAGATCAAAATCAAAGTTTCTTTGGGACGATAGTATCGTGGGAATAATGGATCATGTCAAACATTGAAACGACGTTGTTCACGGGTTGTTTCCTCTTCAAGGTCGGGCAAGCTCAATCTAGAAAGAAAAAGTTTCTTCAAACGCATCATCACGCACATATGGAATTTAGGATTCATTGTTCGTGCTTGTGATGATTCGAGGTTGAGTCGTGCTCTTCGCACTTTGGGAGCCTGCATGACAGATGACTTGGTCTCACTGGGCCTTGGTGAGATGATTGGCACTGATCGAGCCTCACTGTCTTAACGACTTCGTCGGCCTCAATGGTTTCTTCTAAATGAATTTGCGTGTCCTCATTTGCACCACCAGCGTCATCGGACAATGATGAGTCTTGAAGACCTGGCTCATCATAAAAATTGAACTTTTGACGAGCAACCTTGAATTCGGGTTTACTCGCATTTTGGTAGAGCGTCACCGGAGTCTTTGTGATGTTCGGTTGGAGTAGGCTCACCTTCATCCGCAGATCCCAAGAAGGTTGTATCGGGATCATCCCTGGGGTTATGAAGAGCACCGATTTCCTACTCCGAATCAGCAATTATGGTCCGAGGAATGCTCTTATCTCCCGGAGTTTTACCTAGGGAAGTCTCAACCTCCCGTAGGGCCTTCATTACCTCCCTGTCGTCTCAAGCTGCACTGGGCTTTGTACAATCCCTTCGACAGCGCACTGTCTTAGGATCTTTCGCAGTGGCATCCACAGGAGTCTCAACTCCGTGGATTGCACTTTCATTGCCCAGTGTTAACTCCGGCGAGATCCATCATGTGCCTCGACCGCATCAACGGCGTCCTCCCTGCGCAGAGCGCTTGGCACTTCACCGAGACAGACTCAACTATCCGAGCTTCTTCAAAGTGACAACTTGTTGTGTTCCTTTTCTTGTTCCTTCTCCACTTCGCCTCCTAGATTCATGGTGGGGGGTCAAAGATCCTCCAACCTAGGCAGCGGTGGAGGGAGTTTTCCCCGAGCCAGTGGTACACCAACCGAGTGACTTATTTTGGAGTCACTCTGCTCCAGACTCCGGCTTTTTCTTTGAGTGTTGATCAGGGACGGTGGTAAGACACCTTCAAGCAGGGGTTGGCTCGACTTGGGTCCCCAAGTTCCCGGTTCATCGCTGAGTCCCCTAGATCCATCCTCCGAGTGAGTCGGGAAGTGGTTGCAACAATGACAGATGGCAATCTGTTTGTACCACTCTCAATAGATCCATCTCGGTGAGATTTGGAAGGCTCTCCAGGTCCTTCCTCAATCGTTGCTCATGCATCATCCTAGATTCCCGCATGTCTTGCCGCATTTATATCTCCTCCGTTGTAAACATCTATATGCGGATGGGTGTGATCACTTGTTCGAGAAGAGGACAGATCCGGCTTTCTCACGTGCCTCTTTCCTTAGTTCTTGCTCTTGCTGTTCGTTCTCCTTCCGAATTTGCAAAAGTATATTAATACAATTATCCTCATCAAGAGCTTGCATCATCAGATCAACTTCGAGAAACTTGAAGAGTTCCTCTTCCTCATCAATAAACTCAGGGTGTTCAAACCGCACCATAGAGTGACTCAACTTCCATTTCCTCCATTCTCGCATGACGATTTTGGATGTCCGGATATGGTGGAGACAGCATCATCATATTATCGTCATCATCTTCTTGTTGTCTTTCTTTTTTCGGGAATGGAGGGTAGCGAGCTTGCCGCTCTTCACCTCGCCGGCGTCTGTCGCAGGAGGAGATGCGATCTGTCGATAGGAGATTTAGCTCTCTCGCTACTTCTTGTTCCTCGTTGTTCTCCGTCCACAAACTGGGTCTTCGAGGTGCCTCTCGATCGGCCTCGGAGACTTGGCGGTTTCATCAAGCACTTTCGAGATCGCACTTCTTCAGCGAGCCTCGAGATCTTTTCGGTGAGTGGCGGACTCACTGTCTTCTCAAGCTTCGAATGCATGGTGAGTCTTCTCCTTCTCTTGGTTTCACCAGAGGAATGTTTGTTCTACTTCCTCCCGGTTCCTCGAAGGTAAAGGCCTTTGGAGTTGCCTTAGAGGCGACTACCTTTCTCACCTTGGAAGTCCTCTTCTTCTTCATTCCGGGAGAAGGTATTAAGGATTCCTTCTTCATCTGCAGTGCAGGGGCATTATCTTGTTTCCCACCGCATGGGCGACTTTCTTCTTCTGAGGGGAGGCAACGTGAGCTTGTTTCCTCGGGTGATTCCCCCCCATCGTGTCCGCCCTTTTGGCGTAAGCTCTCTTCGGGCTCCCGAGAGATTAGCCCGAAACATCTTCTTGTTGACATGGAATGACTTTCCATGTCGAATGGGAACACCTTTCACCTCCATCAAGCGGCCAATTACAAGGCCATATCCCGAAGATCCTCCAAATGATCCATCCTCTTTGAAGGATTTGTTTAAACACGCGCAGATCACGTTGTACACAAACTCAGCCTGATTGACCTTCTTCTCCTCCATGATCGCAGCCATGACGATTAGCTTGGTTTTGGACACGGTGATTAAAGCTTCCAAATTTTATATCTACACATTTGGCTACGATATCCAACGACTTATGATAATCTTCCTTCAATGACTTTTTGTCTCTTTGTGTAGACAACCTTTGCAAAGACACTCGGGTTTGGCCACTTCTTTCCATGCGCGACCAAATCAACGCCTCGATTCATATGTCTCCGCATGCCCTCCGACGGCAATAAATAGTGCTCGCAAGGTCTTTTTGCGATGATTGTTATGTCCTTGTGGTGGACGGAGGACTTAATCCCTTCGTCTGTTTCGACATTCACGTAGAACCGGGCAACCTCTTCTACGTACGTCACAGGATATTCCATCGAGAAAGGGTTTCAACCTGCATTTCTCGATCTTATCGGCTATCTTCTTCACCAGGGTTTCTTCGAACCCCGCTTCAACATTCCTTCAAAATCCACGGTCGATCCGGTGTGGATTTGCTTTGCTAACTTAGCGAAATCGTGTGATGATGCCATTTTAGTGATTTTTACCGAACAAAACTTGACGAACTTGCTCTTAAGATTGGTAGGGTTTCGAGAGAGAAATGATTTCTTTACTTTTGGAGAGATGAACAGGTTTTGAGTAATGTGAGAGAGAAACTAAAAAAAAATGGTATAAATGGGTTATGAAAGGGCGTGCTTTTGGTTTTGAAATTTGATCAAGATTGACGGCTCGATTTACCACGCCGATTAGCATTTAATTGCCCGCATTTAATGCGGCAAAGCATTTATATCCAATCATAGACTTTGTCGTGTAGCTTTTGATTGTACTGTCATTATTACGCTGACGTCATCCTTAAAAACATTCCGCTCATTGAAAATGACTTTGTGTTTGTGTCACTTAGCTCATAAATAACTCAAGCTTACTCCTTAGCCGACTCAACTCTTCTTCTCTCTATTCGCATCGTGACTCGGTTTGTCGCCTAACTCGTCTGGTGACTTTCCGATATGGTGATTCACTTATTGATTCACGCGTTCGCTCTATTTTCATCTTTTCACGTTCCATCTCTTCTCCTTGAGTTTTACGAGTGTCAACTCGGCTCAATTAACCCTAGCTCATGCTTGAGTTCTTCAAATCTTGATTCACATAATGGCTTTGTGAATATGTCACCTAACTGTTTGTCGGTTGAGATGTATTCCAAAGTGATCTCTTTCTTTTCAACATGATCTCTTATAAAATGATATCTCGACATCGATGTGCTTTGTTCTTGAATGCAACACGGGGTTACTCGAGTGATTGCAATAGCACTTGTGTTATCACACATAATTGGAATCTCTTTCTCTTCAACATCATAATCTCTCACATTTGTTGTCTCATCCATAAGACTTGGCAACATTTGCCGCTTCAGCTATGTACTCGGCAATTTTGTGGATGTGGCTATTGAGTTTTGCTTCTTGTTGAACCAGGAAACCAACTTGTTCCAAGCATTTGACATGTACACGAAGTACTCTTCTGTCAACTCTACATCTAACATAGTCGAGTCACGAGTAGCCAATTGCTGAATCCACCTTCCTTTGGATACCAAAGGCCAACTTAGCATCCTTCAAATATCTTAGGATTCTCTTAGCTGCGATCATATGGCTTTCCTTTGGAGCGATTGGAATCTTGAACATACATCTCTTTGCAAAAGTGATGTCCGGCCCGCTTCTTTGTTAAATAGAGCAATGATCCAATAAGTGCTCTCGTATCTTGTTTGATCCACATGCTTGCCATCCGCATCCATATCCATCTTGGTGATGTATTCATTGGTATTTTCACGAGGAAGACTTCTTTTCCATACCAAATTTCTTTATTAAATCTCGGTATACTTTGTTTGACTTATGAAGGTTCCATCCTTCTTTTGTTTAACTTGAAGTCCTAGAAAGAATGTCGCTCTCCCATCATGCTCATTTCGAATTTGCCTTGCATGAGGTTTAAGAACTTATCACACACTCTTTGTTTGTGGATCCAAAAATAATGTCATCCACATATTTTTGAACAAGCAAGATACTCTCTCCATTTTGAATTCTCAAGAGTGTTCTGTCCACTTTGCCTTTGGTGAATCCATTGTCTGCATCGAAATTGAGATAATATATCATACCATGCTCTTGGTGCTTGTTTCAATCCATATAAGGCTTTCTTGAGCTTGTACACCTTATCTCCAAGAGTCTTCGCTCAAATCTTGGAGGTTGTTCAACATATACTTCTTCTTCCAACAATCCATTTAGGAATGCACTCTTCACATCCATTTCATATACAGTGAAGTTTTTGTGTGCGGCAGATAGGCAAAAAACATCATTATTGCTTCTAATCTTGCAACAGAGCAAAAGTTTCATCAAAATCTATTCCTTCTTCTTGGCAATACCCTTTGGCTACCAATTTTGCTTTGTTTCTTACCACAGAACCTTCTTCATTCATCTTGTTTCTAAAAACCCATTTTGTGCCAATAACATTTTGATGGGTTGGTCTTTGCACCAATTCCCATACTTTGTTCCTTTCAAACTGATTCAACTCTTCTTGCATGGCTTGAATCCAATGTGTGTCATCCAATGCTTGGGATACATCTTTTGGCTCTATTTGGGAAATAAAACAAGTGAGCATTGCTTCTTGTTGAGCTCTGGATCTGGTTCTTACACTATCTCTTACATCTCCAATGACTAGCTCTGGTGGATGGTCTCTCACCATCTCGCATGCGGTTGGAGTAATTCAGCTGGGTTCAGTCGTCTTGCGGTTGTGTTGTCTTGAGCAGCTCTCTCATCATCGCTTAGCTGCAGATTTTCCGGCTGTCTTTGAGATTAACTATTTCACCTTCATCTTGATTGATTGCTCCGGCTTGACTTCAACATAGGGACTCTTTTGCACGATTGGTTGATTCAAACTTATCGCCTAACTCTTCAATGTCTTCTCCATTTACATTGGGTTCATCAAAAACCACATGGATAGACTCTTCGTGACCATAGTCCTCTTATTCAAGACTCTATAGGCTTTACTGGTGAGTATCCCAAAAAGATACATTCATCACCTTTAGCATCAAAAGCCTTTAGATTATCATTGCCATTGTTGTGGATGAAACATTTACATCCAAATATTCTAAAGTATGCAACATTTGGCTTTCTCCTGTCCAAATCTCATAGGGAGTTTTTGTCATTTTGTCTATTTATCATGTATCTATTTTGAGTATAGCATGCGAGTGTCGATAACTTCAGCCCAAAATCGTTTTGGCAATCCGGCTTCACTAACATGGTCCTGCGACTTCCTTGAGAGTTTTGTTCCTTCTTTCTGCTACTCCATTCTGCTGTGGAGTCCTTGCTGCAGATAATTCATGAGCTATACCATTTTCAACACAATCGAGTTATTATTCCATTGACAAACTCGTTCCTCTATCGATCTTATCTTTATAATGGTTTGACTCTTCTCATTTTGAACTCTTTTCATCGATTGAGGTAACTTCTCGCAAAGTTTCTTCTTTTTACACATGAAGATTGTCCATGTATATCTTAAATAATTATCCACCACCACTAGAGTGTATTTCTTCCCACTTATGCTAGCTGGCTCAACTAGACCAAATAGATCCATATGCAAATGATCATGCAATATCATTGTTGAAGGTGGAGTTGACTTCTCTTTGAATGATGATTTGATCCGATTTCCCATCCGGCATGCATCACAAACACTTTCCTTCTTGTACACTGAGTCTGGTAGTCCTTCTACAAGATTACTCCTTGAAAGCTTGTTGATTGTCTTGAAATTCAGGTGACTCAGCTTCTTGTGCCACAGCCAACTTGATTCGGTTGTACTCTTTGCTAGCAGACAAGTGCTTGGTGTGGCAGTCGACCAATCTACCACATACATGTTCTTCTGCGGATCCTTGCAACACCACTTCATTTGATTCGGTGTCTTTGATTTGGCATACTCCCATATTGAATCCAACACTATAGCCCTTGTCACGAGTTGGCGATGCTTAGCAAGTTGAAGTTGAGGCCTTCAAAATAAGCAACATCCGTGATTTCTAATCCATTTTCTTGATGGATCCAGTGCCTCTTATTTCCCGGGAGCTTCATTTCCTCCAAATATGATTTTTGCACCTCTAATCTCCTTGAATTTTGACATGATTTTTCTTGTTTCCTGTCATGTGTCCGGGAATGACCACTATCCATGTACCAGGTTCCTTGGCACTCACTGTTCCTTGAACGTGCAATCAAGGAAATTAGTTTTAGGTACCCATACTTGCCGGGTCCTGAGGGGTTAGTATTGTAAGATGATCCAACCAACCTATAGCCAAATGATCGACTCTAAGAGGTTGCCGTCTATCTCGTGCCATAATCATAATTCACTTTGGCAAATTGCTTGGGGGCTTTAGGTTCATACAAATTGTCTCTTTTGTCTCGTATGCTGTGTGTGTGTTTTAGCAATTGCCTTCTTTGGGTAGTTGTGATATTTTGAGTGTAGTGTTTGGGTGCATATGTGTCTTTGATGATAGCTCTTTTGCCTTTGGAATGACCTTTGATGAGATCTAGGCCTTTGACATTTTGGCTTGTATTACAAAGGTCTTTTTGATATTTCACATTATTCCAATCACTTGACTTGGGTAGTTTCTACCATTCCCATCATTTGTGTTCCCTTGATAGAACTTCGGGGATTCTTGTAGTTCTGTTTCTTCTTCAGAGTACATCTGTTTGGAGTTTCTTTGAGGAACTCTGTTGGATTTATTCTCGGTTGTCCTCTCGGCAGATACTCAATGTTGTTTTTTCGTTTCTTTTATATCCAAGGCCAGTTTTTGTGATTGTTCTTTGGAATGAATGTGTGTGCAACATTTGGTTTATTGGTTTTTTGAGATGCTTCATAACTTGAAGATCCTTTTTCCAAGATCACTCTTGGAGTTTGACTATGGATAAAGGAATTGAATCCTATGCCTTTCTTGTCTCCACATTCTTTTTGGCTCATGATAAGGTCATCCAATGATTTAGATGCCTTTGTGAATGAAGCAATTACATTTTGAGATCATTTTCTCTCTTTTCTATAGCACTATCTCTGCTATTAGTTTAGCTATGTGACTTAGAGTACTCGGCTCCTTAGTCGTTTTTGTGAGTTTTGGCTTTGAAATGGTTTTTGTTTTCCTCATTTAATAGTGTGTGTGAGGATTTAATGTGTTCAAAATCTTTCATCATTTTGCCTAATGAGTCATAAAGATCAGTGGGTGATGAAGTGTGCGTGTCACAATCACTATCACTAGAATCGAGTGAGATGAATTAGAGTGTACCTCATCTTCTTGGTCGGAGTTGATCTTGTTCTTTAGCCATAAGACAAATCATGGCTTCTTCTTCGAGAATCACTTGAGTAGTCGACTTCACTACTCTTTGAGTCTGTTGTATCCTTTGACTTAGCCATTTGTTTAAGATCTCGGCCAACATTGCCCTTTTCTTTTCTTGTCTTCTTTCTCTCAAGAGTCTTCTTTCTTCTTCATTCCGTATTTATTGACTACGAGGATATGGACCGATCAATAGCAAAGTGTCATGGTTGTTCCAATTCCAACATAGATTTTCAACTTTTTGATCAGTTCTCTCATTTCTTGGGTTGTCGGTCTTTGATATTCGACCTTTTGATACTCAACTCTCTTTGGTGGCATATCTTCCTTGACTGGATGGATGGAGTGAATGTCTTCCGGGAGGATTCAACTTTGTTTCTTTTGTAGTTCTTGTTGAAGAACTTGTTGAATCTTTTAACCATCAAGGCAATTTCCTCCTGGTCAATGATTTCTTTGGTCTCCACTCTCTTTCCTTCCTTGATTATGAGTCATGTTGTTTTGGGTACAACTGTCTCCTCTTGATCTTTTCTTCTCGTTCGAGTTCATAAGCTTTGAGGTCCGACAATAGTTCATGATTGGATGTTTTTGATAGGTCCATCGAGTGCCTTAGAGCCATGGTCTTAATTTCCCACTCACCGGGGCTCTTAGTATCTTCATACACATTTCCTTTTGTGTGTATTCCTTTCCAAGTGTTGAGAGCTCATTCGTAATTTCGGTGAATCTAGCATCCGGTGATCCATTGTCTCACTCGCAAGCATTTTAAAATTTTCAAATTTTTGAACAACAACAGATAATTTGTTTTCCTTAATTTGCTCGAGATCCTTCACAAATTAAGGTTAGTTTATCCCGATTTCTTTGGTGTCTTGCAAGATTTGACTTTGTTAAACATAGCTTTGTCCAAAGTCTTGTAAAAGTATATCATTGGCCACATTGTCCAAGTTGTATCTTTTTATATCATCATTTGTCCATTCGACTCTTGGTTTTTCAACCATAGCTTGTCTAGGAGGAATGAGATCTTTCCTTCAATCAGCAAAGAACTATCCTTGCAAGTTGTGTTCACCTTCATTATTTGTGGCCCATCTTCTATCACTATCCACATCTCATCATGTAATGCCGATAGATGAGCCCGCATACGTATTTTCCGTCATCAAATTCTTCAATGGTGAACATAGGAATGCGTGTCAAATTTGCTTCCATGATAATAACTTTGCTGTTTTTAAAACAAATGGCTTTTGAAAGAACAAGTGTTAAAAAAAAACTTCATTGAAAGATTGGAGATCTAGTTCAAGAACGGATGCGGAAGGCTCAATGAACCAACCGCTCCGATACCACTTGTAGGTCCCAAGGGGGTGTGAGTAAGGTTTAGAAGGGGGTTGAATAAACCTTACCAACTTTTCGATTTTAGTCCTTTTAAAATAATACGAGTTAAGTACGGCCCTACGTCCTTGAGAGACTGACTAGGTTAATTAACCAAGTAGAGTTAGCCACTCAAGGACTCGGTTGAGTTTGTTGATAGAATAACTCAGTTGTTTAGTCTAAACCTTAACTTGGTGTGATGAGATTTTCAATGGAAGACTTAACACCCTTAAATTGGGTTTGTTTAGAATAACTCATTGTTTAAGTTTGTTTTAACACGGGGTTTTCGCACTTTGTTAATTATCGAGTTGGATAGCAAATTATCGTGAGATATAAAATTAAATGCAGAAATTAAATCTTTGAAATGTAAATGACACAATAATTTTTATAGAGGTTCGAAGATGGGGTAATTCTTCTAATCCTCTCTTATCCAACTCCTGGAGGAATCCACTAAGTATTGATCAGTACCGAGTGGTTATCGGTCGATACAAGTCTTGATCACACGGTGACTTGATCCTTTGGGACTCGATCCGGAGATATCTTGGTCACACACGGTGGCTTCTCGTCCGAGGCTCGGCTTCTTCACGGGGCGGTTGTCTTGCTACTTCACTCACTTGCTCAAGCTTCTTGGATTTGATCATGAATCCCTCCAATAACTTGAGACTGGTTCGACCTTGAACCTTTCTACAATCCTCCTTGGAATATAGACCCATATTGATTCTTCAAAAGTTTCCTCTTCAATATTTTGAAGTTGTCTTTCCTTCACATGACTTGGTGTTGGATCGATTTCCTTCGAAATTTAGGCTTGAGGATTTGCTTGAATAACTTGAGAATATTTTGTAGGTTCTTGAATGAATATTGCTTTCTTGCTCGTAGTTTACGGTAATCAAGGTAACATTTTCTCAAAGTGATTCCTCGATCTTTTATAGTGAGCTTTCAAAAATCGTAGTTGAAGAGATATGTTGATTTTCAAAACTCACTTGTGTTCGTTGGCTTGTCTTGTTTCAATCCTTGATATTGACATTTCCTCGTATTAAATGAGCATTCAAAGCGTTTTGAGATCTAACACAAGGTGCAAAGTGCTTCCAATTGGTTTATTCCTTTTGCACGCTTACGGGATCGAGTACTTTAAGACATGGTAGCATGGAACTATTACTTGTTTAGGTAATATTCTTGACTTACGGCAACGGATTCTTTTCGATTGTCTTGACTTTAATGCAGTTCTCTAACTTCCCAGGTGACTTGAATCGACTTCCAATCAATGGATGACTCATCATCACTTCAACTTGAGACTTGGCTTCTTGAGTTGACTTGACCGACACTTCACTGATTGTATCCCGGTGATACTCCTTGATCGAGTTCTTGACTTCTCCTCCTTGCCATACTCGGTTGTTTCACAAATGAGTCTTCATTTTAGTCTCAGTTGACTTCTTGTATATCCAGGCATAGCCGACTTGACTCGGCTCGTACAACCCTATCTATTACAATGCAAATTACAAGGAAACCTGGGGTGCCAACTTTCTAGTCTAAGTTTTACATGGCATTCATGAAAATCTAAATAATAAATTTTCCAATAAAATGTAATGATTTATGTCGGTTCCATATGAGTATGGGCATACGACGAATAAGTGTACACATATAAGGTATGAAATTGAGCGCATGATCCGGGTGGGTCACCTAAAAGAATTTGTTTATGTAGATCATAGGAAAGGAGGGAGTAACCAAAGAAAGGCATCACGTAAATACCAAACTCAATGCAAGCGAGAGAGGAAGGTGGGGGAAAGAGAGAACCTCCCGTCTCCACCACCATGGCATGGGGTTATCCAAATGATAATGGAAGGATCGGTGATGGGACTATCATAGCGCAAGAAAGTGCAATGTTAGGGTGGTTGCTCTAGATCAGATTGCGGGGAGTGCCTCGAGGATTGAGCGGTGGCGATTGGTCCGAATATTGAGTTTGGTCCAAATAATGTCAAAGCAGTCTTGACTCCCCATAACCATGCATTGATAATCACGGATACCATAGCCAATTATGACACGAGAAGGTGTTTGTGGACTCGAGATTTCAACAAATATAATATTCTATAAATCTATGAGAATATGGACTTGTGGAAGAGCTTGGAGCGGTGGACACGTCTACGGTAGGGTTCACCGGGGGACTATCTAGCCCTTAGGTAGGGTTACGTTGCCTATTTCCGGGAAATGAGCCCAACAGAAAGATAATGATGGTTCGTTTCTTATGGTGGATATTCCATCCTCTTATAACGCAATGTTGGGACGGTTTCCGCTTAGCATTTTCCAAGCGAGTTGTGTCAATCTACCACTTGAAGATGAAGTTTCTTATAAGGGTTGAAGTGAGATAGGTAGAAGGTGATTTGAACACCCGAGAATGTTTCGAGAATGTTGTACGTGGGAAGAAACAAAAGGCAGAGCGAGAAAATGTTTATAATGATGAAAAGGGTAAAGAAAAGATTATTTAGGACTTGGTGGGAATTGATCCGAGTATAGCGAGCACTGAGACTTAATGTAAATCCATCATACAAGCCAATAAAGCAAAAGAAGATAAGCTTTGAGCCTAAGAAGGATGCCATTATTCGGCCGAGGTGGAGAAGTTGCTAGAGGTTAGGCATATCAAGGAGATTCGGTTTACATAGTGGTTATCAAATGTTGTGTTGGTACCAAAGACGAGGTAAGACGATTGGAGAATGAGTATAGGCTTCTATGATCTGGGCGAGCCCGTCCAAAAGATTTATATCCATTACCGAGGATAGATCATTTGATGGAGTCCACATCGGGATACAAACTCTTTAGTATGAAATCAAATCAAATTAGCATAGGAGGACCAAAAACGGTTAAATTTTATTACTTCGTTCGGAACATTCATTTATGTGGTTATGTCATTTGGTATAAAGAATACGGGGCCACTTGCCAAGATCGGTGGATGAAATGTTTAAGGAGCAATTAGGTAGGAATATGTAAATGTACGTTGACGATATGTTATTGAAGAGGGTAAAAGCTAAAACGCATGATGAGACTTGACCTAAACCTTAAAGAAATATAAGATGAATCTAAACCCAAATAAATGTGCATTTGGGGTTAGATCGGGTAACATTTTGGGATACATGGTGACAAATAAAGGGATAGAATCTAACCCCAAGAAGGTCGAGCTATCCGAGAGATGGCTTCACTTGGGGAAGAGAAAGAAGTGCATGTTTGTGACAGAAGGCTTGCGGTTGTCCATAAATTCATATCAAGATTAGCGGACAAAGTTTACCATTCTTCAAGGTAATTGAAAGCTTAGAAGTTCGAGTGGGTTGAAACGTGCCAAAAGGGATTTGAAGAGTTGAAGAATTATCTAGTTGGGTCACCTTTGTTAACTAAACCCCGGAGAGCCATTGTACCTATAAATATCGGTTGGGGATCAAGGGGTTAGTGCAATATTGATAAGAGAAGAAGGATCAATACAAACACCGGTATATTATGTTAGCAAATTATTGAGAAATATGGAATTGAAGTATGCGGAGATCGAAAATACTAGTTTGGCATTGGTTGTAAGCTGTTCAAATCCGCAACCTTATTTTTGTCGCATAACGTAATTGTTTGAACAAACTTGTCATTTGAAGGCTATAATGAGTAAGCCCGAGGTGTCGGGAGATTGGTAAAATGGGCCATCAAATTGAGTGAGTATGATATAGATTTCCAAAACAGAGTCATGTCATTAAGGTTCAAGCCTTGGTAGACTTTGTCAAGAGCTAACAACGGATTCGATAGATGAGATAACATGGGTTGTGTTTGTGAATGGATCGGTTAGGAGTTCGGGGTGTGGAGTATGATTCGTGTTGGATAGCCCGGATGGTGTCGAAAGCAACTTTGCCATAAGATTGGGTTTCAAACTCTCCAACAACGAGCTGAGTATGAAGCCTTTTGTGCGGGAATTTGTATGTCTATCGATATGGGATTGATAAGGGTCTTTTTATGCATGTTTTATGTGTATATTTGAGTAGAATTTGAGTTATTTTATTATTAGTTTTGAAATTTTTGATTGTACATAGTTCATATTAGTCTCGAGGTGCTTTTATTGATGTAGATTGACCATTCGAGGCTAATTTTGGTGAATTTTGGACAATGGATTCATGTCAAAACATACCGGGGTTTAAGGATGCAAAAATGCTCGAAATCCCAAGCTAAACGCGTCATTTTGGGGCCTTTTTGGTCCAACACGGGCAAGGGTGTTGGGCAACACGGACGTGTTCCACCGAGAGCCAAAAACTCAAAAATTTTGCACAAAAGCAGTCTCCAACACGGCCTGGCCGTGTTGGGCAAAGACGACCGTGTCGACCGAGTCTCTGCAGGGAAGAAACAACAGCATGGTCGGCCGTGTTGGGCAACATGGTTGTGTCAGGGGCACTTTTCGCAATTTTCCATGCGGCAATTATGGAAAACTCACCAACCAAGCTTTTTGACCACTTTTGTACACCTTTAACACCCTATTTTCATATGAATACAAGAAATCACCAACCCAACAATGAATTGGAACATTTGTTTAACAAAGGATGACATTATTAATGTGTTCTTGCACAAAAATGATGCCTATAAAAGCAAGAGTATGAGTTGGGGGAATCATTCATTAGACATTCAGAAAATATTCATTGTATTCATCATATTAAGTAGAATTGGGATCAAGGGGTCATGGAGGAGAAAGCTTGGGGCAATATTGGAGAAGAAGGCTTGGAGCAACATCATCAATCAAGAAAGAAGTCCATTGAGATTTTGAGAAAGATATGTACACCATGTCTACAATACTTAAATCTTCTTGTGTAATTTACTCTTTTGTCAAAATCATGAGTAGCTAAACTCCTAGTGTTTGAATGTAATGATCTCTAGAATGGATTTGTGATTAAGGTTTGTATGCTTTTAATAAAATTCTCATGTCTTGTGTGATTCACTTATATTATGCTTATTTCATTCAAGTTAATATTTCCGTATATTAATTTGAAGTTTATTTTCACCGAGAAATCGAGAGATTCATGGTGAAATAGAACCTATATAAGTTAAAAGAGTTGCATCCAATCCTAGATATAGACGGCATAAATCTTCCGGATTAGGGTCAAACCTAATATGGGAATTCACAAATCGTTATAATGCAATCTTGGGGTTTTAACTAGAAAGAGATTCGATTAATCAACTTTGAGGTTAGGATTTATTCGCTCGATAAAGGGTTTAACTTAAATCAGGAATTTCTACGGTCCATGAAACATGAGATTTTATTAAAAGAGGATGATTTTTGCTAAAGGGTTTTTGGTTGTATCTTTATCTTGTTAAATCACAAAAACATTCTAGAGGGATTTACATTCAACACATTTCTAGCTCTTGATTTCTTATTCTACAATCTACTTTTATTTGATCTATTGTAAGTTGTAATTATTCCAAATTCTTTATTTTCCTTTTTAAACCAACAAAAACTCTGAAAATTGCTAGATTAGTTAATAAAAAGACGGTAATTGCTAGTACTTACAATCCTCGTGGGAATGACACTCGATACTCAACAATCTATTCTATAAAACGATAGATGCACTTGCCTAAGGTTTTAAAGGTAACTTTTGAGCCATCAAGTTTTTGGCGCTATTTGTCGGGATTGTAATATTAGGAACACTTTATTTTTGTTAATCTAATCATTTTTTTTTTTTTTACTATTTTATCATTACCTTTCATCTTATTTATCCTTGTAAGTCTTTGATTACACTTATCCACTTTATTTACCGCAGTGCATGCCTACTCGTCGTCGAATTTGGAAGCGAGACCACAGAGCAACACGCAGGAGTGCACTAATACGACCATGAGGAGGATATTAACGAAAGCAAGGATCTTTCCATGGCGGATGAACAACAAAGAACCATGTGCGACTCACGCCAAGCTATCTATGGACGGCACGTCGTCAAGTATCGTAAGGCCCATTGTTGCCGCCAATAATTTTGAGATCAAACCAAATGTTATTCAAATGGTGCAAGCGGTTTGGTTATAGTTTAAGAAGCTTGTTATATGAGTAGTAGGCTAACTACAAAGATCTATTGAGTTCTTGTATTTCATAGCATTATTGAAGTTGTTCATAACTATCAAGATTTGTGGAGTGATGATTTCAAGTCCGAATAATGCCTACTGCGATATTATGGTCTTTCTTGGTCGATCGCTTTGCAAAACAATGTTTTTACTTGAATGGTTAATTCGGGTTGAGAAGGCTAAGAACTTGACTGTTTGTGTTCAAGGTGTTCAAAAAAAAAAATCTTCTTTGTGTGTTGTGATTTATTGAATCCCTATTTTTGATTTAATGTTTTGCTTGAGGACAAGCAAAGTTCAAAGTTGGAGATGGTTTGATAAGGGTCTTTTTATTCATGTTTTATGTGTATATTTGAGTAGAACTTGAGTTATTTTATTGTTAGTTTTGAAATTTTTTGATTATACATAGTTCATATTACTCCGAGGTGCTTTTATTGATGTAGATTGACCATTTGGGGATAATTTTGGTGAATTTCGGACCATGGATTCTTGTCAAACATACGGGGGTTAAGGATGCAAAAGCGCTCAAAATCCCAAGCTAAACGCGTCATTTGGGGCCTTTTTGGTCCAACACGGGCGGGGTGTTGGGCAATATGGTCATGTTCCACCGGAGCCAAAAACTCGAAAATTTTGCACAAAACATCCTCCAACACGGCCTAGCCGTGTTGGGCAGCACACACGTGTCAAAGCGAGTCTCTGCGCAGGAAGAAACAACACGGCCTGGCATTTGTGTTGGGCGACATGGTCGTGTCCGGCACTTTTCTCGCAACTTTTCCATGCGGAAATTATGGAAAACTCACCAACCAAGCTTTTTGACCACTTTTGTACACCTTTAACACCCTATTTTTTGCAACGTGTCCCCATATTCCCTCAATTATCATATGAATACAAGAAGTCACCAACCAACAATGAATTGGAGCATTTGTTTAATAAAGGATGACATTATTAATGTGTTCTTGCACAAAAATAATGTCTATAAAAACCAAGAGTATGAGTTGGGGAATCATTCATTAGACATTCAGAAAATATTTATTGTATTCATCATATTAAGTAGAATTGGGATCAAGGGTCTTGGAGGAGAAAGGTTGGGGCAATATTGGAGAAGAAGGCTTGAGCAACATCATCAATCAAGAAAGAAGTCCATTGAGATTTGAGAAAGATAAGTACACCATGTCTACAATACTTAAATCTTCTTGTGTAATTTACTCTTTTGTCAAAATCATGAGTAGCTAAACTCCTAGTGTTTGAATGTAATGAATCTGTAAAAATGAATTGTGATTAAGGTTTGTACGCTTTTAATAAAATTCTCATGTCTTGTGTGATTCACTTATATTATGATTATTTCATTCGAGTTAATATTTCCTAGTATATTAATTTGAAGTTTATTTTTCACGGGGAAATCGAGAGATTCATGGTGAAATAGAACTTATATAAGTGAAAAGAGTTGCATGCAATCCTAGATATAGGACAACATAAATCTTCGGATTAGGGTCAAACCTAATATGGGAATTCACAAATCGTTATAATGCAATCTTGGGGTTTTAACTAGAAAGAGATTTCAGTTAATCAACTTGAGATTAGGAGTTATTCGCGCCCGATAAAGGGTTTAACTTAAATTAGGAATTTCTACGGTCCATGAAACATGAAATTTTATTAAAAGAGGATGATCTTTGCTAGAGGGTTTTTGGTTGTATCTTTATCTTGTGAAATCACAAAAACATTCTAGAGGATTTGCATTCAACACATTTCTAGCTCTTGATTTCTTATTTTACAATCTACTTTTATTTGATCTATTGTAAGTTGTAATTATTCCAAATTCTTTATTTTCCATTTTTAAAACAACAAAAACTCTGAAAATTGCTAGATTAAATAACGAAAATACGGTAATTACTAGTACTTACAATCCTCGTGGGAATGACACTCGGTACTCAACAATCTATTCTATAAAACGATAGATGTACTTGCCTAAGGTTTTAAATGTAGCTTTTGAGCCATCGAGGATCAACAAAAGTATTGAGACACATGGATTCACGGTTGGTGTATAAACAGATCGGATGAGAGTTCGAGATATGAAAAATGAAGAGACGCGGAGAAATATAAAATTATTGAGAAAATATTGAAAGAAATAGATATATTCCATATACCGAGGTCGAAAATTTGAAAGTTGGCTTCTTCCCAAAAATTCACGATTCCTCTGTTGGATGATATAATCGGGACATCGCTCTGTTGATAGATCGAGATACGTGGTTTGAGTTTGGAGGTAGGAGAGTTAGAAGAAGAAAAAGACCGGAGGACGTCGATTCTAGCATACCTAAGAGAATGGCCCTACCAAATAAGAGAAATAAAATGGCTCGGCTAAAGATACGAGAGACTCACTTTTGTGTCTTGGGAGAGATGTTATGCAAAAGGGGCTTTAATGCGTCGTTCTCGAGGTGTGTGTTATAAAGAAGGAGAATATGTTTTGAAAGAAATCCATGAAGGGTGTTGTGGAAATCTCATGGGAGCGGGGACATTAAAAAGAAAAGTGCTATGGGCAAGATACTTTTGGTGAACTTAAGGAAATATCTTTGAAAAGATGGTAAGGAGTTGCAAAAATGTCTAGTGCACGCACCATTCATATTCGAGCCAATCGATGAACTCGTGATTGTGAACTCAATTTGTCCTTTTTGAAAAATGGGGAATAGACATGGTAGGGCCTTTCCTCGGTCTCGATGCGTGAAAATTCTTGATAGTTGCGATAGATTATTTTAGCAAGTGGGTCGAGGTGAACCATTGGGTAAAATAATGAAGAATCTTTTATGAAGTTTATCCGGCGAGAATATAATATACGCAGTTTGAGATTTCGCGAATTATGATTTGAGATAATGGAACACAATTTAATGGAGCATGAATTAAGGCATGGTGTGAGGAAATGAAAATGAAACAACATTTCACCTTGGTTGCTCACCTACAGGCGGATGGATAAGTAGAAGTCAACAACGGAATCTTGGTGCAAGGGTATTTAAAAGCCCTACTGGAGAAACTACGGAGGAGCATGGGTAAATGAGTGAGCTCGATATTATGGGCTTATAGAATAAACCCAAAAGAGCCCACGGGAAAAACACCTTTTAGTTTGGTATATGGCATGGATGTAGTGATACCATCTAAGATCGAGGATAGAAACGCATAGAATTAAAACCTTTGAAGAAAAACAAAATAAGTTGATGACTCAAGTATGCTTTAGTCATGATCAACGAAAAATGAGAGATGGCATTTTTACAAATGGAATGAACAAGGAGTGAAGTTCGGCTAGTTACAAGCGCAAAGTGAGCAAAAAGAGTTTCTAAGTGGGAGACTTGGTACCAAGAAGAGCTTATGCAACAAAAGAAGTTTCTAAGTTTACAAATGCTTAGGTCGTAGGTGGATCCATAAGTTTATCTTTTGAGGTTCTAGTTTCGATAGTGTTAATAAGTTAGATACCTAAGTATGGATCTTATATATAGTCAATCTATAGGGCGGATAGATGCTAATCTAGGTAGATATTACCTCTTGTCGAAATTGTGACATTTTCTTTTCTTGTCATGTTTTGTTACCTTTCAATCATTATTAGTTTATGATTGAGACTCGAGGTGCTTAGGTTATAAGTTTGATAAAGAGTTAATAATTAATTGGATACACCTAAGTGGATGCATTACTTAACCGCCAACTTGGGTTATCTATGAGTTATGGAAATAGTATCAATGTTTAGATTTGGATCTTGACCATTATTTAAGGAATACTAATTTGAGATAACGTTCTTATAGAGATCGATGAGAGTGTGTACGGTATATCATTTTGATTGATCACCTTGATGCTATATTGACAAAATTGTCATTTGTAATTTAGGAGTGGCATGAAAAATGGATTTAAATGACTGATAGGAAATAATTTCTCAAGAAGAAAAGAGACATTGATAATAATAAGGTGCATGAAAATTTATGTTTTAATCTCTTCACAATTACCTATTAACTTCCGATTGATAACTAGGTCATTATTATTTAATTTTTGTTTTGTGATAAAATGGAACCTTACCTTACGATCGATAATGGGATTAGGTATTTCGTAGGCAAATCATACTATGTTGAATGTTGATGTGTGCATCATAACACTAAGATTACCGATCTATATAAGCAACTTGTCTTTTGGGTATAGTAATTGAATACCACTTTGTGATTTTTGATGGACGACTATGAATATTATCTATATACAATGGCGAGATGTTGTAAGATATCTTTTGAGTAATTATTTGATGGATTCCATTATGTTTCAATTATTTTGAGTATTCGAAGGTTTAGATTTATTGTTGGTACTTGGGTTGAGCAATATCTTGAAATGTAATTTTGGGTCATTATATCATGATTGAAATAGTCACTCTAAGTTAGATGTGGACTTTATTAAAAATAGAGTGATGATCAAGTATATATATTATAATGAAATGATGGGTAAATGTGTACACGAGAGGTTTAATTTAGTTCTTTGAATGATGTACATTATAAAGTCAATTTGTGTAACGAGTGATTTTCATGGAAACACATCTTTGTAGATTGAGTATTTGTCCTTAGTGCAAAATAAAGAACTTAGCTAATAAGCATTATTCGGATTAATATGTGAAGGGGCCTATGATAAGGTAACATTTTGTGAAAAAGTTTGGTGACTTAGAATGGCATCGCAAGAGATGTTTGAGTTTGGGTATAACGAAGAAGACAAAGTTATGATTTATCAAATTGGGTGATTGTGGACACTAAGCTACGCCGAGAAATCATAACAAAACCAGGATAAGATCATTTGCTTGTGGATTAGATTACAATTATATGATGATATTGAACTTTGAGATTGGGTTTTATTTTGATACTTGCGTGATTTAGATTCAATTATAGAATTCTTATAGATTAAGTTCAACTAAGGTTGAATTGACGATTAGATTTGATTTGAGTGTAATTGGAATCACTTGCCCTTGAATCGGATTTTTATTGGATCTAGAAGGAACCCGTAGGAGGTCACTAGTGGTAAGTGACAACTTTTTAGATCGAGGATGGAATCTAGGAATTTATATTTTGGGACATTACCATTATATATTGTTTATATGTTAGATACCTAGGTATGGATACGATATATATCCAACCCACATGACAACTAGACATTAAGCTTGAAAAGAAGAAAATAGCGACTCGGGATTTTAAGCTTAAAATTGATAGATCTACAATTTTCTTATGATGAAAAGGAATTTGGGAACCAAATTCTTTAAATGAGGGGAGTATGTGATATCCCACATTCAATAGACCTAGAATTGTATTGATCATCATATTATGTTTCTAATAATTTATGTTATTTAATTTACTATTATTTATTAAATTAGAATAATTTTTAGTATATATTTGACATTACGATTCATTATAACGACCTATTTTTCGTACATTAGATTTTTTTATTTTATTTTAGTTAATTGTTTATCATATACATTTTTGTTTACTTATTGAAATTGAAAGTTCTTTACCAATGTATATTACTTAATTAAGTATCTATTACTAAATTTTCAATTGTTAAGATTAGATGTATATTATTTGGTAATTAAATGGATATAATATTTTTATTTGGGCTACATGAATCACTATTAATTATATCTTTTTGGATAGAAGTTATTTCATTTAATTTGACACTAGTCTATTTCTTTGGCCATCTAAATATTTTTCAGCATTTTTTAAAAATTAATGCTAAAACCACATCTCAACCATAATAATTTTCAAAGATCTCCTTTGACCCAAGCCCAACCCCAAGCCAAAAGCCAACCCATTTAGAGGCCTATAAATAAGTCCCAAAACCCTAACCCTAATACATTTTTGTAGATTTCTTCACACACTCACACACACACTTAAAGGTGCATTCTCTCCCTCTCATTTCCCCTCTTCTCCCTAGCGGCGCGGCCACCACTGTTGGTCGTCACCACCACCACCCGCGATCGTCGCGGGTAAATTTTTCATCCCATGTAGTTTCATGTTATTATTTTTTCTCCACCTCTTATTTTCCCTATCGTCGACCACCACCCACCAGGTATTTGTCGTTGGCCCCGCCACCCTCCCTTAACTTTTAGTTTTCTTTTCTTTTTCTTTTTTTTTCTTCTACTTTCTTTCTCTTCTCTCTCATTTTTATTTTAAGTTGTCGTCTGACCCCTCTTTTTTTTTGTTTTTCTTTCTCTTTCATTTTTTTCGCCACCTGTAGAATATGAATTACTTGGGTTTGAATTGAATCACCGATGGATTTCATAAGAACTTGATGAGGAGCTAGTGTTAGGTTGTGAATCTTGCTAAATTTGTAGGTGGATCTATAAGTTTATCTTTTGAGGTTCTAGCGTCGATATTGGTAATAAGTTAGATATCTAAGTATGGATATTATATATATAGTCAATCTATGTGGTGGCTGAAAGCCGATCTAGGTAGACATTACCTCTTGTTGAGATCGTGACATTTTCTTTTCTAGTCAAGTTTTGTTACTTTTCTATCGTTATTAGTCTATAATTGAGACCCGAGGTGCCTAGGTTATAAGTTTGATAAAGAGTTAATAATTCTTGGGATACACCAAGTGGATGCATTACTTAACCGCCAACTTGGGTTATCAAAGAGTTATGGAAATAGTTTCAATGTTTAGGTTTGGATCCTCGACCATTATTTAAGGAATACTAATTTAAGATAATGTTCTTATAGAGATCAAGTAGAGTGAGTAGGGTATATCGTTTTGATTTATCACCTTGATGTTATCTTGACAAAAGTGTTGTTTGTAATTTAGGAGTGAATGAGAAATGGATTTAAAGAGCGATAGGAAACAATTTCTCAAGAAGAAAAAGAGATATTGATAAGAATAAGGTGGGCATGAGGGGTTTCACAAGGCTATACATGAACCCCATAAATCCACAAGGACCTCAAGAGGTTGGACCTTTACAAAGACCGATATCGAGCGTTGGACCATAATCCTACAATCGACCGCCATAAGTGAAATCGTTATATCCCATAATCTAACAAATATGGTGGTCTCACTCCTCTTCAAAACTCACAAATCTCAAAATCACCGAGAATGAACAATCATAAAAACATAAATCACGTGATAAATGAATCTTTGAGTTCTTACATGTAATAAGGTTGAATAACAAATTTACTCGATACTTGATTTGAGATCAATAATTAAAAAATCATCTTAGTCCAATTTATTCACATAATATATTAAACTTTGTTATGTATCTATCCGCCTCGGATAGTACAAATCGAACAAATCTGATTTGATATAAGCCTATTATACTGATTTTACTCTAAGACTCAAGTATAAAATAAAATAACAAAGAAGTAAATAGTAACAAATATAACAAAGTTAAAAACCCCGAGATCGATAAACTCGAGATCGATATTAATTATTGCTCGGGACCAGTTTTCCCAAACACAAAGTAGTCACCATCGAATCGACCCAAAGAACACGATAGGAAACCACAAGAGCCTTGCCAACACATGCCCCCAAGGAACCAAAAGAAAAACAACCAGATCTACTCGAACCAAAAACTCTAGAAAACCCTAACACTCACCCCAAACCCTAGATCACTCGAGAAAATAGGGTATGTCCATAGAGATGGTGGACGGTATATAGAAACCCTCGAATCTCACACACAACCCCAAAATATCACGAGAGAAATCTCGAGAGTGTGGATTTTCTAGAGAGAGTATCGAGAAGACGAAGTAGAGAGAGAGATAGAGAGAGAGAAACTCAATAATAGATAATGAGTTAGGGTTCGGGGTAGTAGGGTTTTAATACGGAGAATGGATGAGCCATATCAAAGCCAATGAATGGATGGCCAAGATTAACAGATAGTATCCGCGGACACCAAAATCGGATGCCGCAATCGATTCCATGACCCGAGTCGAAATGGGTTAAGCAAACGGTGGGCCTGGTTGCATTGTGGTCCGCATCTTGTGGGCTCGGGATTAGTGTAAAATGGGTCAAGCTAAAGCAATGGGCGAATAACACATCAATCTCCACCTTTGGCTCATTGTGATTCATTAGACATACTTGGAAAATATAATTGGTCATCATCATAGCCTTAATGCCTACTTCGCACGAGCTAGGTAGGGTTTTAGCCATACTAAGCACAAAGCAAATCATGGCACCAACAAACACAAAGTATGTTGGATTTATGTTGGACTTGTACAAGCACACAACAAGTACTTATCCAACTTTTGGGTCACAAGTAAACACACGATGAAGTCATGACTAAGAGAAAGAAACTAATCACAGTGTTAAAATTCAAAATTTGTAAACAATTTTGAACTTAGATATAGGTAGATACTTAGTACCCATATCTCATAGGTTGTATTTACAAGCCATTTTTCAAGACATATTAAACCTTTTGAAACTGTATCTCTTATAAAGTGAAAACGAACATCAATGTGTTTAGTTATTTATAAAAAGCGGGTTTTTACAAAGTGAATAACTGACTAAGAATCGAAAATATTACAACTTTTTCTTTCAAAATCAATTTCTAAAATAAGACCTTTAAGCTACAAAGCTTCTTTTAAAGCTTGATTATAGCCACATATTTTGATTTTGTGGTGTGCTAAGCCGCTATATGTTTAATCGAGGTTTCGGCTAATGCGGGAACCACAAAGTGTAAAAATATAAGAATATGTAGATTTTTTATTATCCTTATCATTTGCATAGTTAAAATCAACATAACATTTTAAAACTATGTCATTTTCACATTTTGAAAAATGTAAGCGATAATTTGTAGAGTGTCTCAAATAGCTCAACAACCATTTAAGAGCATTCCAATCCGCCATAACTGGATTAGACATATATCTACTAAGAAAAGAAACAAGATAAGCGAAGATCGAGGCCTAGTACTAAGCATAAAGCACATCACATATCAATGGCATTAGCATAAGAAATGTTTTACATGGCAAGCATTTCGATCTCGGACTTTGGGACTGATCCCTACTTAACAGAAATGAGATGCAAGAGGAACATTAATGATTTAACATTCACTATTGAAAATTTTTCAGAATCTTTTCAATATAAGAAGAGTGATGCAAATAAATGACAAATTTATTTCTTTCTCTATCTATATTCATGCCCAAAATTTTTTTTAACATCACCAAGATATTTCATGTCAAATTTTGAAATTAAACAATTTCTAACATGATCCCATGACTTCGATCAAGAGCATATCATCAACATACAAAGAGCAAGAATACAAGAGTTGTAGAATCAAGTTTAAAGTAAAGATTTGGGAAATTATTTTGTAGGTTTTGATGAATGCCATGTAAAACTTAGATTAGAATGTTGGCACCCCATTTTTCTTGTATCTTTCATTGTAATAGATAAATTTGGATGAGCTAAGTCAAGTCACTATGCCTCGAAAATACAAGAAGTCAACTGAAGAAGTGAAGTGAACACTCATTGAGAACAATTTGAGTATGGCCAGGATAGAAGATCAAGGAGTCGACTAAAAATGTAACAAAATGTGAGGGACAGATGATGTGGGAAGAGTCGATTAAGTCAACTCAAGAAGCCACGTCACAAGTTGAAGTGACAAATGAGTCTTTCAATGATTAAAGCGCACTCAAGTCGATTGGGAAAAAGGCGATTGCAAAAGAGGAGTTAATTGAAAATAATCCGTTGCACATAAGTCAAGAACATTACTTAAATAAGTAATACACCCATCTTTTGCCAGTCTTAAAGTGCTCGGCGTGCAAAAGGAATAAACCAATGGGAAGCACTCGCACCTCGTGTCGAACCACGAAAAAAGTGAACATTCATTTAATACGAGGAAAGGTCTATATCTCAAGATCAAGACCAAGAAAAGACAAGCCAACGAACACAAGTGATTTTTGAAAATCAACCTATCTCTTCAATGGACATGATTTTTGAAAGTTCACTATAAAAGGCCGAGGAATCTCATTGAGAAAAGGTTACGAACCACGAGCGAGCAAGCATTATTCAAATCGTAACCTCGCAAAATATTCTCAAAATATTCAAGAAAAATCCTCAAACCTAAATCTCGAAGGAAATCAATCCAACACAAACTGTGAAGGAAAGACAACTTCAAACTGTTGAAGAGGAAACTTTTGAAGAATCAAATGGGTCTACTTTCCAAGGAGGATTGTAGGAAGGTTCAAGGTCGAACAGTCTCAAGTTATTGGAAGGCTTCGTGATCAAATCCAAGAAGCTTGAGAAAGTGAGTCAAGTAGCAAGCGCTGCCTTGTGAAGGTTCGAGTCGGACGAGAAGCTTGATTGTGTGACCAAGGCATCTCAGATCGAGTCAAGGAGAAAGTCACCGTGTGTGATCAAGACTTGTCTCTAGTTTGATAACCACTTTGTGAATTGATCATTACTTAGTGGATTCCTCTAGGAGTTGGAGAAGAGAGGATTAGAAAAATTACCCCATCTTCGAACCTCTATAAAAATCATTTGCGTCATTTACATTTCAAAGATATTTACATTTTCGCACATTCATTTTATATCTCACGATAAATTGCTATCCAACCGATAAACAACTAAGTGCTAAAATCAAGTGTTAAAACAAGTTTAAAACAAATTCAAGGGTGTTAAATCTTCCAATAAAAACTCATCACGCCCCAATTTAAGGTTTAGACTAAACAAGCGAAAGTTATTATATCAAAAGCTCTATCGAGTACATTGAGTGGCTAACTCTATTTGATTAACTAACTTAGTTGTCCCTCAAGGACCTAGTTGTGTATTAACTCGTAATACTTTAAAAGGACTAAAATCGAGAAAATTGGTAAGGTTTATTCAACCCCCTTCTAAACCTTACTTACACACCTTGGGACCTACAAGTGGTATCGGAGCGATTGGTTCATTGAGCCTTCCGCACCGGTTCTTGAACTAGATCTCTATCTTATCTAAAAGATTTTTAACACTTGTATTTTAAAAATCTTTCATTTTTAGCAAAAGTTATTATCATGGAAGCAAATCGACACGCATTCCTATGTTCACTATTTAGGAGTTTGATGTTGGAAAATCCGTGACGCAGCTCATCTATCTCGCTTTACATGATGAAATGTGGCTAGTGATAGAGGATGGACCACTACAAATATTGAAAGTGAACACGGCGCAAGGAGAGCAAGCTGCAATTTGAATGAGAAGAAGTTGTGGGTGAGGCAAGACAGACCTTTAGTTGAAAAACAAAGGACTGAATGGATGAATGATGACAGAAAGAGATACAACTTGGACAATGTGGCTAAGGATATTCTCTACAAGACTTTAGACAAAGCAATGTTCAATAAAGTCAAATTCTACGCAAAACACAAAAGAAATGCAGGATAAACTGTCTTTAATTTGTGAAGGATCGAGCAAATTAAAGAAAATAAATTATCTGTTGTTGTTCAAAAGATTGAAAACTTTAAAATGCTTGCAGGTGAAACAATGGATCGATGGATGATGCGGATACATTGAAATCACAAATGAGCTTTCAAAGACTTGGAAAGGAATACACAAAAAAGATGTGTATGAAGATTTTGAGGAGCCTCGGTGAATGGGAAATGAAGACCATGGCTCTAAGGCACTCGATGGACTTATCAAAAACATCAAATCATGAGCTATTCTCGGACCTCAAAGCTTATGAGTTTGAGCTAAGAAGAAAAGGATCAAGAGGAGACAGGTTGTACCCAAAACAACCGCACTTATAGCTAAGGATGGAAAGTGAGACGAAGTCGGAAGCCATAGACCAGGAGGAGATTGCCCTGATGTTTAAAAGATTCAACAAGTTCTTCAATAAGAACTATAAAAGAAACAAGGGTGAATCCTCCGAGAAGACATTCAACTCCTCCAAGTCAAGGGAAGATAGGCCACCAAGAGAGCCGAGCATCAAAGGGTTGAGTATCAAAGAGCGATAACTTGAGGACGAGAAAGAGTGGTCAAAAAGTCGAGAACATGTGTTGGAATTGCGATAACCAGGACATTTTGCAATTATTTGTTCCTATCCACACCAATAAGTACGAGGGATGAAGAAGAAAGAAAAGTCTTAAGAGAAAAAGACGGGGAAAAGAAGAAAGCCATGTTGGTCGCCGAGATCGCCGAGACAATGACTAAGTCTAAAGAAGAAAGAGACTTAGAGAGTAGTGAAGGTCGACTACTCAAGTGATTCAAGAAAAACAATGATCCGTCTAATGGCTAAAGAACAAGATCAACCAGGACAAACAAGATGAGGTACACTCTAACTCATCTCATTTAGATTCTAGCAATAGTGATATGACACACACACACTTCATCACCCACGATCTTTATGACTCATTAGGCAAAATGATGAAAGACTTGAGCAAATTAAATCCTCACACTCACTATTAAATGTGGAAAACAAATCACTCAAAAGCCAAAACTCATAGCCGACTAAGGAGTTGAATACTCTAAGCCACATACCGATGACAACAAAGAGTCAAGGCCGAGAATGCTAAACTAATAGCGGAGATAGTGCTATAGAAAAAGGGAAAATGATCTCAAAAATGTGATAGCCTCATTTACAAAGGCATCTAAATCATTGGATGACCTTATCATGAGTCAAAAAGAATGTGGAGATAAGACATACATAGGATTCAACTCCTTTATGCACAGTCAAACTCCCAGTGATTTTGGAAAAAGATCTTCAAGTAATGAAGCATTTTAAAATCCAAAACACCAAATGTTGCACCCACATTCATTCAAAGCACAACCACAAACAAACTTGCCTTGGATATAAAGGAAAAGGAAAACGACCGATTGAGAGTATCTTTGAGAGGACAGTGAGAAGAAATCAGCAGAGTTCCTCGAGAAAACTCCAAATAGAAAGTACTACGAGAAGAATAAACAGAGCTACCAAAAACCCTTAAGTTTTATCAAAGAAACACATATGATGGGAATGGTAGAAATTATCCAAGCCAAGCCGATTGGAATAATGTGAAATATCGGCAAAACCTATGGAATACAAGCCTAAATGGCAAAGACCTAGATCTCAAGTAAAGGTCATTCCAAAGGCAAAAGAGCTATCATCAGCACACATATGCACCAGGCACTACACTCAAAAATATCACAACTATCCAAAGAAGCTAATTGCTAAAACACACACACAGGCATACAGACAAAAAGAGACAGGATGTATGTACCTAAAGCCCCCAAGCAATTTACCAAAGTGAATTATGATTATGGCACGAGATAGATGGCCACAGATAGATGGAAACCTCTTAGAGTCAAATCATTTGGCTATAGGTTGGTTGGATCATCTTAAAGCACTAACCCCTCTCGGAGACCAGGCAAGTATGGGTACCTAAAAACTAATTTCCTTGATTGGTTCAAGGAACACCGTGAGTGCCAAGGAACTGTACATGGATAGTGGTTGTTCGGACATATGACAGAAACAAGAAAAATCTATCAAGATTCAAGGATATTAGAGGCACAAAAGTAATATTTGGAGGAAATGAAGCTACAGGGGGAAATAAAAGGCACGGATCCATCAAGAAGAATGGATTGGAGATCACAGATGTTGCTTATGTTGAAGGCCTCAACTTCAACCTGTTAAGCATCGACCAACTCGTGACAAGGGCTACACTTTGTTGGATTCAATATGCGAGTATGCAGATTAAAGATCTTGAATCAAATGAAATAGTCTTTGCAAGGATCAAGACAGAAGAATATGAATGTGGTAGATTGGTCTCTTTGCAACACCAAGCACTTATCTGTTAGCAAATAGCACCGAATCAAGTTGGTGGCACAAGAAGCTCGAGTCATCCGAACTTCAAGACAATCAACAAGCTTGCAAGAAGTCATCTTGTGGAAGGATTTCCGGACTCGGTGTACAAGAAGGAAAGTGTATGTGATGCATGCGGATGGGAAAGAAGATCAAATCTTCATTCAAGGAGAAACCTAGTCCTTGTTCAACAAGGATATTTTAGAATCTTTGGATGTAAATGCTTCATCCACAACAATGGCAAGGATAATCTAAAGGCTTTTGATGCTAAAGCCGATGAAGGTATCTTTTTGGGATACTCAATTTGAAAGCAAATCTATAGAGTGCTAAACAAAAGGACTATGGTCACGAAGAGTTTATTCATGTGGTTTTTGATGAACCTAATGTGAATGGAGAAGATTTTGAAGAGTTCTTTGATAAGTTTGAATCGCCCAACTATGCAAAAGAGTCCTTATGTTGAAGTGAAGCAAGAGTAATCAACCAAGATGAAGATGAGATAGTCAATCTCAAAGACAAGTGGAAAATCATAGATTGAATGATAATGAAAGAGTGCTCATGACAACACAATTGCAGTGCGAGACGGTGAACCGGTGATTTGCTCCAACGATGTGAGATGGCTCGAGACCATCCACCGTGAGCTAGTCATTGGAGATGTGAGAGATGGTGTAACAACCAGATCGAGCTCAACAAGAAGCAATGTTCACTTGTTTTATTTCCCAAATAGAGCTAAAATATGTGTCTCAAGCATTGGATGACACACATTGGATTCAAGCCATGCAAGAAGAGTGAATCGGTTTGAAAGAAACAAAGTATGGAAATTGGTGCGAGACCAACCCATCGAGAATGTTATTGGTACAAAATGGGTTTTGAAATAAGATAAATGAGGAAGGATCTGTGGTAAGAAAAAAAAAGCAAGATTGATAGCCAAAGGGTATTTCCAAGAAGAGGGAATAGATTTTGATGAAACCTTTGCACCCTGTTGCAAGATTAGAAGCAATAAGGATGTTTCTTGACCGTGTCTTTGCTCACAAGAACTTCATTGTATATCAAATGGATGTGAAAAGTGAATTTTTAAATGGATCATTAGAAGAAGAAGTCTATGTTGAGCAACCTCCGGACTTTGAGCGGAAGACTCTTGGAGATAAGGTATACAAGCTCAAGAAAGCTCTATATGGATCAAGAGGCACCAAGAACATGGTATGATACATTATCTCAATTTCTAATTGATAATGGATTTACCAAAGGGAAAGTGGAAGAACATTCTTTAGAATTCAAGATGGAGAGAGTATCTTTGCTTGTTCGAGATATATGTGGATGATATCATCTTTGGATCCACAAACAAAGAGTCATGTGTGATAAGTTCTCAAATCTCATGCAAGGCAAATTTGAAATGAGCATGATGGGAGAGCTGACTTTCTTCTTAGTACTTCAAGTTAAGCGGTGAAGGATGGAACCTTCATAAGTCAAACAAAATACACCAGAGATTTAATGAAGAAATTTGGTATGGAAGAAAAGTCTTACGTGAAAATACCAATGAATACATCAATCAAGATGGACATAGATGCGGATGGCAAACCGTAGATCAAACAACATACAAATCACGATTGGATCATTGCTCTACCTAACAAAGCGCAGGCGGACATCACCTTTGCGGTAGGTGTATGTGCAAGATTTCAATCGCACCAAAAGAGAGCCACATGACTGACTAAGAGAATCCTAAGATATTTGAAGGATGCCAAGAAGTTGGCTTATGGTATCCAAAGGAAGGTGGATTCAAGCTTATTGGTTATTCAGACTACGACTATGTTGGATGTAGAGTTGTGAAAGAGTACTTGGTACATGTCAAATGCTTGGAAACAGATTAGTTTCATGGTTTAGCAAGAAGCAAAACTCAATAGCTACATCCACAAATGGAAGCAGAGTACATAGCTACGGCATTTGTTGTGCCCAAGTCTTATGGATGAGACAACAAACAGAGAGATTATGAAATTGAAGAAAAAGATATTCCAACTATGTGTGATAACACAAGTGCTATTGCAATCACTCGAGAATCTGTGTTGCATTCAAGAACAAAACACATTGATGTCGATATCATTTTATAAGAGATCATGTTGAAAAGAAAGACATCATTTTGGAGTATATCTCAACCGATAAAGTTAGCGACATATTCACCAAGCTCTTATGTGAGTCAAGATTTGAAGAGCTTAAGCATGAGCTAGGGTTAATTGAGCTGAATTGATACTCGAAGACTCAATCGAGAAGAGATGAAAGATGAAAAAGTGAGAATTGAACAATTTTTTCACATCCGCCAAGTAAAAATGCTAGATCGTGAAATTAGTCAGATCGAGTTAGTTGGACAATTTGAGTCGCTTAATGAGAAGAGAGAAGAAGAGTTAAGTCATTTGTGAAATAAGCCGAGTCATTTATGAGCTAAGTGACAAAAACTCGATCGTTTTTAATAAGTGAGAATGTTTTTAAGGATAACGTCCCGTAATAATAATGACGCATGCAGTCAAAAAAAGCCGACAAGAAGCATATGATTGGATATAAATGTTCTTTGCAATAAATGAGATGAATTAAATGCGGTTTTGCGTGCTAAACTGAGCCGTTGATCTTAGTTAAATTTCAAAAATCAAAAACACGTCCTTTCATAACCTTTATATACTCATTTTTTGATTTTTCTCTCTCACACTCAAAATTGTTCATCTTCAAAGCAAAAGAAAGCAAGTTCTTTTCTCTCGCAAAACCCTACGAGTTAACAAGCAAGTTTATCAAGAATTAATCGGGAGAAACTTCTAAAAATGGCACCAAAGTTTAATTTCGTCAAGTTATCAAAGCAAATCCACTCGGATCGTTGTGGATTTTGAAGGAATGGTGAAGCGGGGTTCCAATGAAACCCTAGTTAAGAAGATTGTTGATATGCTAGAAAAGTCCGGTCTCGAGGCCTTTTCTTACTTTGGAGTACTCGCACACCTACCTTGAAGAGGTGGCGCGGTTCTATGTAAATGCTTTGAGGTGCGGGACGAATGAATCAAGTCCTCCGTCCACCGCAAGGACATCGTAATCATTTGCTAAGGACCTTGCGGGGGCACTATTTGTTGCCGTCTCGAGGGCATGACGAAAATATCTGGCGATGTTTTACTTGGTTCTTTGCATGGAAAAAGTAGCCAAACCAGTGTCTTTGTGAAAGTAGTCTACACGGTGAGAAGAAATCGCTAAAGGACGACTATCAAAGGCGATGGATGTCGTTGCAAAGTGTGTAGACATGAAGTTTGGCGGCCTTCAAACCATTTTGTCAAAGACAAAGCCGATCGTCATGGTTGCGATCATGCAGGGAAAGAAAGTCAACCGAGCTGAGTTCGTGTACAAGCCGAGACTCTTCGAACGTTGGGAACAAGACATACAAGGAGGACGGATCCTTTGGAGGATCATTTGGCTATGGCCAGTAATTGACCATCTAATGGAAGTGAAGGGCATTCCCCTTCAACATGGAAAGCCCTTCCATGTAAACAAAAAGATGTTCGGGGCTAATCTTTCGGGAGCCCGAAGAGAGCCCATGCAAAAAGGACGGATACAAGTGAGGGGGAATCGGTGACCCCGAAGACACGATTGTTTTCTCCCCTCCTAAGATGAAAGCTGCAAAGAAGAAGGCTGCCCCTACAAAGAAAGAAATAGGATGCACCCGCCCTACAAACAGTCACCGCCCGAGCAGCCGTGTCTCCCGCCCTCGGTGAGGCCGAGAAGGAAGTCCAAATACCTTCTCGACCATAAGGAAAAGCGAGAATGCCAAGCCTAGAAAGGCACATTTTGCCTCTAAGGAAATTCAAAAACCTTCACAATTGAGGAAGGAGGAAGCAGAACTAGAGATTCCTCTCAGTTAAAACCAAGAGAATAAAAAGAATCTCCAAGCTTTCGGAGCTTGAAAAGGCATTAGTCATTACTCATTGGAGAAAACATCTCGAGATTGCCGACACGAGGAAGTGTAGTCTCTGAAATAGTTGATGAAAGCGCCAAGTCTGCTTTGAAGGTGATCGTGAGAGGCCCAAAGAACCCCATTTGTGAAGAGAACACGGTGAGGAAAAAAAGCGGTGAGACAGATTGAATCTTCACCTAAGAAAGTTGTCTCTCCGCCGCTCGACATCTGCTTCTTGAAGGTGAAGAGCAAAGACAAAGTATGCTACCTTCCATCCAAGAAAAAGAAGGACAAGAAGATAAGAATGAGGATGATGATGTCATCATGTACTCTCCAATATATCCGGACATTGCGCCGCGTCACGTGAATGGATGGCATGGAAGCTAAGTCACTCAAGGAGCAGTTTGAATGCCCTGAGTTCATAGAAGAAGAGGAGGAGTTTTTCGAATTTATCGGCATCACCAAGGTGATTCGGGCCCTTGATGAAGACAACTGCTCGAACATTTTGCAAATCTTCAAGGAGAAAGTTCAAGCGAGCGGTGAGTAAGTCAAGCTCTCGAGAAAGCCAATATATGTCCGCCATGGAACTCGGAACACACTCACCATCATGAAGATGTGTTGTCGAGAGTGATGAAGATATGGACCCCATTCTTTGCAAAAAGAAAAGTCGGACATGCAAAGCAAGCTATGAGGGAATCTAGGATGATGCATGAGCAACACATGTTTGAAGGACCGGGAGAGTCCTCACAATCTCTCCTGCAGATAGACCCTTTGGGAGTAGTGCGACAAATTGCCACGATTATAGCCGCAACTACATATCCATACACTCGAAGATGGGTCCAAGGGACTTGGCGATGAGGCGGGAATTTGGGCACCCAAGTTGAGCCAATCCCCTCGAAGGTGTTTTACCACCCGCCCCCACGGCCGAGCGGCGGAGGCGGAATGCAGGAGTCCGGAGAAGAGTGACCCCATCATCGCCACTCGGTCGTGTGCCACGGTGAGGGGGAAACTTACTCCACTACTGGCGGCAGGTCGGAGGATCTTCGCAGACGACTCCACAATGAAGAAAGGAGGTGAAGTGAAAAAAAGAAAAAGAACCACGGCGCAGTGATATTGTGGCTCGGATAGTTGAGTCATGTCCCAATCAAGTGTCAACTACTTTGCGGCCGAGGGCGTTCTTCATTGCGGTCGAGGCACATGATGGAAATGCCCGGGAGTTAACACCTGGCAGGCGAAAGTGCAATCCAAGGAGTTGAGACTCCTTCGGATGCCACAGGTCTAAGACCCTAAGACAGTGCATCGTCGAAGGAAATGTAGAAGGCCTCGCTGCGATTGAGACTCGCTTTGGAGGTGTTGAAAGCCAAGGGAGGTTGAGACTTCCCCGGGTAAAGCTCAAAAAGCTCAAAACATCCTCCTGTCAACATTGTTGAATCCGAGAAGGAGATTAGTGCACTTCATGACTCTTAGGAAAATCCCGACATTTCATTTCGGGGTCCAAGACGAAGCTGTCCACACTGTTGCACATCAAAAGGACCCGGATGAGGATGTACTCCATGCAGAGAGTCATTTGTGTTTCAAAGTTGCTCGTCAAACATTTAACATTGATGATGAACCAAGCCCCCAAGTTTCATCATCTTCCAATGACGATGTTGCAAAAATGAGACCAGGTAATTCAATTAGAAAAATCTATCGAGGCCGATGAAGGTTAAGACAGTGAGGCTCGATCGGTGGCCAACCCACTCAACAAGGCCCAACTGGAACCGAGTCATCGCGGAGTTCCCACAAGTGCAGCGATCGACTCTACTAGGATCATCAAAGACAGATGAAATTTTAATCTCGTATGTGCGAGATGATACTTTTGAGCAATTATTTCCCTTTTCACTTGAGTGCTGCGAGCTAGAGGAGGAGAGACGACTAAAAGCGGCAAAAATACACGCAGTTTGAGAAGATCCATCATCCCTACCTACTCTATTGTACCAAGCAGACTTTGATTTCGATCTTTGAATGGCCGACAACCTGAATCAGTGTGATAGATGAGATCCGTGAAGTCTTCAAGACGATCCGTGTAGAGATTGGGAAGATCTACGCCCGGATAATAGAGATGCCACCCTCACGTACCGATTTGAGAGGGATAGTGGAAAGAATAAGGGAGTGGTGTCGAGGAAGCGAGTGCAATGTGATTTGAGCAAGTTCGATATTTTACGGCATTGTACAATAAAATTCTTGTTTGGAGGCCGACAACACGATATGAAGCGGAGGATGCAGCTTATATGGAGAGATTGCATGCCTTCCACACGATCGAAATGGAGTTTCTTGCGTGAATTTCATCGAAAGAAATTCTGCGTGTTGAGGAGAACATGAATACGAAGTTCAGCCTTCTCATGGCTGAAATGAAAGCTGAGTGGCGGTGAATCAAAGGCCACTCGTTTAGAATTTCGAACAAAGACACATGCCGTAGTAGACTCTAAGCGAGAACTCGGCTCTCAAACAGACTAGACTTCATGCTCGCAGGAATGTTCCCTGGGTTCCTCTTTCCTCCGATGATGCCAAAAAGGGGAAGAGGAATACTTGAGGAAATTAAAGGAAGAAGCAAATCTGTTGAGAAATTGAAGGAGAAACTGGTGAGAAGAGAAAGGAAAAGCGATTGTTGAGAAGAAGGGAAAAGAAGTTGAGGGGGAAAGGTCAAAGGATTTGACACTAATGATTGCTAAAACCCCTCAACAAGGTCATGTCACGTACCTCAATAATCAAGCAAACTTCCAAGAAACTCTACCGATCGAACACTTTGTTGTGCCTATGTCGAGAAAATAAAGATTTTAATAGCAGATCGTTAGAGTTCGATAAAAAGACGGATGCCCGTGTTGAAGTAGTGATGAAATAATTCGGTGGCATTCAAGCAGTGGGAAGGATCAAGATGCTATTCGGATGACGGATTCGAGCCAAGATCTATTGAAGAATTTAAGACGCTCGAATCCGAAGGATATTTCAAGAATATGTCCGTAGCCCAAGCCTCGGGATCCATCTTTGGGAGAAGGGTTTGAAGTTATGCGAAGAAGGCGATAGCGCAGACTACCATCGCCCATTCATTGGTAAGCGAGAAGACTCCGTGACAAAGACATATCTAGAGAAGGAGGAAGAAGTGGTGGAGGAAGAGGTTTTCGACCTAGACCTCTACCCAAAAATATCGAATACGTAGATCCAGGTAAGAAGGAAAGGATCTCTTTGGGTCGGGTACGATGAAGTAGCGAATCTAGAAGTAGCTAGAAAAAATGCTCATTATGTGAAAAGAATAGAAGAGGAAAACAAAAGACAAGACCAACTATGGCAAGAGAGGCAAGAGAGGAAGCGAAAAGATGATCTTTGTGAAGAGAGCTTATGAAAAGAAGAAAGCGGTGAAGATGAAAGAAAAAGAAAGAGAGCGATGATGACAGAGTCAAGAGAAAAGGAGGAGCGGCGAAGGAGATGAAGTGTTCTTTGTGAACCCTTCATGTATTTTACTTTTGTAAATACTGAGTGTTGTGTAAGTCATCTGTTCTTTCAATAAAATATTTTGTATATGTATCTTAGCATAGACGCTTGTGATTCGCTTAGATTTAAATATGATATGATACACTTTGTAAACAATCGTGTAAAGGACAAGAATGCTATGATCAATAAAATGATTGATTCAACGCATACATTCTTTGTTTTCGCATTGTCCTGTATGTATCTCGTGATGTTTACATTTTGTTTAATGTTTTTTAAGTTTTGGCATTATCAAAAAGGGGGAAATTATTGGAAAATTATTTTGTAGATTTTGATGAATGCCATGTAAAACTTAGATTAGAATGTTGGCACCCCATTTTTCTTGTATCTTTCATTGTAATAGATAGGGCTGGATGAGCTGAGTCAAGTCAGCTATGCCTGGAAATACAAGAAGTCAACTGAAGAAGTGAAGTGAAGACTCCGCTGAGGAACAGCTGAGTATGGCCAAGATAGAAGATCAAGGACTCGACTGAAAACGTAACAGCTGAGGGACAGCTGTGTGAAGAGTCAGTTAAGTCAACTCAAGAAGCCACGTCACAAGTTGAAGTGACAAATGAGTCTTTCAATGATTAAAGCAGACTCAAGTCACCTGGGAAAAAGGCAGCTGCAAAGAGGAGTTAATTGAAAAGAATCCGCTGTACGTAAGTCAAGAACATTACTTAAATAAGTAATACACCCATCTTTGCCAGTCTTAAAGTGCTCGGCGTGCAAAGGAATAAACCAATGGGAAGCATCGCACCTCGTGTCGAACCGAAAAGTTGGACATTCATTTAATACGAGGAAAGGTCTATATCTCAAGATCAAGACCAAGAAAAGACAAGCCAACGAACACAAGTGATTTTTGAAAATCGGCCTTTATCTCTTCAACGGATGATTTTTGAAAGTTCACTATAAAAGGCCGAGGAATCTAATTGAGAAAAGGTTACTCCGAACCACGAACGAGCAAGCATTATTCAAATCAGTAATCGCAAAATATTCTCAAAATATTCAAGCAAAATCCTCAAGCCTAAATCTCGAAGGAAATCAATCCAACACAAACTTGTGAAGGAAAGACAACTTCAAACTGTTGAAGAGGAAACTTTTGAAGAATCAAAAGGGGTCTACTTTCCAAGGAGGATTGTAGGAAGGTTCAAGGTCGAACCAGTCTCAAGTTATTGGAGGGCTTCGTGGTCAAATCCAAGAAGTTTGAGAAAGTGAGTTGAAGTAGCAAGCGGTGCCCTGTGAAGAAGTTCTGAGTCGGACGAGAAGCCATTTGTGTGACCAAGGCATCTACAGACCGAGTCCAAGGAGAAAATGTTTGTGTGATCAAGACTTGTCTCTAGACCGATAACCACTTTGTGAATTGATCATTACTTAGTGGATTCCTCCAGGAGTTGGAGAAGAGAGGATTAGAAGAATTACCTCATCTTGAACTTCTATAAAAATCATTTGTGTCATTTACATTTCAAAGCATATTTACATTTTCGCACATTCATTTTATATCTCATTTGATAAATTGCTATCCAAGCGATAAACAACTAAGTGCTAAAATCAAGTGTTAAAACAAGTTTAAAACAAATTCAAGGGTGTTAAGTCTTCCAATGAAAAACTCATCACAGCCAAGTTAAGGTTTAGACTAAACGGTGAGTTATTCTATCAACACTCTATCGAGTCCGTTGAGTGGCTAACTCACGATTAACTAACTTAGTTGTCCCTTAAGGACCTAGTTGTGTATTAACTCGTAATACTTTAAAAGGACTAAAATCAAAAAGTTGGTAAGGTTTATTCAACCCCTCCCCCTTCTAAACCTTACTTACACCCTTGGGATCTACAAAGACAATGATCAAATTGACTTCTACAAAACTTTAAATCAAGCATGCATCGATCAAACTTTTTATTTTATTGCCTAGAGACTGCTTTCAAACCATACAAAGATTTTTAAGCATGCAAATATAGTTGGGCTTGGATTTATCTTCAAAACCCTCAGGTTGTTTCATAATTTTTTTATCCAAGTCCCCATGCAAAAAGTAGTTTTAACATCTAATGTTTAAGCTCCGATTAAATCGAGCAACAAGAGCAAGCATAATTCTCATAGTAACAATTTTGACAAGCGGAGCAAATATTTCTATGTAATCAATCCCTTTCTTCCGAGTAAAACCTTTGGCTACTAATTTGGCCTTATACCTAACACCTTCATATTCTTGTTTAGCATTAAACAACCATTTATTATCCACAACGAGAAGAGTTACCAGGTTTAGGAACAAGCACCCAAGTGTTATTAATATGAAAATAAGTCATTTCATCTTGCATAGCATTCAACCATTTCAAAGAATCAACAGATTTCATAGCCTCGGAAAAGGTTTTTGGCTCGAACTATATATCAATCGAATTAAACACATAAAACATATGAAGTCATGTGAAAATTAGCAAATTATTTTGGAATTCTAACATTTCTCCTAGTCTTATCCCTAGTTAACATATAATCATTCAATTCATCAACATGCTCATTAGCATGAACATGATCGATGTTAACAATGGGAATTCATCATGCATATCATCATGTTGAATGTCATTATCCATATACCCATTCTCATTATTCACATTGTCATTTATAGCATCATTGGATGAAACATCATCAGAGATAAAGGCACAAGAGGAGACAAAGTTGAAGACTCCACCTCATTTGGAGTATTAGGTTTTTCACAAAAAAATTGAGGAGATGGAATACTTAGACAAGGAAATTCAAGTTCATTAAACACAACATCCCTTCTAATCACAATTTGAAAACCAATTTCCCTTTATACCATAATCTATAATCTTTTACCCCTTCGGGATACCTAAGGAAAACATATTTAATAGACTTGGGTTCCAACTTATCAAGTGTTTGGTGTACGAATGCAGAACATCCAAAAACTTTCAAGTTTGAAAAATGAATCTCTTTTCAGTCAAACCTCTTGGGGATACTTTCCATCCAAGGGACGGAGGGTGATCTATTTATTAAATAGGCAAATTGTTACCACAAAATTACCTCACCCCAGATTTTTTAGAGAGGCCCGATGAAGCTAACATGCTCCCCACTCTCTCTAAAAGAGTCTTTTTCAACCTCTCAAAGAACACCATTTTCTTTGAGGAGTATGTCATGACTTGTGCCTCTTTATACCAAATTCATCACACAAACTATGTCTAATAATTGATCACGAGAATTCAGTCACGCTACGTTCTCAAAACTTTAATGCTTTTACAAGTTTGATTTTCAATAAGAGTTTTTCAAGTTTTGAACTTATCAAAAATATCGATTTATTTTTTATCAAAAATACCCAAGCTTTCTGGAAAAATCTTTAATTATAGACATAAAGTACTTACTTCCACCATGAGTGGCACGGAAGAAGGACCTAACATCGCATGTAAATATTCAAGTATATCACAAGTAGCAAACCTGTTTAGAGTTCACAGGGAAGAAAATTTAACTTTTTGTTGTTTTCTCGTACACACATGAATCATGAAAGGCAAACAACTCATTTTTTTCTTTACCAAAATAGCCTTTTTATGTAGTAATTCAAGCCCTTTGGGACTAATATAACCTAACATTTTATGCCAACGATCAGTCATATAATCGACAAATAGTTGACAACCTTATTTTTGAATCAGTAAGGAAGTTAGCATGTATAACATACAAGTTTTCGGTTTTAGCAACTTTAGCAACAATGATGGAGCTTTTTAATATTTTCATGGCTCCATTTCCCATTTATATACCTTCAAGCCCACTAGATTCAAGGGCAAGACAAGAAATCAAGTTGTTATTTAATTAAGGAACATATCTAACATCTTTCAGAATTAACATACAACCATTATCAAATCGAGGCACACATCACCAATACCAAAAATTTTGCATTTTTTCTCATTTTCCATAGACACTAAACCATGGATCACTTTAGTGTAATTAACAAACATGTATAAGTAGGGTGTCATGTGAAAAGTACATGTTGAATCAACCAATTGCACTCAAGTTAAGATTTAGCATGCATAGAAACAAAATTCACGTAATCATCACAAGACTCCACATTCATGAACACATTACTCAAATTATCACTATTAGAGGCAAGGTTAGCTTTGTTCATTATTACGGTTTTGTTGTTTTTGATTTTGGTTACCCTTCCTAGGTTTAGGGCATTCTTTAATGTAATGACCATGTTCCCCATAATTATAACATTTTATGTTGTTCTTAGGCCTAGATTTAGACTTATTCTTGCTTTTGCTCTTTTTCTTATCATTTTTCTAGTTATTAGATCATTGTTCTAGGATCTATCTCTAATATGCATCACTTCTCCACTCCCGTTTATTCCCTTTTGAAGTTTTAAGATCTAATTTTATACTCTTCAAACCATTCTCAACAAGTATATCCAAAGAAATCTGGTCCCTACCATATTTGTAGCAGATTTCACATCACTATAAGAATCAGAATAACATTCAAATGTAAGCGATGGGAGAGTAATCGGTTATGTTCTTATCACCAAATCAATTTAATATCTTGGATGAGTTTTGTAAAAACATCAAGATTCTCATCCATATCTTTTGTCACCCAATTTGAATCAAAAAAATTCAATTAGGAAACGTTTTGAAGGCAAAGTAGTATCGTGTAAGGTTCTTCAAGTTTTTTCCATAATTATTTGGTACTTGACAATTTTTCAACCTTTCTAAGACCGAGTCAAACGGGTTCAAAATAATTAAAGAATAAGCATATTCATCAAGTTCGGGTTCCTAAGTATCTTTTTCACCATATTTGCCTTCAACAACTTTAAAACATTTTTGTTGAATCAAAATCCCTTTCATTTTCTCGTTGTCGATAGAAAAGTCATATTTTCCATTAAAAGGTTCCATATGATAATCCACAAGCAATAGCCATAGTTCAAGAAATATAGATAATTCACATAACACAATAGCATTTAAGCAAGATATACACAAGATGTCACAAGATCACGACATCACTAGAAATCTCAAATATCACAAGGAAACATCGAATCCAACACAAGAGGGCCACAATAATATACAACACACAAGGGTATAGCAAAGAATCGTAGTACAACAACTAAAAAATCAAAAGAGAACACACAAGACTCGGGATTAGATCTCCTTCGCACCACAAGATTCCACTACACTCGTAGGATGCGGGGTTAAAGTGCTTTTGTGCTTAGGGTTTCTTATCCAAGTTAAGATAAAGATCACGAGAAGAAGAGAGAGGATAAGAAGTTTTACCACGTGGTAAGCTAATTTCTAAGTTTACTCTCTATCGTAGCAGTCACCACGGCCAAGAAACACCAAGAACTGTATAGTACCAACCCACCACGAGGCGGATAGGTGCTGCGATATCCTTTATTAGGTATCTAACCGTCTCAAATAGTACAAATCGAACAAATACAAACTCAATATAAGCTTATAATTATATTGATTTTACTCTAAGACTCAAGTATAAAGTAAAATAACAAGAAGTAAATAATAACAAATATAACAAGGGCAAAAATCCCGAGATCGATATTTATTATCGGCTCGGGGCCGCTTTTTCCCAAACACAAAGTAGTTACAATGAATCAACCAGAGAACACAATAGGAAGCCACAAGAACCTTGCCAACACAACCCCAAGGAACAAGAAGAAAAACACCGGATCTACTCAAACCAAAAACCTAGAAAACCCTAACACTCACCCCAAACCCTAGATCACTCGGATCACAAGGTATATTCACGAGAGATGGTGGACAAAGTGTATAGAAACCCTCGGATCTCACACACAAACCCAAAATATCACGGAGAGAAATCCACCGAGAGTGTGAATTTTCTATAGAGAAAGAGAGAGTATCACAAAGAAGACGAAGTATTGATAGAGAAGAGAGAGAAACTTAATAACAATGAGATAATGAGTTAGGGTTCGGGGTAGTAGGGTTTTATTAGGGAGAATGGGCGATCGAGCAGATCAAAGCCAAGGAATGGATGGCCAGGATTAAACAAATAGGATCCGCGGACACCAAAGTCGGATCCCGCAATCCGATTCCATGACCCGAGTAAAAATGGGTTAAGCAACAATGGGCCTGGTTGCATTGTGGGATGCATCTTGTGGGGTTAAGATTAATGTAAAATGCGTCAAGCTAAAGCAATGAAAAACAAACTCAATTTGAGGCACGATACGAACACGCACGAAATTACGGGGTTTGGGTTGGGTGTTATTTGGTTCGGTCGGCCCGATAAGAACGGGTAGAAAAAAGGTCAAATTCGGGCCAACCCGATACGCCCGTTGAAGATAAATGTCCCGCTGCCCGGCCCCTCCATTGGCCTCCAATGCATACATTTAGAGCTGTCAATTCGGTCCGACCCTATATTTTTATCGAATCGATTGTAATTTTAGGCCAAAAAATCGGGTCTATTTGGCCCAGCCCATTAGACCCGAAAAAATGAGTTGGTCCGATTGGCCCAAATTTACAATGTAATTTCATGGGTTGGGTCCGGCTCCAAAACTAGTGACCGACCAATGCTTGGCCCAACCTGATTTTTCCTATTGGCCTAGGGGGCGGTGTCAATTTGGCCGACCGATCGTTTTGATGACTCTACATACAGTTGAAATAGCACTAATGGAGGGAGTTTTCAAGTAAATCAAATAATCATGACAAAATATGCACAAAAAAATTTCTTCGTCTTTCCCACAGTAGTGTGTTTATGGGGGCTTTCAGTCTTTGCATATGCAAATTAATCAGTATGCTGGGCTCTTACATATTCCAACTCTCTGTACGTGGTCCTTTTTGTATGGATTTATGCACATACTCAACTTTGAAACAGGAAAATGGTAATGTTTTTATGTTTTGTACACAAATTTCTAAAAATACTAATATTAATAATAATAATAATAATAATAATAATAAGAAGAAGAAGAAAAAAGAAAAGAAAAAGACAATTCATATATCCATAGACGAAGCCACACTAGGGCCAAGGGGGACACTGGGTCCCCCTGAAATTTTGAAAAACATTAGGGGTATTTTGGTAATTTCACTTTATAAGCTTAAAAAATGCAGAAAGTAGGTAAAAATGGAACAAAACTTTAAATTCCTTCATTTTTGTTGTTCATTCCGATTTGTGAATCTTGAAAAATATTTGATACTTGATCATTTTTTCTCCTTTCTCAAAATTTTGTACATTTTTTTTGCCCCACCATAATATTGAACATGAATTTGGACATTATTCTCTTGTATCTTTATTCATCTCTTTTAGGATTATTTAGGGTGCACTATCAACCACTAAAGAATTCAACATTAGCGATGGGTTATTGAATGATTGTTTGATAATATACACTAAGAAATATATGTATATTACCAATGAAGATATTATGCAACGATTTCAAAATATGAGAATAGAAGAGGGATATTATGATATGTTGATGTAATTGTATTAATATTATTTATTTTTGAATATTAAGATGTAATTGAGTTAATACATTGACTTTATCAAACTTAGCCTTTATTTATAGCATTGTTTTTAGAATTAATGTATCATATTTTATTTTAATATTAATTTTAATTGGGTCCCTCTACACAAAATTTCTGACTTCCTGGATGCATATATCTATGAATATATATAGTCAAAACTATTGATATCTTTAGGCTTTTAATGCTTTTCACTGATCAGTTTACATCTCCAAACATTACTTCTGTTAACGTGTTTTTTCCTTTCCCCTTTTCTGTTTGATTTAGTATTTGCCATCACTTTCTCTAGCCTCTTTTTGGCAGGAAACTTATTGTACACAATAAAGTCCGATAAAATGTTATCAGCAAAAATAGTGTGGAAAAAACAAGTACTATGAATGTATATAGCTTTTTACACTGATGATTTTTGGGCTTTTGTCCTTTTTCTTTTTGTGGGTTTGTAATTTTTCGCTTTAGTTTTTCATGATTCATTTTTTTGTCTTGGACTTGGTGCTTTGCCATTTTTGTTCCACATGTAACTCTCTCTATGTCTCTTTTATCTCTTTATTTTTTCATGTGTACTATAGTTTTGCCAGAAAATTTGCAAGGCCTTTTTCTTTTCTTTTTTTTAAAGGGTTTTTGGCTGTGTTGAATTCTGACTTAGCATGCATTCTGTCTTTTGCTGTTCCTCTATTATATGAATTTTTCACATGGGCCTCTCAGGCCCAACACAATGTGTACAATTAGCAATTTCTACCGTTACATCTTTATCTTTGTTAGGTTGTATAGTTATGCACTTTGTATTCTCTTCCTCAATCTATTATGAGGCGAGGTGAGTACTTGAAGACTTGGATTTGGCCTGTCTACCCCCAACCAGGTTGACTCATTATAGGTTAGGGAGCGGAACGGTTCGACCTGTGTAAAATAAAAATTTATTAATATAAGATTTTTATCTTTTATTTTGCATTATTAATAAGAGTTTTTATTTTATTAAAGCATATTATTTATAGAAATTATCGTTATCAATGTATATATATATTGATATAATATTAAGTACATAACTATTACATTATCGTATATAATATATATGTAAAACATATTAGATATATTAAAAAATAAAAATACTAGGTGGAGCGGAACAGGATGGGGGTAGAGGTGATATCCCGACCCATCGATGGTGGGATGGCCTAAATGTGGCAGGCTAGGGTGTGTTGTGAATTGGGCGGGTTAAATTGCAATCCCTACTATTTGTTCACATTTATTTTTCCCTTTTTGTATAGTTTTGAAATAATGATATGATATTATTAATTTTGAAGCTACTATAAAAAGAGTTAAATAATTTAAAAATGTGAATCCAATTAAGTATGAGCGTTCACCTAAGGGTCAATGTATAGAGGACTATACATGGAGTTGTAGCACACTTTTGGTAAAATGTATTGTGAAAGTGAAAAATGAAATAGAAAATGTAATCATTTTTTTATGATTTAATTATTTAATTTGTAATTCTGATTTTACTTTTTTGGAAACAACTGATAATTGAGATAAGATCCTGAACTGAAATACAAAAAGAAAAAACTAAATTTAACCTGTTAATTTGTTTTCATAAAAATTATGACACTTAAACATACCACTCTTTTCCTTTCCTTTTTTTTAGTCGAAATTTCAAATTCATTTGGATTAAATGAAACTCGTAGGATCCTCTCTTTTAAATTATGTGTAATCTTGTATTCCATGTATCATTGGTACAATCCATATATATATATATATAATAGTTATACTTAAAATGCGAAATAAAATACAATTTGAAATAACATATCTGAACTGCTATAAAAATATTTAAAAATGTAAAATATCCAAAAATTAATGTTCACTCAAATCTTCAACTACAAAAGGTTCAAACATCAAAGTTTGAAGAAACCACTAAAGATTTCTACAAATCCAAGTTTTTCCACCAGCGTCTAGTATCTCAATATTATTATCACTAGAATCAAAATATATTATGGCAAAAACTTGCGTGAGACGGTCTCATGATTTAGATCCGTGAGACGGAGCCCTTACACAAAGTTTTAAAGGTTATTTTTCCCAAATTTTATTTTTCTTAGGGTTTATATTTGTTTTTTAGGGTTTATTTTGTTTCTTGGGTTTATTTTTAATTGATTTGGATTTTTAGGATTTTTAGTTTTTTTTTAGGGTTTATGTCACGCCCCAAAATCGGGAGTCGTGACTCGAACGGTCTAACTATTACCGGTTTACCATGTCGGCTCATTTATTCATTAATATAACCCAAACAGAAATAGTAAAATCCCAAAATAGAGTGAATATTAAATAAACTAAGTCGAAGTACAATGATCAATGGAATTAGAAAATAAAATACAATCCTCATCACAATCATACTTCCTACGGGTCCTACGCCCACTATTACAAGGAAATTACTTAGCTCTGTCCATACATAAAGAAACCATAAAATTCAATTTGTCACAATAGTCCAACACAATAGAGAGCTAATCAAGAGCTTCAAATCCTCCCCGTGGTCTTTTTAAAGCTGAACCTCATCCTTTGGTTGAAAAAAAAAAAGGTGGGAGTGAGACAAAAATTCTCGAGAGTGTGGTGAGTGTGTGCAAGTGGGTTTATACTTTTATGCAAAGAAAATCGTTTCATGAGTTTTGATGCAAGAAACGTGCAATGACATTCTCTTATACTTAATAGTTTTATTAGTATTAGTTAACAAAAATCGATCGTCAATTCAGATCGAGTTGATTGCGACGAAAGTGTGACGCCAAATCGATCCGTCAATTCATATCGGTTGGTTGCGCACGACGAAAGTGTGATGCCAACCTGCATACCGATCCGTCGCCCATATCAATCAAGTTGCGCACGAAAGTGTGACGCCAACCTGCACCACCTTATACTACAGAGAAGTGTTGATCAAACATCATCTCCCAAACAAGACACCTTATCCCTCCCGCCGATAGGGCTATAGCCGCTATCCCGATTGGCACGACGTCTCCACAAAGTGGAGCCATTTAAGCTCGGAGAACGTCATAATCATGATTATACCAGAATCCTACGACCCAATCGCCCGCCGACTCTCCTATCCGGCTCGAGGTTGGGAGTTGGACGACGGAGGCCGGCATGAGAGGCGTAGCAAGCTACCCATCCCATACGCGACTTATCCATTCCACAAACCGTCAATCCATATCGATTGGTTGTGCACGAAAGTGTGACGCCAACCGATGGCCAATCAATCGAGGACCGATCGTTCATAGACTCGCGCGTCCGATATTGATCGATCGATTAGTTCAAGTTTGACGATAGTTTCTAGGATGGGTAATCTAGCGAATATTTTATTTGATTCAAGTATATTATGCTCAAGTCCTTAATGAAATTTCGGATTATGCGGCGAGGAAGTCGTCGTATTACTAGTATAATTATTCGGTATGAGAGTCTCGAATAAAATTCGGATAATAACTAAAAATAAAATTTAATTAAATAAATTATAAAATATTTTTAATATTATTATAAATAAACCGAATTTCGAAAAATATAAGTCTCTATGACCTTGGTTAGTTTATTTAAAATAAAACATTTTATTAAGATATAAATTTTTTTATGCCTAGGGTTTTAAAATTCCATAAGTTGTGATCCGGACTCGGAAAAGGACAAGGTCAGTCTCTAATTTTTCTGAAATTCTATGGAATCATATTTTTCTTTAGGACAGTATGTATTTGAGTTAAAAGCAGTTTTGAAAAAAATTTCAGATTTAGTATCGATTTTTCTAAAAATTCCATTTTGGCCTCAAAGGTGATTTTACCGTTAAGGGCTCGTTTCAAGCCCGTTTTTCGTAAGATTTGGAATAAATGTCCAGAATACTATTTAAAATAAGTTTGTATTATTTTCGGGTCAGTGGCTGTCCTTATTTTCTAATTTCACAGTTTAATCCCCTAAAGTTCTAAAAATTGTCATTTTGGTGACTAAATGTTTTTATATTTGCATATGCTTGACCCGGAGGGTCCCAAATATTATTATTCATTTATTCAGTCTATTTAAAGTAATCAAAGTTCAAAATTTCGAAATTTCCAGTTGGGTTTTCACAGTTTTAAGATTTTCACTTTTGGCCCTATATTTAGCCATATTTGCAAAACGACCCAAGCTCGATTTTTCCTTCTCAAATTCATATGTCCAGATTATATAAAACATGTTAAGACATATTTTTCATATTTCTCAGCCATTTTCGGATATATATAGAAGTAGGCATATAAAGCATACAAAAGCCATTTTCAATTAATAATCACTTTTGTCAATAGATTCTACTACACATATATATTATCTTTTTCGAAATTTTCCAGAATAAATAACACTAAAAATTTTGACAAAATATTATACATCATATAACATATGCATCATCATACTTTTTATGCAAAAATAATGAGAGATTTGAAAGAGTTTTCACCCACGCCTCTTGTCCTTGGTAGTAAGTTGGTCTAGGTAACTTCTCTTTATTAGAACACTTCCTTAAGGTCCCAAGCTTCTTAGGACAGCCCCTAGTTTGGGATATTTGGGTGTCAAAATGTGAAGAAAATTGGAGAGAAAAAGAAATAAGGAAGAGTTTAAAGCCTATGAAGTTCTTACCTTTCTTGTTTCTTGAAAGCTCCTTAAAAATCACAATCTTCAAGCCTATTGCTCCTTAAATTTTCAGTCCTATCTCTCCATTTTCCAGATTTTTTTGCCTTATGGGGTTTGAGAGGGAGAGAGTTGGGTGTTGTGTGGTGAAAATGGCTAAGTGATGAAAGGAGGTGATGTATAGCAAAATAATGAAGTCTTCATCCTAGCCTCTTTACTCTAGACACTTAAGTATTTTTGGAAGCTAGAAAATTATGGGCTCATGCTTGGAAGTGTAAGAGTTGTGTCTTGGGGTTGGGGAAGCTTGCATGCTTGTAGAGAATAGGACAAGAAGAAAAAGACAAAAGGAAAAGACAAAGTTGTATCTCCTCTCATATAAATCAAGTCTTATATCTATCTTACTTATATAATTAGTCACCTAGTTATAAGAAATCTAGTAATTCCCAAGTAGTATTTCATCACTTATAATCTAAGGTATTAAATAGAATTAGAACCAATAATGCAAGTCAAATATATTAATCAAGAAATTAATCACATGATAAAAATTATTTTGAAATATATATATGTAATTTTCGAAATTAATTAAATATTTAAATAAATATTATGCTACAAAAAAATAATTAGTTGTTAAGAGAGAAATCCAACTGGTTAATATATTTTGTTGAAAGTTGAAAGAAACCGACAATCATTAAAGAAGTGAAAATAAGTGTTATTAATATACACCATAAAATAAAAATAATTCTAAGTATAAATGATATATCTATTAGCTAAATCGAGTAGTAATTAGTTCAACAAATCAAGAATGAGGCACTTAGCTATTTTAATATAAAGGTCGGATTTTTAACAAATTATAAATCTCAAATCTTTGTTCTTTCGAGTAAATTGAAATTTTACTAGATAAACTTTCAAACCATGAGTCATTATTTTTGTTAAAGTATCAAATTAGTAGTAGATGGTTTTAATAGATCACAAAATAAAATAGTTTGCTTGTAAAGGATAAAATTATTTTCTCATAAAATAGGTTCAAATATATTACTTTAATTTATGCCAAGAATTTGAAAAATCATAATAAATTTTTGTTAATTCAAGATAATATATTTGGAGTAAAATTTTGAGTTTATCGAAATGGATATTTCAAAATCTCAAAATTAAGACGTAGTTTCTTTTAAATAAAAATTATTTTGATCGATTGAGCAATAGTAGCTTTATGGAAAACGACTAAATATAAGTATCGTCATCATTAGAAAAATATGGCGATAAGAGTTTTATTTTTCAAATACTAAATAATGGATTTTAAATAGCATTTTACCGAATCAAGTTGTAAGGGAAATGACAATAGTCGTCAAATTTAAATAATAACATAAATCAATTGCATTATCATGTAATTAGGTAATAAATTAAGCAACGTTAATATTGATAACATATTGTGTTATGGAATACTAAAATAATATATCGGGAAATATATGTGTATCGTGCCGTCTATGGTATAAAAATCCGGGGCCTCACATCCTCCCCTCCTTAAAGGAATTTGGTCCCCAAATTCTCTTCTAGAATAATTCCATTGAATTCAAAAGAGATTCATATACTTAGTGTATAGGATTATCATAATCTCAATATCAAAATTTATGCGGCCTAGAGGTGCTCATTTCGATCCAAGTTCACATAAGTCAGCTTCAAATAATAATCCTGCAAAAATATTCCTAATAAACCCAGTGTAACTCAAAACTTTCTTCCCATCATCACGTAGTAGAAGATATTCACAATACCTTATTCATACGATCCGTAAGATTTGAGAGCATCATTGTTTGATTATCACTTAGCGATCATATTTAGTCCACAATGCTTTAATATACTATTTCCATAATTATTAGCTCAAAACATCCATCTTATAATCCAAATCTTGAGCATATCCTTGTTTGTCGCATGACTTGTCAATATTTATTCACTTAAGAAAATGGTACTCATTCTAATAGTCTTGATTAACTAAATGGTTACATTTATTCGTATCATCACATCTTTTCTTGGGCAACTTATAGCAGATTTCATAGCTAAAAGGTACAAGGTCGACCAAAATTTTATATCCACTAATATTTAATAATCGAGACCTTATCAATGATTAAATAAGTCATTTTCAAATTTGTAATTATAGGAGTAGTTCCTACTAAAACCTTGATAGCAATCTCAATATCTCATATCCATAAGGACCTCGATTATTTCAGATAAAAGTGCGCTTCTTATATACCTTATAAACTACTAGTATCCATCTCATTAGTAGTTATTCAACACCTAAGTGCTTGATAACTAAGTCTCAATCAACTAACTAAACTAACAACCAATTCACAATAGGTATCTAAATCACAACAGTATTTTGAATAATCCCACATAATTATTATCCCAGACTTAGTTCACAAGTTAGTCCATTACATCTTAGAAGACACTTAGTAATGCATCGAGTCGAGATCCTGTAGTATTCACATCCTTAATATATCTCAATCGTGACACCCAAATCACAAGTCAAACTTCATTACTTAAAATTGCACAAATATTTAGGAATGAATAACACAATGATACTACAATCTGTAAATCATACTTAGTGATTCTCATATTATCATTGTTTGAAGTAGTATCACTAAGCATCTAAATCCCATAACACATCGCATAGTCAAGTCAGATACTAACAAATGATAATCTATATCCTTCAAGTCTCATCGTAGCAGGGGCATTATAACTTTGGATCAACGATTCCTAAATTACATAACGTCCCAACCGAAAAATATTCGGATATTTAAACACTATGACAATCCAAAAAGAGTTAAAATAGTGTCCAAGATTCAACTTAGGTCATCTAATAGTGGTAACCCAATCAAGCGGAGGATCCTATCCTGGTTATTTCGGTGTAAGTTCTTTCTTACAAGCCGAGCTCGATACCACAATTGTCACGCCCCAAAATCGGGAGTCGTGACTCGAACGGTCTAACTATTACCGGTTTACCATGTCGGCTCATTTATTCATTAATATAACCCAAACAGAAATAGTAAAATCCCAAAATAGAGTGAATATTAAATAAACTAAGTCAGAGTACAATCGCAGCGGAATTAGAAAATAAAATACAATCCTCATCACAATCATACTTCCTACGGGTCCTACGCCCAGCTATTACAAGGAAATTACTTAGAACATGTCCATACATAAAGAAACCATAAAATTCAATTTATCACAATAGTCCAACACAATAGAGAGCTAATCAGTAGCTTCGAAATCCTCCCCGTGGTCTTCTTCCGGCGGAACCTCATCCTTTGGTTGAAAAAAATAGGTGGGAGTGAGACAAAAATTCTCAGTGGGTGTGGTGAGTGTGTGCAAGTGGGGTTTATACTTTTATGCAGTAAAATCGTTTCATGAGTTTTGATGCAAGAAACGTGCAATGACATTCTCTTATACTTAATAGTTTTATTAGTATTAGTTAACGATCGATCCGTCAATTCAGATCGATTGATTGCGCACGAAAGTGTGACGCCAACCCAGTCATCCCGTCAATTCATATCAGTTGGTTGCGCACGAAAGTGTGATGCCAACCCAGACAGTCCGTCAGCCCATATCAACTGGTTGCGCACGAAAGTGTGACGCCAACCCAGACCACCTTATACGGCGAGAGAAGTGTTGATCAAACATCATCTCCCCAAACAAGTACACCTTATCCCTCTGCCGATAGTGGCTATAGCCGCTATCCCGATTGGCACGACGCGTCTCCACGGTGGAGCCATTTAAGCTCGGGAGAACGTCATAATCATGATTATACCGAATCCTACGACCCAATCGCCCGAGACTCTCCTATCCGGCTCGAGGTTGGGAGTTGGGACGACGGAGGCATGAGGCGTAGCAAGCTACCCATCCCATACGCGACTTATCCATTCCACAAAACCGTCAATTCATATCAGTTGGTTGTGCACGAAAGTGTGACGCCAACCCAGTCAATCAATCAGTAGGACCGGTGCGTTCATAGACTCGCCGCGTCCGATATTCAGTCAGTCAGTTAGTTCAAGTTTCACGCATAGTTACCGGATGGGTAATCTAGCCGGATATTTTATTCGATTCAGTATATTATGCTGAAGTCCTTAATGAAATTTCGGATTATGCGGGCGAGGAAGTCGCCGTATTACTAGTATAATTATTCGGTATGAGAGTCTCGAATAAAATTCGGATAATAACTAAAAATAAAATTTAATTAAATAAATTATAAAATATTTTTAATATTATTATAAATAAACCGAATTTCGAAAAATATAAGTCTCTATGACCTTGGTTAGTTTATTTAAAATAAAACATTTTATTAAGATATAAATTTTTTTATGCCGGGTTTTAAAAATTCCATAAGTTGTGATCCCGGACTCGGAAAAGGACAAGGTCAGTCTCTAATTTTTCTGAAATTCTATGGAATCATATTTTCTGGGTCTTGGGGTCAAATTTTCGAAAATTGCAGGTCAGTCCCGAAATATTTCGCAAAATTATATTTTTGACCCGATACTTTGAAAATGGATATCTCTTAAACCGGGAAGGGTATTAACGAGATTCCAAGTCTCAAATTTTCTTTAGGACAATATGTATTTGAGTTAAAAGCAGTTTTGAAAAAATTTCAGATTTAGTATCGATTTTTCTAAAAATTCCATTTTGGCCTCAAAGGTGATTTTACCGTTAAGGGCTCGTTTCAAGCCCGTTTTTCGTGAGATTTGGACTAAATGTCCAGAATACTATTTAAAATAAGTTTGTATTATTTTCGGGTCAGTGGCTGTCCTTATTTTCTAATTTCACAGTTTAATCCCCTAAAGTTCGAAAAATTGTCATTTTGGTGACTAAATGTTTTTATATTTGCATATGCTTGACCCGGAGGGTCCCAAATATTATTATTCATTTATTCAGTCTATTTAAAGTAATCAAAGTTCAAAATTTCGAAATTTCCAGTTGGGTTTTCACAGTTTTAAGATTTTCACTTTTGGCCCTATATTTAGCCATATTTGCAAAACGACCCAAGCTCGATTTTTCCTTCTCAAATTCATATGTCCAGATTATATAAAACATGTTAAGACATATTTTTCATATTTCTCAGCCATTTTCGGATATATATAGAAGTAGGCATATAAAGCATACAAAAGCCATTTTCAATTAATAATCACTTTTGTCAATAGATTCTACTACACATATATATTATCTTTTTCGAAATTTTCCAGAATAAATAACACTAAAAATTTTGACAAAATATTATACATCATATAACATATGCATCATCATACTTTTTATGCAAAAATAATGAGAGATTTGAAAGAGTTTTCACCCACCTCTTGTCCCTTGGTAGTAAGTTGGTCTAGGTAACTTCTCTTTATTAGAACACTTCCTTAAGGTCCCAAGCTTCTTAGGACAGCCCCTAGTTTGGGATATTTGGGTGTCAAAATGTGAAGAAAATTGGAGAGGAAAAGAAATAAGGAAGAGTTTAAAGCCTATGAAGTTCTTACCTTTCTTGTTTCTTGAAAGCTCCTTAAAAATCACAATCTTCAAGCCTATTGCTCCTTAAATTTTCAGTCCTATCTCTCCATTTTCCAGATTTTTTTGCCTTATGGGGTTTGAGAGGGAGAGAGTTGGGTGTTGTGTGGTGAAAATGGCTAAGTGATGAAAGGAGGTGATGTATAGCAAAATAATGAAGTCTTCATCCTAGCCTCTTTACTGCAATGACACTTAAGTATTTTTGGAAGCTAGAAAATTATGGGCTCATGCTTGGAAGTGTAAGAGTTGTGTCTTGGGGTTGGGGAAGCTTGCATGCTTGTAGAGAATAGGACAAGAAGAAAAAGACAAAAGGAAAAGACAAAGTTGTATCTCCTCTCATATAAATCAAGTCTTATATCTATCTTACTTATATAATTAGTCACCTAGTTATAAGAAATCTAGTAATTCCCAAGTAGTATTTCATCACTTATAATCTAAGGTATTAAATAGAATTAGAACCAATAATGCAAGTCAAATATATTAATCAAGAAATTAATCACATGATAAAAATTATTTTGAAATATATATATGTAATTTTCGAAATTAATAAAATATTTAAATAAATATTATGCTACAAAAAAAATAATTAGTTGTTAAGAGAGAAATCCAACTGGTTAATATATTTTGTTGAAAGTTGAAAGAAACCGACAATCATTAAAGAAGTGAAAATAAGTGTTATTAATATACACCATAAAATAAAAATAATTCTAAGTATAAATGATATATCTATTAGCTAAATTGAGTAGTAATTAGTTCAACAAATCAAGAATGAGGCACTTAGCTATTTTAATATAAAGGTCGGATTTTTAACAAATTATAAATCTCAAATCGTTTTTCGTAAATTGAAATTTTACTAGATAAACTTTCAAACCATGAGTCATTATTTTTGTTAAAGTATCAAATTAGTAGTAGATGGTTTTAATAGATCACAAAATAAAATAGTTTGCTTGTAAAGCATAAAATTATTTTCTCATAAAATAGTTCAAATATTACTTTAATTTATGCCAAGAATTTGAAAAATCATAATAAATTTTTGTTAATTCAAGATAATATATTTGGAGTAAAATTTTGAGTTTATCGAAATGTATATTTCAAAATCTCAAAATTAAGACGTAGTTTCTTTTAAATAAAAATTATTTTGATCGATTGAGCAATAGTAGCTTTATGGAAAAAGACTAAATATAAGTATCGTCATCATTAGAAAAAATATGGCGACAAGAGTTTTATTTTTCAAATATTAAATAATGGATTTTAAATAGCATTTTACCGAATCAAGTTGTAAGGAAATGACAATAGTCGTCAAATTTAAATAATAACATAAATCAATTGCATTATCATGTAATTAGGTAATAAATTAAGCAACGTTAATATTGATAACATATTGTGTTATGGAATACTAAAATAATATATCGGGAAATATATGTGTATCGTGTCGTCTATGGTATAAAAATCAGGGGCCTCACGAGTTTATTTTTTAATTTTTGGGTTTATTTTTGTTTTTCGGGTTTATTCTTCATGGTTCATGTTTTTAGGATTTATTTTTGTTTTTTCATGGTTCATTATTATATTTAAATTTATTTTCATGGTTCATGTTCTCAAGACGGAGCCCTTAGGAGGTCTGTCTCACGGATTTAGATCCGTAAGGCAAAATCTCACAAGATACTTGCTCATATATTATAGGAGCTCTTGGGACATAGTTAGTTTGAAAAAAGAGTGACACAAAAATTGTCTGAAAATCATTTGAGTGGGCTTGAATTATGAGGAAAGGTTGTGTTTCTTTTTTTTTTTTTTTTTTTGGCGTAGGACATGTGGCAATCGTTGATCGATCATACTTTGTCGACACATTCACGGTTTAACTTGGTACTTGGTAGCAAAAATGAGGATATAAGTTGTTAACCCCAAATATAATCTGACATAAACTTGAAAATTGGGTTATAAATAAATAAATAAATATATATATATGAGCTTAGTAATAATTAGAGCTGGAAAAACTAGCCGGTCAGATCGGCCCGATTATAAAGTTGGGCGGTGTGATATTGCAAGTCCAAAAAAAGAATGGGACCTGTGTGGTCCGGCCGATCCTCAAAAATGACGCCTACGATGGAATTTCGGCTCCACTCGGATTGATTTTCTCTTTGGCCCGACGAGCTAGCAGACTTAAACCCGGCCCGACCCCATTTGTGAGATCTAGTATATCTAAACTTTCGTGTCACCATCTCTCACTAGGAGAGGCGATACTTGGTCTCGCCTGTTAGAGGTGAGATGGGTTCAAACTTTACACGTCTCCTACAATCCTTTTGTAAATGTTTAAATTTAAAAAAAAAAAAACTAAACTAAACTAAACTTTTGTGTCGAATTAACCAAATTACCCCTTAGATTTGTGTTGTGTCTAGGAATGTCAATTTGAGTTGGGTCCGGGTTCGTGTTTCAAAATAAGTTAATCCGGACCCGACTATTTAATTATTCGTGTCGAGAATTTTGAACTCGGATCCAACATGTTTATTTCACATGTAACTCGAACCCAATCTATTTAACCTATTTAATAAAATTATTTTTATGCACATTTAATAGTTTCAACTAAATAAATTTAATTTTTTTTAAAATCAACCACAATGACACTCTATTCAGTCAATAAAAAATATCACAATTCACAACATACAAAAACAAAATAACATAATTGCATAAATGACATAACATACTAATCATATTTTGAGTACAACATACAAATGTAAAATAATAACAACATATATAATTAAGAAGACATGTCTTCTGCCCCCGGGGCATAGCTCAACTGGTAAAGGACTTGGGTGATGTAATGTCGCGCTGCCGGGCACCCACAAACAGTGTATTTGTTTGAATCCTCCGGTAACGATTTACGGGTGGAGGAGAACTTTGTGTGGTGACTCGATCTTGGCGGCCCAAGGACCCCGACTAGTTGAGGCATAACCCGCGCTTCACATCCTCCACAAACCTCTAGGGCAAAGGCAGTGGGGGCCCTCAGGGATGGGGTTCATCCTTTTTAAGAAGACATGTCTTGTTTATGTTTTCTCTTACAAGTAATTATTTATTTAGTTTTCTTATAAACTCATAAACGAGTTTGAACGGGTTAAATTGGTTATAGTAGGTTGACTCGATTTTTTGACCGGGGCCTATGAAGTCCGAACTTATATCCATTAATTTCGTCAGCCCAGGTTTGTGTCGGTCCAAAATTAGACTCTAGTTGTGTCCAAGTGGGGACACCAATCAAGATTTAGGCCCCACCAAAAACTAGTCAAACCTAACCTCATTGAAAAGAGCAGCTCAATTAGGAAACCCAATTAGCGGCAAAAACGCTAACCCCACTCCAAGCCTAGAAATCCCACAAACGAATGTTAGGCCACAAAACACTCTTGGGGTTAGCAAGGGGTTTGGTTTGGTGGCAGTCTCGAAAAATAATAATAAATAAATAATATTAATAAAGAAAAAGAGAAAGGCCTCGGAATTGGTGTCTGTTTGGTCAGGAGATCAGTCTTGTCCCTCTTTCCCCACAACTTTTAAAATTACTGAATTGTTTTTTGAACTAGTACTAAACATGCAGAGGAGGGATACATTGGGGTTTTCTTGATTTCACAAGGCTAACAAAGGGACTCATTACTCATATGAACATGGCTCGCGCAAATCTAGCTAAATAGGCAACGTGACTTTTGGTGAACATGGGCTTGGTGGGGTTGGGGTTGGGTTGGGGTGGTGATTCAAAATTTCAATTTCACTTTGTACTGATCTATATTTCTATTTCATTGTGTATTTCATATTTTTGATGAATAACACGTTCTATATGAATATGTATTGTTGATTATATAAATAAAACAATGCGTGTCACACATATATATATAAAATATAAACTGAAATGGTAAGTGGAAAAATTCAAAGTTTCAATTTCACTGTGTATTTAAATCCTTTAGATAAATAACATGTTCCAATATGAATATCCAATGTTGATTATCTAAAGACTAAACACTGAATATAAAGTGTAAGGAGAAAATTTAAACCCAATTAAGGGGGAGGAGTAGGTGCATAGTCATAGCTAGAATTTTCGACCAGTACGTTTATGATTTTTTTTTTTTTTTTTTTTTTTTTGGCGAGGCAATTGTCGGGCTGAAATTTTAAGAAATATATAGAAAATAAAAAATACTGCAATAAAAAAGGCAAATCTAAAGACAATACATTGCAATAATTCTTTGTGGATTTTCAGACTCTCTAATTCTAGCTCTCTAGAATGGTTTTTTTAAGAATGACTTATCCAAAAGTTCGTTATAAATTATTAACCAAACAACTATTATTATTATTATTATTATGGAAAAGATCCAAGAGTTCATTAGCAAGTGCTCCTAAAAAATTGTTCATTATCAAGTTTAGAACATATATGTTTTTATACATAGCAAATTAGATAATCATTCATTCGAATATTTTGGGTCAAGACAACTAGCTTATTGGCCTTTTAAATTTTAACTCAATTTTGTTTTAGATGGCCTATCCCACTGAATTTAGTGTTGTCCAACCCAAATTTAGTAGAGCCACTGTCGACCACACTGGTCCTAAGGTGACTATGCCAGTAAGTAGATGTTTGATGTGGTACAAGTATATATATATATATATATAATATGTACCGCGTATAGATTTGTAATTGAGATTTTCTGTTTCATTTAGTATTTCATCATATACTCATATAAATATGTACATGACATGTGTACAAATATGATGTCATCATGCACACATAACGTGTACTGATACCGTTGAAATAGATGATGAATTGGGGTGGCAAATCGCGACATCGTGTCGTGTTCGCTTCGCACTATAGTGTGTCATCTATCTTATTTGATCTTTAGATAACAATCATTGTAATTTAAAGAATTTTTCAATTTTGTGTTGTGCCTTAATTGTGTTTATAATCGTGTCGTGTCACTATTTGAAATTGGATAGAGGGCCTCGATCAATTGATATAATTTGTAAGTTTTTCCATCTGCAATTTATCGCAAATCTAAATTAAAAAATTTTAAAAAATCAGGTGAAAAGGCTTTTTTGACAGAATTTTTATTATTTTTTTAATTCCTAGTTAGCCAAATGAACCGGAAAAGGCAAAAAAAAAAAAAAACGAATACATATATATATATATACACATGGTGGAAAACCCATTCCCAAAAAAGTAGAAACACCGAACCCTTGTTTCATGCGCCTCATTACATTGAGACAGACAATCACCAGTGTATGTACTACAGTCTACATACCTTGTTTCATGCGCCTCATTACATTGAGACAGACAATCACCAGTGTATGTACTACAGTCTACATAGCCTCCCATTAGACATATACAAAAACACAACCCAAATGACTCAAAATGTTCTCACCCTAAATTTTCTTGACCTACTACTCAAAAATCAGAAATAGGACAAAAATACCCATCAAAATTCAAAGCCTTTGAAACAAATACCTCTCAAGTTACCAGAAAAAAGGCAGGAAAAAAAAATGTATGTTGCACCCTTAATTTAAACCATCTTAAAGATGTGAGGATAAAAAACCAGTCTTTGCTTCACATAATTTGGTGTTTAAAATAGGGCTGAGCCGCCGCTGCCGGCGGCGGGCACGGCTGAGGAGCTGGCTGCAAGCTAGAAAATGCTGGTGAAGCAAATGGCTGTGAGTTGGGCTGGTCCCAAAATTGAATCTTTTCAAGTGGGGTTTCATTTATTGTCCCTCTTTTGTTACACTGGCTTCTGACGGCGGTGGAGCTGGTGGCGCTGTGGCAGCGCAGCTGGTTGTGGTGGTGTGATATTGGCGGGACGGCTCAATCGATCTATTGATTTCTGACATAAATTTTCAATTGTTTTTTGGCTAATTATCTCATCATCATGTTTATATGCAATGTGTTCACTTTATAAATCAAGGTTTGTTTTCTTTAACATTCTTTATACTTTTGAGGCAAACTCAAGTTTCTTTGTAGATAATTTTTTTATGAATCATTAATTCTTCAGTTAATTTTATCCTCATATTAAAATTATATAAATTAAAATGGTTATATATTCTGCCAGATAACTATATACTCTTGGTAATTTCAAAATGCGTTTCCCAAGTTTCTTTTTTTTTTTTAAAAAAATTGTATTATTTCCGTTGATTGTTTGCTTGGTTGGTATATTGTCTGTCATGATGGTCAATCAAGGAGATGTGTTTTTGAGTTTGGTATATTAGTAATTTAGTAATATGAAGTGTGTTTCTTATAATTATGACAAAATATGCTTTTGTATTTCATTTTTTTTTTGTAAGAAGTGGCCTTAAAAATTAAAATTGCATAAGCAGATCATGTGCTGATTGATCTACACATTTTCACATTTGAGTCCCTCTTTCCGTAAATAGTTGATCTATTTGCTTGAACATAAAGTTGAATTCCCTTGTATACTATTACTAATATGTTTAGATTCTTTTATAGTTTCGACGTTGTCAAATATTTATCAAGTTATTTAATTGGGATAATTGTATTTTGCCGTGCCAAATTGTCTTTGAGTTTTGCACTTTGTTGCTATTTTGGAAAAAAAAATGAACATCTTGACTTGGATATATCATGAGTTGACACATGCCAATTTTTGGTTGATTAAGATTTAAGAGGTAAAGTGATTTGAATCATATAGTTCAAAGTGTTTTGAATCATATAGTTCACATAATGTGATATATATTTTCAAAGTTACAGTTGACAAAGTAAAAAAAAAGAGTTTCAGTTTGGAGGAAAAGTACAATTAATCCATATTTAATTTGATACTAGTTGATTTGGATCAATTGTACTTAATTTTTTATTATTATCCTAAGAAAAATAGTTGAACTATGGTTGAGGTATAAATTACATGTTTAATTTCGTTTTCCATGGAAATGTATTTGTATTCATTTTTGTACCTAGTCCAAAAACATGGGGTGTGAGAAATTAAATTAAACATTTGATTATTTCTATGCACCTGAATTTTGGCTGGTTTTATTGCTCGTTTTCAGTTACGTTACTACAATTAATTAATTGAGTCATTTTTCTCGGGGTTTCTATAGTTTTTCTTTTTTCTTTTTTTTTTGAAATTGGTTGCCAATTGCCAAGTTGAGGTTTCATATGTAATCCAATTTTCATGGTCTCTCTTTCACATTTGAACATCGCCATTTGAAACAAGAAAAAGCTTGTGACACTTGTGTCTTTAGTTTAAATTACATGAGCTTAAAATAAAATTATAAAAATAATATCTTTTAGTTTGATCTGTTTGCTAGCAACTATATTTTTTTCTTCATCCAATTTTATAAATTACAAAGATTCATTTAAAGTACTATTTATAAATACTCTTTTGAGATTTGTCTCTCTTTTAAAAATACCCACTCTCAATAAGTACAATTTGTTAATTGAAGACACATATTAGAGGAGAATCAAAAATTTAGTAATTTGTAGCGGTATTTTCTGTAAATGCCAAATTGAATTTTGTAATTAATCTTTAAAAACAAAAAAGATTTTAGACTTGGATATCTTCGTTTGGCAAAATATTAGATGGATATTTTTTATGTTTTACTATTTTATAAGCACTAAACAATATATGGCAAATAAAATTAAAATGTTCAAGTAATGTTCATGAAATTCAATAATTTACCAACAGTAATTAGGTGTCCCATTGTCCAAAATAGTTAGTAGATATACATATTGTCAGTACCACGGCCCTACCCTATCCATTAATGTGACAGTAATTTACAAAAATATGTGTGCGGGTGAAAATAGAAAATATTAAAAGTAATTGGTATAAAATAATAATGTGGTGAAGAAGGGTAGACTGTCATATGCAGACTGAAACCATATCTTAATGGTTAGATATCTGCATGGCCCTGTTCCCTGTGGGCTCTCTCTATGCTCACCATTAATGCACAAATATTGTTTCCCATTTTCAGCTTCACAAAATTTCTGCAGTCTCTGATCAGCCTTGATTGAGTGTACCTTTCCCAACCATTTATGGAAGAAAACTAATTTGATGGTTGAGATCATGGTTTGGGACTTGCTTGTGTGGTGGTAGTAGATATGTGGATATATGATAGGTCAATATTTTAAAGGAAATTTGATGACGCCTTTTGAGCCGAGCTGGAAGAAATTAATCCACGTCATCGTCCAAAGACACGTCCGAGTAGGAGATCTCGGGTGACATCAAAGAAGCAACGGTGTGGCGACATGTCACTTAATTAGGCTCGCCGCTTATCGAGCCCAACCGCAACACGCTCACCGAGCCCCGAGCCCAAATTTCGACGGGAAACGCATGCGCGACAAACTCATAAAAATAATCACACGCCCATGCTTAACGCTTTATTGGTATCAGAAACGCCACATGTCAGAGAATTATAAAGAGAAGTCGACAAGTGGCAAGTTTTGATCGACATGCATGATTAGAGAGGACATGTGTCTTTCTTTAATTATTTTACTAATTAATGATTAGTTAGTGCAAGGATGACTATTGTAAACCCACTTACTCGAAGGGGTATAAAAAGTCTGATAGAGAGAAAACAGAGAGGGGAGCAAGATTGTAAGAAAGACCGACCCCAATAATTCGGCTCGGCATTATGCATAAAAGGCAGAATTAGCCATAAATAAACACACGTTACGCACGCTTACATTTTCACGTGTTAAGTTTTACATATTTTTGGCTTGTTGACCAAAACACACATCAACAAATTGGCGCTAGAAAGAGGGCCCGTATTGGTCGATCAGAGTTCCAAGCAAAAGCAAGTTAAGTAAAAACCAGGTAAAGTTTAACGCTTAACCTTTTCATAATAGACAAAATGAGTCAACAATGAGAAATGCCCGTTTGATCAAGAGCAACATTTGAACAACCAAACCTGGCGGTATGAATGGCCAAAATATGCTCCAAATGAGCGGGAGCACTACTTTATTTCCTTTTGCTCACCTAATTGCCAACCCAACTTTTGTACAAAGAAATGAACCAACTCATATCACAAACTCTCGCTACCACAAACTCTCAAGCACCTCCTCCACTCCTTGCAAATACTAACCCACTCAACCCAACCCACAACTAAATGTTAATATTAATCCTCAAATTCAGGGCTTCCTCATGACGAACCCCAAGCTTGATTCGGAGGTAATGAACAACGTGTCCGCTGTGATGGAAGCGGCCGCGAGAAGATGAGGAAGGGCAAAGTCGTATAGCAGTCACTACCGAGCCAACACGACATCGCCATGCCCACTCGTGTTCGCCGGACGACCGGGAGTTGATCCTTTCGCCCAGCTCGTCGATAAGTTCCGGCTCGGGTTTCCGGGACGAGCGGGAGCGGCTTAGTGGTCAATCGGATCAAGGCCTAGCCTATGGCAGAACAGGATGTAGAAATACACCTGCGCGTCGTCGTCGAACGAGGTGGAAGGCGGTCAAGGCGAAACAGTCTCAAGACCGCCCTAAGTAATGAACCAACCAATTTGTTATGTCGCCATTTTCCCCCGGAATCCTGGTGACCCCATTACCGCCAAAGTTGAAAATCCCCGTGTCGGTCTCTACAATGGGGAAACCGACCCGACCACTCACGTTCACAAGTACTTAGCATGGATGGGCGGAAGACAGTCTAGTGATGCCATCCTGCGCAGGCCTTCCCCGACGACTGGGCGCCGAGCCCACCGTTGGTTTAGGACCCTACCACAGGGGATCCATTCGGGCATGGGGGATCGGCCTCGCGCTTTACGACGTATTTCTTAACGTCCAAAGTCCGAGCCGCACCTAAGGACTCCTCGTGAACATCAAACAAGGGAAGGACGAGCCCTGAAAAGCTATATTTCTCGGTTCAACAAGCAAGTTCGAGAGATGGAACCGGTGTCGGATGACGCCATTTTGATCGCGGCCATGGCCGGTGGCCCCTAGACTTGGTTTAACTACTCCATCCACGAATCGGGGCGACCTCGCACCAAGAATTTACGGTCCGCGCGGAACGCCATATTTGCGTGGAAGAAGCCATGGCAAGTAACCGCCGAGCACGGCCAGGGGGCGAGAAAGGACGGAAGGAAAGAACCAGTGATTGGGCGGAGGGTCGGGATTCCGGCCGTTCTCGGAAAACCCGACCACGGATTTAGGGGCTCGCCCAGAAGCGCGAGCCGAAGTTGCCCACTTGAGAGAGTACTTTGACCCACACTCCATCGGCCATATGGAATGAAGTACGTGGTCTAAATTTGTTACCTCGGCTCGGCCTTTGAAGGTCGAGCCGACAAAATTAGATTCACGTCGATATTGTGCCTATCATAAATCAATAGGTCACGATACCGATGAGTGCCGAGATCTAATCGAGAGAAATTATGCGGATTGTTCGGCAAGACGGTCTTAAAAGATACATTCATGAACTACCGCCCCCCAAGATCGCGGCAAGTGTGTCAATCCGGAGCGCGTAACCAATCCAGCTCTCCTGCCGCCACCCCTGCCGAAAACCAGGGGAGGGAGATCCTCATGATGTCGAGTGTCAGTCGAATCAATACTAACACAGCCGAGGATAGACGCTCCAACGAGAAAAAGAAAAGGCGATGTTAGACGGGTAACCAACACCGAAAGACAAGTTCGGGTGGCGGAAATCAAGGAAGGCCAACCCACCGCCACTTTGTGTTCTCGGATGCGGATGCCGACCAGGTGGTCCATCCTCATTCGACCCCTGGTCATCACCGCACCGATTTTGGGTATTCCGGTCCCGAGAATTTTGATCGACTCAGGAAGCTATTCGTCGGTTATTTATGTCCGAGCATTTCGAAGATTGAACGTGGGCGATAGTTATATCCGTCCATGCAACATTAGCATTGCGGGGTTTGGAGGAGTAAGGATAGTCCCGCCGGGAAGTTGATTTGCCCATCCAAATGGGACAAGGATCGCATAAACGGACCGTCATGACAACATTCAAAATAATCAATGCCGATTCGGAGTACAATGCTATCATTGGGAGGCCATTGCTTTATCATATAAAAAGCGGCCGTTTCAATATATCATTTTTGTATAAAATTCCCAACATCCGATGGCGAAGCCATACATAAAGGAATCAAAGGGAGTCACGAGAATGCTCTCTCAAACTCCGACCGGTAGAGATTAACGTGGCGGAACGAGGACAAACCAGTGGAACCACACAAGACGATCCCCCCCCAAGGAGGAGTCCGAGCGGAAAGTGGTGATCGTTCGGGAGGATAATGCGGTCGTCGACCAAGGGAAGGAGCCAATGATGGAAGAAAGCGGCCGCGATCGAGAACGAGCCGCCATCTGAAGATGAATTGCCCCCTGCAGATCAAGGAGGGCAAAGCAAGAAAAGAAACGGCGGAACCGAGAGAACAAAGTTGATACAATCAATGTCGGAAGGCAAGCGGGCGCCAACTACGTATTGGTCATGATCTCCCGAACCATATCGAACCGAGCTGATTGAGTTTTTGGGAAATAATCTTGGCGTCTTCGCATGGACTCATGCAGGACATGCCCGGAATTGACCCTAAGTATGCGTGCCACCGCCTTAATATTGATCTAACATTCCAGCTTGATTATCGAAAAGCGTAAGCTCGGCCCGACAGACAAGCGAAAGACTCGAGGCCGAGGTTAACAAGTTGATAGACAATCAATTCATCGGGAAGCCCTCTATCCCCGATGGGTTGCCAATCTGTATTGGTGAAGAAGAGCAAATGGCGATGGCGCACGTGCGTGGATTTTACCGACTGAATAAAGCATGCCCTAAGGATGTTATCCATTGCCAAATATTGATTATATGGTGGATGCCACAAAGAGACATGAATCGATGAGCTTCATGGATGCATACTCGGGTTACAACCAAATACGAATGCACCTAGAAGACGAAGAAAATACATCATTCTTCTCTGCTCGTGGAATTTACTGTTACAAGATGATGCCCTTTGGGTTGAAGAATCGTTGGTGCGACCTACCAAAGGTTAGTAAATAAGATGTTTGAAAAAATGATAGATCACACTATGGAAGTCTATGTAGATGACATGTTGGTAAAATCATTTGACGTTTCCGATCATCTAAACGATCTTAATAAAATGTTTCTGTTTTAAGAGAGTACAAGATGATGTTAAACCCGAGAAAGTGTACGTTTGGGGTCGGCTCGGGTAAATTTTTGGGGTATATGGTCAGCCAAAGGGGAATCGAAGCCAACCCAGACAAAATAAAAGCCATCATTGATCTAGAACCCCGAACTCGTAAAAAGGGTACAAAGCCTAACAAGCCGATTGGCCGCCCTTAACCGATTTGTTTCACGATCCACGGACAAGTGCAGACCTTTATTTGAAATTATAAAAAGAGTAAAAATTTTGAGTGGGATCGAGCGAGCACAGATCGCTTTGAATCCCTCAAACAAGACCTTTCTTCAATTCCTATATTGCAAAAGCCTACCCAAGGGAGGACTTGTATTTGTACCTGGCGGTATCCGAATATGCTATCACTCGGTGTTAATCGAGGTTAGATGGTTCTATTCAACATCCGGTCTATTACACCAACCAAGCGTTACATGACGCCGAGCCCGCTTATCCACCAATGGAAAAATTGGCTTATTCGCTAGTCATCTGCGGTGCGAAAACTCCGTCCATATTTTCTAGAGCACAAAGTTATAGTCTTGACGAACTACCCATCAAAGTACTACACCGACCCGATACTTCTGGTCGGATGATCAAATGGGCCGTCGAACTCAGTCAGTTTGATATTATATACGAACCACGCACCGCAATAAAAGGACAGGCTTTAGCCGACTTTGTGGCCGAATTCACACCTTCCATACGATTGGAAGTTATGGAAGACCAAGAATGGAAATTGTTCGTTGACGGCTCTTCCACCGCAGTCGAAAGCGAGGGGCGGAATCGTGATAATCGATCCAAATGAAAAGTGCTCTTTGCTCGGCCGTGCGATTTCAGATTCCGCAACGAACAACGAGGCCGAATACGAGGCACTTCCGGCGAGGCTTAGAGATGGCGGCTTCTATGGGCCTAAAACAACTATTGGTACAGTGATTCTCGGTGGTCGTTCATCAAATCAACGGCGAAGTAGTACGGCTTAAAGAGCAAAAAATTGCGCAATATGTGGATTTGGTCAAGAAGAGATTATCACACTTTAAGACAACGATCTTACATGTGCCCCGAGCCGAGAACATGCAAGCGGATGCCTTAGCTCGGCTCGGTTCCGCCCGAGGGGACGGATGCCATCGCGGATGTCATCACACAATATCGCCCATCACTTGGCGCAAAGAAAATATATACAATCAAAACCGCCGAGCGACACTGGATGACCCCAATCGTTCGGTATTTAGAGAAAGGAGTTCAACTCGAAAACAAAGTGAAGCGTAACACTACGAACCCAAGCGGCTCGGTTTACACTAGTAGACGACATCCTATACAAATGAGGATACTCCGTCCCACTCCTACGGTGCCTTCCGAGATAGACGCAGATTATGCACTTCGAGAGGTTCATGAGGGAATATGCGGGAACCACGCTGGGGCCGACGTTGGCCTATAAAATTCGACGACAAGGATACTCATGGCCATCCCTAAGAAAGGATGCAACCGACCTCGTCAAAAGATGCGAGAGCCGCAAAAATTTGCACCGCAGTCGGATATCATCCCGAGCAACTTACCTCCATATTTAGCCCATGGCCGTTTGCCAAATGAGGAATGGACCTCATCGGACCACTCCCACCGGCAAAGGGGGCGTCAAGTATGCCATTGTGGCGGTGGATTATTTCACAAAATGGGCCGAGGCGGAGCCTTTGGCAAAAATAGATAAGGAAAAGATTGTGAGCTTTGTATGGAAATCCATTATCAGAGATTCGGGATACCACATTCGATTGTTACAGGACAATGGGAAACAATTCGATAACCGAAGGTTTCAAATTTTGTGAAGGTTTCCTTATAAAAACTATTTCTCAACTCCATACCATCCATCAATGAAGACAAGTTGAGGCCGTTAATAAAATACTCAAGTATACCTTGAAGGCGAGATTGGAGGAGTCTAAAGGTAATTAGCGGGAGGAACTACCCGGTGTACTATGGTCATACTGAACGATGCATCGAGCGGCCACCGGAGAAACACCTTTTTCTTTAGCTTATGGAGCCGAGGCGGTGATTCTGTTGAGATTGGAGCCCCCGCTTCGAAGTGCAAATTTTTCAAAGGCGCAATGGGGCTATTTCGCTCGAGCCGAGCTAGACTCGCTCGAAGAAAAAAAGGTGCGATCTTGAGATGAAAAACGCAGGTGTATAAACAAAGGAGTGAATGGTACTACAATTGAAAGTAAAGGAAAGAAGATTTCAGGTCGGCGATCTTGTGTTGAAAAAGATAACAGGCGTTCAACCCAGCCCATTGAAGCCAACTGGGAGGGCCCATTTCGGTCAGCCACGTCTTATACGGTGGGCGTACCGGCTAGAATATTTGAATGGAGAAAAATTTATGCATCCATGGAATGTAGCATACGAAACGGTATTATCAATAAAGATCTCGATTTATGATCCAAATAGATTCCAAGGAATTATCCTTTCATCCGATATTTCGTGAGCTCTCTAAAGGGAAACGAAGTTTTTACTCACCTCGGCTATGTGCCGAGGACGAAGAATCGCCTCGGCTTAAGTGAAGGCCGAAACGTCATCTCGTGCACGCCCTTTGCACGATGAAAAAAGGGCAACACGCCCACAAGCGGATCTATCCTTACAAAATAAAGACTCGATTCGCACAAGAGCACAATACCAAGACTTGGTTACGATCGAGCACAAAATAAAGACTCGGTTACGCACCGAGCACAATACCAAGACTCGGTTACGCACCGAGCACAATACCAAGACTTGGTTACGCACCAAGCACAAAATAAAGACTCGGTTCGCGACCGAGCACAATACCAAGACTTGGTTACACACCGAGCACAAAACCAAGACTTGGTTACGCACAAGCACAAAATAAAGACTCGGTTACGCACCGAGCACAATACCAAGACTTGGTTACGCGCCGAACACAAAATAAAGAATGCATTGCACCGAGCACGGATCAAATACTCGATGTACACAACGGTGCAAAATGAAAACTTGGTTTATACGCCAAGTACCAAAAACAAAATAAAGAGCAGGTTCATATACCTTGTACGAGAATCAATTAAAGCAAGTAAAGCCCCTTATTCGGAAGCACGGGAACCGAGCCCGTCTTGGGAATACAAAAGGAAAAAGAAGACAGGCAACAATCTTACAAAAAGGAAAAGAGCCAAGCATATGCAAAAAGCTTGAAACACATACACAGTGAGGAAAATAACAGTTCATTTCTACTTCAAAAGTATTTACATAAGGAGGCGGAGCCCATTACATCTTGAGGCACGAAGCCAAATTACCTACCTATGAGTACATATGAAAGCATGTAAACGAAAAGAGACAAACGTCAAGTCGGGCGGGGCGGCGGAATTTCAACGGCACCGCAGAGGCGACTTCTTCCACGTCCGGAGGAGGAGAGCCCCGAGCATTAGGAACCTCGGCAAAGTTCGGCCGAAGAGCATCGAGATCGGCCTCCGGAGGACTAGATCTTCCTCAAGGCCGAACAACAACGACGCCCGTCCTTAACTAAATCGAGAATTTCTCCGGGTGGTCGCGTGGCCACGAGTTAACATGAATGCATACTCCTCGGAGTCTTTGTAAGCTTCAACGGCTGTGTGCGAGCCGCCTCAATTTGCCGATGAGTAGTCTCTTCGGCCTCTCTGCGCACACATCGGCTAGACGCCTCTCCATTTCCTCGGCTCGGGCGACGAAAGACGTTCCAACTCGACAACCTTAGCCCTAAGCTCCTCTTCAACCCTACGGGCTTGATCTCGCTCGCCTCGGCCTCCTGCAGATTTCTTTTTCATAGTTGGCCCGAGCCGTAGCCTCATCCGGTGGGTCTTTAACGATTCTTGTACCCCTTGAAGGGTAGCATAGGCCTCCTACAGTCCCCGTGCCGCCTTTCTAGGTCGGCATATTTTTCTCTAGCTCGCGAGTTCCCCCAACCGCATGCCATAAGAGCCCAATCATCCGCCCGACATTGCCATGGCGTCTGAATTTGTTCTTGGCTTGATCTCCGAGCAATTGCTCGATGCCTTTGTCCAGGCACGAGCCGGGACACTCATCGCGCCCGACCCGCCTCCGGTAAAACTCTTGATTGCTCCTCCGTCGGCATAGCACATCGAACGAATTCCACAAACCATCGAGGGCGTTGTCCAATCATTCCTCGCAATATTCATCCCTCACTTGACTTGGAGGGATGAAGTGACCTTTCCTCGCCAAGGTCATCCGAGAAAGTTCGCGGATTTCCCTCTTCGGGGTACATTCGGGGATGTTCGGCACCATTTGACCAACCCTTGACCGACCAGGGCTCCCTATCACAATTCCTCCTCTTCTCCTTTGAAGAGGAGGCTCCTCCGCTCTCCGACACTCCATCACGGATGTTTACTGCCCGGATATCGCCCCCCTCCGAGCCGCCTCCGCATCTGGGGGTGGTGATCGCCTGACGAGTTCGCGGAGTAGCCGTGTTCCTTACATCTGCGAAGACGCGCACGCAAATCCAAGCCTCGCCCTACAAAAACAACCGCCGTTAATAGGTCAAAGGAAAACGGAACAACATTTCAAAAGGAAGCATAAAAAATACGATGTTTACCTCGGCGCGTGGCCTGCACTCGCGGCTCGGGAGTCCGCGCTTGCCCGGCGGGTGCGGATGATCTTCCCACATGACTAACCGTCGCGCAGAGACGGCGCAACCGCTCTGTCCTCATCGGCTGCTCCCCGGAGAATGGGGCCGTCTTCCGGGAGGGTTCGTTGAGGCTCTTTCTCAACCTCCACCTCCCGCTCGGCCCACCTCGTCCCGAGCCACCCCCTCGGCCTCGGGGTCGGCGGCGGCGAGCGGGGCCTCAAACCAGCTGCGGCCAAGTTGGCCTCGGTAGCCAACCTCTCAATGCGCCTATCCATTATACCCCCGAGCCTGGATGTTTTCCGACTTCGAATAAAGGTGGCGACAGAGGCCCCTTTGACGCCCGATTCCCTATAAAGGTGAAAAGAAAAAACAATTACAAAAGGAAAGCGAAGAAATGACAAAAAGCGAGAGAAAGGAAAAAGATAAGACTTCATCAGAATCGAAAACAAAATTTGATGGGGGATGAAGAACGGTCTCCCTTTCTCCATCTCCCACGCGAGCTTGCCACTCGCCGCTCACCCGAGCCATTTATCTTTCCACTCCTTGAGGAGAAGAAGGAGACCTTCCACCAAACCGTCCGGATACCCGATCAATGCAGACATAATACCACCGGACGATCGCCCCGAGATGAAGGAGTCGCCGCCATACAAAGAGCTCGTTCATCTCCTTAAATTTGGGGCGAGGATATTTTCCAGGTGAAACATCACCGGAGGCCGATGATCCGCCCCAAGAAATAGGGTGCACTGGGGTCGGATGCATGCCCCACTTGCAAAACCACCGCATAAGAAAAGCCGGCGGTGGAAATCTCAAACCGTATAGAAGGTGGCGGCAAATACAAACCATGCAACCCGCTGGTGGGTTCGGGAACTTCCGTGCCGTCAGGTACCTAAAAATTGATACCACTTGGAATATGGTACCTCGGAACTCATCCATCTCCCGAATCATCAACATGCTCGGGATATCGTTTATATCACTCGGCCCACCGAGGCTCGACACGAAGACGAGGGCCTCCTCCTTGCCGGCCGTCGCCATTGCGGTGGCCTATGGGCCCTAGTGGCCTCTCCGGCCTCGAATCACCGGATGGTTCATCTACCCGCTCCACGTTATCACGCTCCGGCTCCGATGGGTCCATATTTTTTCTTTCTCGATCTTGTCTAAAATCAACACTTGGCGATTCTTCAGGAACTCTCTTGTACCCGGTCGGCCGAGCACATCGTTCCTTCTCTAAAATCACATCCTTTGGCGTCGGATCGAAAATAGTATGCGTCCGCTCTAACGACGTTCCACCTCGAGAAGAGTCGGAGAAGATATCGAATGATGCTCGGACTATGAGGCGGAGATGGCCGTCTTTGGTGAGAAATAAAATGAAGGTTGAGGAAAGGGGATCTTCAATTGCAACCTCTACACTATAACTACGACTCCTACTATCCTCAAAGAAGACATTTTATAGGTAAAGGGAGAGTGTTTGAAAAATACCTAAGTTTGAAGCCTACGAATCGTGAAAGCCGACCCAAAATTTCTGCGCTCGGTATTAGTTACTCTAGCTCAAAGGTTAATGGATGCGAAAATGTATAATGGAGGAAAAAAGAGGTATTTATAGATGAAGTTCCTCGATAAAGCGAAAGCGTTTATTCGAAAAGACGCACCTTTTAAAAACTCAAAAGCGTCAAAACTTGTCGAGAACGTCGCGTCCCCCGCCGACAGAATCCGACGCGTACCTTTTTTCGATTCTGCGCAAGATTGGTCCAACTACAAGATGCCACGTGTCCGTCATCATGGCAACCCAATTAATGCTATTGCTTGCATTAATCACTACGCGACGGATGTCGGGAATGAACAAAACCTTTGAGAAATCCATTTTCCCATTAAATGTTCATCATTAGCATTAAAGTTTAACTCCGATTTTTGAAATTCTTCTCTCGGAATTAAACTTGGGGCCTTTGATGACGCCGAGCCGAGTGGAAGAAATTAATCCACGTCATCGTCCAAAGACACGTCCGAGTAGGAGATCTGCGGGTGACATCGCACGGTCTTGTGGCGGCGACACGTCACGAATTAGGCTCGCCCGCTACACGAGCCCAACCGCAACACGGCCGCCGAGCCCCGAGCCCAAATTTCGGCGACGGAAACGCATGCGCGACAAACTCATAAAAATAATCACACGCCCATGCTTAACGTTTTATTGGTATCGGCGTAAACCGCCACATGTCGAGAATTATAAAGAGAAGTCGACAAGTGGCAAGTTTTGCCCGACATGCACAGATTAGAGAGGACATGTGTCTTTCTTTAATTATTTTACTAATTAATGATTAGTTAGTGCAAGGATGACTATTGTAAACCACTTACTCGAAGGAGTATAAAAGTCCGATAGAGAGAAAACAGAGAGGGGAGCAAGATTGTAAGAAAGACCGACCCCAATAATTCGGCTCGGCATTATGCATAAAAGGCGAGAATTAGCCATAAATAAACACACGTTACGCACGCTTACATTTACACGTGTTAAGTCTTTTACATATTTTTGGCTTGTTGACCAAAACGCACGTCAACAAAATTTAAAGAAAAAAATTGGGTAATTATTATAAGAAAACTCAGGGAACATCCTTGAGGTTTGATTATTTATGTATTTTTACATCAAACGTTAGTTGAAGTGATGAAATTTGTTGACATCATGAATTATTTTTCAACTACATCCATCAATTTTTTTTAAAATATTATAAATAGTCCAAACTTTTCGTATTATATTTTACAGTTACATCCATCAACTTTACTAAATATTACAAATTGTTAGACGAAAAGTCTGGGGTTATTTATAATATTTAGAAAAGTTGAGGGGTTAATTGTTAAATATTTGATGATATCTGAAAATTCCATTAGACCATCTCCAGCAATTTGCACCATTTTATGCACTATTTAATTTAGTGCAAAATCTGCACTTCACCTTCAGTAGTTTGCAGTAAATATTGCACTAAAAATGAATATTTCATAGTATTCCATTTCAGTGCAAATTTTCATACATTAAATTCATTAATATAAAAAAAGAAAATTTTAGCGCAATAACAATGTTCCTCTATTTCTAGCGCAAAATTGTTCCCATCTTCAAAATAGCGCAGACTTTGGCTCAGTGCTGGAGCAATTTTTTGCTCCAAATTGAAGATAGAGCACTCTCTTGGAGCTGCTCTCAGGTCAACTAACGGTTAGATAAAATGTAAAACATAATCAAACTTCAAGGTTTTTTTGTATTGAAACTTCTCTGGGTTTTATAATAACTACCCCAAACCTTTTTTTTTTTTGGTTGTTGTTGTAACTGTCCCTATTTTAAAATATGTGTAATGGCAAAGGGTGGCACTATTCACACCCCAAAAATTGATGAATACACACACTTCCATATAATTACAAAAATGTCATTCACTTAAAAGACTATATTATCCTTACTTAAAGAAGTTCTAAATACACCCACATTATTCGCCCACATTCTTCTTCTTCTTGAACAAAGTTGATTTTTTTCTATAAACCCTAGATTTTTTCAACACTCAAATTATTACAGATATGGATAATAAAATATTCATATCCCCAAATACTGAATGTATATTCTTAGTTTATAGCATAAAATATGTTATTTCTCAAATTTTCAGGTTGAAAAATATTGTCGGATAATAGCAATGCGACATTTAGTACGATCACACACTATGACAAAAAATCTATTGTGGCACGATGGCCAAAAATTCACCGTGTCATATGGCATGATGGCCAAAATTTCATCATCAATCGTGTCATCGTGCCATGATGGCAAAAATATGGCATCTCTTGTTTTCTTCTTCGTCGTCTCTCGTGCCATCTCTCGTACCATGATGGCAAAAATATGGCATCGTGCCATGATGGCAAAAATCATGGCAAAAATGCATCATCCATGTTTTCTTCTTCGTCGTCTCTCAAAACCCCAATATTTACTTCTCTTCGCCATCTCTGTTCAGTGTTCCCAACCCCAATTGTTTTTTTGAGAAGAAAACAAACCCCCCACCCCAAACTTGATAGTACTTTTTGCCGCAAGATTTAAGGTTGATTAGAGCTCGATTTAGCAGATTGAAGAGCGGCAATCCCGAGTTGGGTTCACGGAGCGCCGCTCACCTCCGGCGAATTTGGCGTGCGAAACACCATATAAGCAGCCCCCACCTAGGGCTTTTTGTGCAAGGGTAAAATTAAAAATTATGGGGGATGTATTTAGTAGTTATGTTATATTTTCAAAAGTGGGTAGAGATGTATTTAGTAAGTGGGTGTATTCATCAATTTGGAGGTATGAATAGCGCCACACAATGGCAAATTATCGAGCATGTTGTGATGGTCTTCAATTGCACATCGATCAGGAGAGAGGTTTTGTATTGTTGTGACGGAATTCCATTCCCCATCGATTAAGGAGAGATGTTATGTACCAACTTTTTTTAAAGCATGTTATGTACCAACTTATATATAGTAGGTGATATTTTTCCTTAAGAATTCATTTTTCGAGGTGGATTGAACATGTGGTAAAAGTGGTATCAGAGCAGGACTCTATCGAGTTGTAAATTGTGACAGTCTTACTTCCTCATTGATTAGGATATGGTTATGTAAGAGTTTACATATATTGGGGTAAACTTCCTCTTTAATAATTGATTATCTTATTAAAAAATTATTTTGTACTTTTCTTTTTCATCTAAAAGAAAAATAAATCACGAGCTTGTAATTTAAGTGGTATCGCTTACCTTTTGTAAGGGTGTTGATCAGCGTTTCAGAAAAATAAATCACGAGCTTATAGTTTAAGTGCTATCACTTATCTTGTTCTTTTCAGTCTTTTTGGGATTTGTCTTATTCGCTGCAACAACTCATCCCAACTTATTAAAAAAATGTAAAAGAAATACAATAAGAAACAAATAAAGAATGATGTTGATATAATGAATTGCAGGGGAGAGATGCAGTTTGAACCATTTACCCCATGTCTAATAGGTGAGACCAAATACTTCTCTCGTAGTTAGAGATGGTGTATCCTATGTTATATATATATATATATATATATATTGGGAATGAAATGAATTTCATCCATTCATAAGAAACTTACAACTGATAACAACAATGTGTGGAAAATAACTACAGGCCCTACAAGATCATAAACTTATACAAATCTAAAAAACACTTTAAACTTAAAATAGATCTAACTGATCTGTAGAATCAGAACCTCCCAATCGAGGCGCTGGACAAAACACGTATTAAAGATGATTTCGCTTCTGTCACGTATCGTCGGGTAATGACTCATCTGATCTTTTGAACAATCTCCCACAGATGCAATGACGGAGCTAGGCCGGGCCCGAACTTTTTCAAAAAAAAATTAGTATGTAAAAGTTTTGAAGAATTTTTTTAATTTAATATTTATATAGTTTTTCTTTTATTTTTATCTGGTCCACCCCAATTTCGTGTATCGGCCCACCCCGATTTTTTTTCTAGCTATGTCATTGCACATATGAGACAAACTTATTAATTGAAAAAATGCCACCTATTGGAGACAGATAAAACTGACCTATCGGGGACAAGTAACAACCACCTATTTGAGACAATTTTATTTTCTCTCCCAATTGTAAAGAATGTCCCAAAAAGAAATTTAAAGGAATGAAAATTACTTCCTCCATCCTCTACAGAAGAATGAGGGAAGAAAAAGATTAAGAAGATGGATGAGAGCGACTAGGGTTTTGAGAGAAAAAAAGAGATAAGAACATAATCTTGGAGAATAATTAAATTTTTTATCCTATGTTATTTTGAGGAAAGATAGAACTATTTTTCTTATTTTTAGAAAATGAAAATGCTTCCCCAAAATTATATAAATATTTTGTATATTGTTATGACAAGTTGTCCATATGTGGACTTTTAGCACACTTACTATTCACATGATTGTCCATATGAGGACTTTTATGACACTTACTATTTACAAGTCAATGGCATTGATTAAGTTGGCAAATATCCTGTAATGCAACATTATCAAATTTGCCTATAAATGTTGTAGTCAATGTTTTTAAAACTAGACCGGACGGTTCAACTAGTTTAAGCAGGAAGGCGCCGCAAAGAGCCCGATCATGTATCTAAATCGGGTGACGAAGAAATCGTTGCCACCCGGTAAAACCCGGATAAAAAATCGGTGACCCCCAACCCCATTTGGCCCAATTTATTTGCATTTTTCTAAAAAAAATGAAAAAAAAGGATAAATGAGGTAATTAGTAAACTTAGGACAATGAATATGGAAATATAAAAGGAATTTACCATGTTAAAAAATTTCATAACTTTTTTTTATAGTAGAGATTTAAGTAGTTTTTTTAAATAATTAATCTATTCTCGATACTTTAGATTACCATCAAAGAGATATTAACATTGAGTTGGTATAAATAAGCTTATCAATCTTATTCAACAATTATATAATTTTTTATTCCAGAGTAGTTGCTCATATACATGTATATATATACATATATATATATATATATATATGGTTCAATCGGTTTTTTTTAAATGGTTTAGCCGGTCAGACCAGTGACCCAATTCTTTATCTGGTTCAATGTGCGGACGGGTTTAAAAACATTGGTTATAGTTGGATGAATGAAATGACACACAATTTCCTTATCCGATTTACTTGCAAACTCTCCGCTTTCTACATATCTTTCATTAGCCATACAAACTTTAGAATTTATCATTGTACTCGTAAAATACATATTAATCTAGCAATCTTATTATATAAATAGAGATTATTCACAACACGTTATCAACACGAGTTATTGCTCGAGAAAAGATTTATATATTTCAAGTTTGGATTTATTTGTACTAATTTGTTTGTAGTTCCTTTGTAGAAAAATGGCTGGTATCGAAAAGCAAAAATTCCAGATCGTCGATACCACTGGTGATAATTATTTATCATGGTGCCTAGATATTAAATTGCACCTTCATGGTCAAGATCTGGCTGAAATATTGAAGCCTGTAAAAATCGAAGAGGCCGTCGTAAAAAATGAGGCGAACGCAATGGTATTTATTCGTCATCATCTATCTGATGATTAACAAATGAATATATACAAATTGAAAGGCCTTTTGAGCTCGCAAAAGCTCAAAGATAGATTTGATCACACCAGAACTGTGATACTCCCGCAGGCACAATATGATTGGCAACAAATGAGTGGCCGACTATAATTCGACATTATTTAAAATTGACTCTCGACTGGCTCTTTGCGGGACAAAATTAACTGAATATGATAAATTGGAGAAAACATCCTCCACTATGCATAAATCAAATATTATGCTCCAACAACAATATAAACAACTACAGTTTGAGATATATTCTGAATTAATCTCGGTTCTTCTCACGGCTGAGAAACAAATGAATTGTTATTGAGAAATCACGATTTGCGACCTTTTGGGTCTAATGCAGCTGCCTGAAGCACATGTTAACTCCGACAGAGGATGGGGCCGATTTAGAGGCCGTGAGTACCCGGGCGTGGTGGCCGCAAGGGTCGTGGTCGTGGTGGTCCACATCAAAATACTCACAGATATGACCGTGGTAGTCATAATTACTATAATCGGGATGATTATCATTATTCCCGCCAAATTGATTATACGGTCAAACCGGGGCATCCAAATCAGCCAAATCGTGATAAAGGAAAAATATCAATGGAAAGAACTGGTGGTGATCTTTGTAACAGATGTGATATGACCGGACATTGGGCCAAAACATGTCGAACTGCCCAGCACCTGGTAAATATATACCAGGAATCAAAGAAAAATAAAGGCAAAAGCGTTCAAACACATGCCACTGAGGCAGTGGAGCCACTTACTACTAATGAAGCCAATACATCTGAAATTATACGCGATCAAAATTCTGTCCAGGACTGGAAATCACTCGATATATCAGATTTTCTTGAAGATCATGAGGCACAAAGTGCCGACTGGATAAAGTAAAAATAGATTCAATATTTGTATGTTATTTCTCTTGCATGATATATTCACGAGATTAAATTTATTGTACTCGTATTTGTACTTGTTCGGATGATACATGTTTTGCATATTTTTGTGTGTATTTTGTGTGATGATTTATACATATTTTTTGCATGTTTTATTTGCATTTGCATGTTTTTGTGTTACGTTGTGTTATTTTATTGATTTTTTAGGTTTTGGTGAAAAAACAAGTTTTGGAGCAAAAAACGTTAAAAAGCCATTTCGTGCAATTGCGGCAGTCATCGTATTTTGGACGTAACATTCGCATCCGAAGTCCAATTGACATGATTCATGCACCATTAGAAATATAATTCAATGTTCTACAATGTTTATCTCTGCTACTAAATGCAAATGAAGACGTTTCGATGGATTAAAATCATGTACAAGGCAAAATAATATGTGAAAATCGCGGAAATGACACGTCTTGGTATTTTGTCCATAACTCTCTCTAGAAAATTGATATTGAGGTGATTCAAGTGGATATGGAAAGCTAAGAGATATATATACAATTCATAAGAAAACTTCAAGACGAAATTCCGATGTTTAGAGGTCGCGCGGTCGCACTCTGCAGACAAAGACTGAGCGACAAAGGATGGTGGTGCGCGGTAGCCATGATCTGTGTCGCCGTGACTTGCTGAACACGAAATATTCGATTTTTTTCGCGTTTTTTGGCTCTTCCACCTTGTTTAGGACTCTAAGCTTATAAATAGGACTTGGGGAGCCCCTATTTTCGAGACACCTTCATTCGTAGCACTTCTAAACTTTAGTTTTTGGTATTTTTCTTGCTTTTCATCATTGGGATTGCTTGAATTCTTCTCCTTGAAGTTATTTTGCCTCTTAATCAAAGAGTAAGATTTCTTCATCTCTGTCGTTTGATTTCAATTGTTGGGTGATAATTATTGTTGCATGATCATGTTTATGATTGTTTTCTTCCCTTCAATTGAGATTATGATCCCATCCCCAAGCATGAACTAATTTCATTGTTCTAGGATTATGATGATTTGATTCAAACAAACAAGCATGAGTATTGATTAATTGATCTGCTTTCTGAATAAATTATTTTACTTGTTGATTGATTGTTTGGCCAACTCTTGATTGTTTAAGGGGATAATTGAGATCGATCGAAGATATTATCCCTGGATTAAATTTATTCAGGGGGTTAGATATGAATCAGAAATGTATTATCTAACCCAAGGCTTAATGAAAATAGCAAATTATGTTGGGATAGCCCTAACCTGTGAATACGAGAGTTATCAGATCTAGACCTAGTCTTTACATGATTGTTATATTTGTTAACCGCATGATCAATTAATTGATATTCTCGCTTGCAAGTTTGATGAAATTAATCCATAATCCTAGACTTTCTTGCGGAAGATCTTTTCTCCAAGTTTATTCGTGCTTAGTTTTAATTCATCTTTTTAATTGTTTTCTTTTAGTTTATTTAAAACCAACAAATCCGATTAGAGTGTTTAGGTTTTGTCTATTGTGTTGCATAATAATTATTTGCCGGCTAAGTCTTCCTTGAGAGACGACTTGTGGTTAACTTGCTACCCTACAATTGATCTCGTTCTCTTGTGAGGATTGTTAGACTTTTATAGGTGTTTAGCGGTCGAACAATACATTCCCGATTATAAGCTTTTAATATGAAATAATAAATTTGTTTGTGTCTAATATTTTGATCATAAAATATAGTAAATTTATACTAAATCATTCACAAATTTTACATTCAAAATTTTCACATTAATTTCTCTCCTCCAACGGCTATATTAAACGACTATGAACAATAACTTTTATCTATAAATATACCAACATTTCATTCAACAAATTCACACATATTCTCTCATCTTTCTAAAACTTCGCATTTCTTTCATTCCAAAAATGGTTAACTTTATGGTAGTATTTCTCATTACAATGGTCTTCATATACACTATCCTACTTTTTGTTGGAGAATATACTCCAGGACAATTTGGGCTTATGATTGAGCTTCTTGTCTTCACAATTCTTCCTCTGTTAGCCGTAACAATTTATTTTAGTACGGTGTCATAGTTAGATGATTATGTTATGTTGTATAATAAAATCTTTTATATTCAAACTTTTGTTGGACATCGATGTTTTTATATTTCAAAGATAGAGTTTTTGATAATCATATAATATTAATTTAAATAATGATTATACCAGGTACACATGGGAAACACCGAGAAAAGAGACTATTGTCTACTTGATACTGCAACAACGCACTCAATATTAACAAATAAAATATATTTCTCGAGTGTGAAATTGTGCAAGGCACAAATTACAACTATATCTGGACCAATTGAGATTATTAATGGCCCCGAGAATGCAACAATGGTATTGCCTAACGGTACAATCTTGCATATAGAAAATGCATTATTATCTAGTAGATCAAAGAGAAACCTACTGAGTTTTAAGGATGTGCGTGATAATGGCTGTCACTTAGAGATACTAAATAAATATAATAAAGAGTGTCTATGTATCACATCCTATAAAATGGAAAAACGGATTGTCAATGAGAAATTTGAAGCAACAACTTCTGGATTGTATTGTGTCCAAATTAAAACTTTTGAATCCTATGCCACCATGTCTTGGAAGCTGGTGAATTCTGATATATTTGAGTTACAGAATGATCGCCTATGACACCCATGAACAATTATGATACGTAAGATTGTTGAACATACTAATGGGCATCCATTAAAAAATACGAAGATGCTGATGTCCAAAGATTATTTCGTGAATCGTGTTCACAAGGAAAACTTATTACTAAACCTTCCATGGCAAAGATTGATTATGAATCACCATCATTTTTACAACGTATTCAGGGTGATATTTGTGGACCAATACATCCTGCAAGTGGACCATTTCGATATTTTATGGTTCTAATAGATACATCGTGTAGATGGTCACACATATGTCTATTATCTACTAAAAATGTTGTATTTGCTTGATTATTAGCACAAATTATAAAACTTCGAGCACATTTTCTGATTATCCCATCAAGAATATAAGGATGGATAATGACGGAAAATTTACATCAAAAATATTTGATGAATATTGCGCAACATTGGGAATTAATGTTGAACATCCAGTAGCACATGTTCATACTCAAGATGGACTAGCAGAATCCCTGATTAAGCGAGTTCAAATCATTGCTCGTACATTATTAATGAGATCAAAGCTCACTAGTGCATCATGGGGTCATGCAGTATTACATGCATCATCACTTATTAGATTACGCCCCACTGCTTATCATATGCACTCCCCAATGCAATTAACTCTTGGTTTTGAGCCAAATATTTTGCACCTACGCACTTTCGTGGTGTCTTTGTTCGAGTCCGATTCTACCTCCTCAGAGGACAAAAATGGGTCCACAACGTGGACTTGGTATATACGTTGGATTTGATTCTCCGTTAATTATTCGATATTTAGAACCAATGACGGGAGATTTATTTATCGCTCGATTTGCGGATTGCCATTTTGGTGAGACAATATTTCCTTAAATGGGAAGAGATAAAGCTATTTTAGAACATGATAAATGAAAATCAGTTGAGAACATCTCCTGGAATGAACAAAGTTGATCCCATTTAGATCCACGTACTTCTGTGAAAACGATCGAAGGAGACTGTGTGGGGAGCGACTTCAGGCCTCAAACCCTCTCTAGAAAGCTTCTTCTCCTCCATTTGTTTTTTCCCCTCTCTCTCCTAACCAAACCAGTCACTGGCGTCGGCTTTCCCAGATCGGCGACATCCCCTCCCCTGGTTTTCTCTTCCGGTTTGTTTCTGCTGCTATGGCGGTTCTTTTTCAGATCCAGATCCAGTTCTTTTGGCTGCCTCGTGTGAGTTGCTCATTTTCATGCCGTTAAGTTTCGTTGGTTTGGCGTTCGAAATCTTTTCTGGACTTGCGGTTTTGTGAATAGGGTTCTCTGGTGGGTAGCTTTGTGGATCTGTGGTGTGGGTTAAGGAGGATGGCAGGGACGGCATCGACGGCGGCGTTCTGGCGACGGTGTAGCGAGAGGGAGAGGCGGGTATTTGCTTTAGGATGTAGTTGTTCTTTCCTCTTTGTTATTGTTGTAATGTTTTTTATATATTTTCTTATCTTTTTTTGTTTTTCAGTTGATGCTTGGTTGGTTTTAGTCTTTTAGATGGCTTTTGTATTTTTTCCTCCCCTCCCTCTCCCTTTTACAGCCATCCCCTCCCTTCTCCCCCGTCCCCCCTCCCTCCTTCCTCCTCCCCTCCCCCTCCATGTTTTCTATTGGAGGGCCAACAATGACGGTCCTTTGGGCGTCTGAAGGTGGCCGAAATTTTTGGTCCAGGGCGAAAGCGGGTTGGAGCTTCACGAAGGTGTCTCGGAGCTGTGAAGACGATGGGCTGTGACAGTAAATTTGGGCGAGAGAGAGGTAATTTTTTGTTTTTTTTCTCTCGTTTGTTAGCTTTAGCTGTTGTTTTCTTATTTTGTTTGTATTTTCTTTTCCCGGTTGATTTGCGAAACTCGTAGGCAGATCAATTTTTTCTGTTCTGTAGTATGTAGTGGTTGCTCGTGCCCGGTTTCATTTTCCTTTTTTTTTGGTGTGTTACAGTCTCCTTTAAGGAGTGCTGAAGTCTCCCGGCGTGGAGTGGTTTAGTTTGGGGTGGGTAGTTTTTTTAGTCCATGTTGTGAATCTGAATTGGTCTTACCAATTTCCCGCTTGGCTCTTAGTTAGTCTTATCGGCTCTTAGCCCGTTGGCTACGATTGTAGTTGTAATTTTAGTTTTTTGAGTTGTTATAATAAAATGCTATCGTTCGACAAAAAAAAAAGATCCACGTACTTCTGAATGTGAAAGTGAGGTGAATAGAATCATTCATTTACAGAATATTGAAAAGACTTCCTGATGCATTTAACAATGTTAGCAAAGCCACGAAGTCTCATATTCTGGCTGCAAATGCCCCAACCAGGATTATTGTTCCAGATGAAAATAAGAAAATGAATGACGATACCCCACGACAAAAACGTGGTAGACCTATTGGCTCAAAAGATTTTAAGAAAGGGGAGAATTGATACTAATGAGCATGCTCAAGACAAATCTGTAGAGCCTAATATCTTAGAAAATGTACAAATCAAAAGTTCTGATAGCACCAAGAATCCCATGAGCTATAGTAATGAAATATGAGATCAAAATGAAATAATTATTGATGATAATTTTGCATTCTCGGTTGCTCAAGAAATCATAAATGATGATTATGATTGTGAACCACGTTCTATAATGGAATACAGTCAAAGGCCTGATTAGTCTATATGGGAGGAAGCAATAAAATCTGAATTAGCTTCACTAGAAAAATGGAATATATTTGGACAAATTACTCGAACTCCAAACAATGTAAAGCCCATTGGGTACAAGTGGATATTTGTTCGAAAGAGAAATGAGAAAAATGAAGTCGTAAGATATAAAGCCCGACTCATGGCTCAATGATTCTCCTAGAGACCTGAGATATATTATGATGAAACATATTCACCTGTGATGGATACAATCACATTTCATTTTCTTATAAGTATGGTTGTCCAAGAGAATTTAGACATGCATCTAATGGACGTAGTGACGGCATATCTATATGGTTCATTGGATTATGATATTTATATGAAATTTCCAGATGGATATAAAATGCCAAAATCAGATACTTCCCGTGAATTATACTCGATCAAATTGCAAAGATCACTGTATGGATTAAAGCAATCCAGTCGCATGTGGTATCATAGACGTAATATCTTTTTAAGGAAGGTTTTTAAAATAATACCATTTGCCCATGCCTTTTTATTAAAAGATCAGATACCAGATTTGTTATCATTGCTGTATATGTCGATGACATGAATTCGATTGACACCCTGAAGAATTATCCAATGCTGTTGAATATCTAAAGAAAGAGTATGAGGTAAAAGACCTTGGAAAAACTAAACTTTGTCTTGGTCTTGAATTGGAGCATAAAGATAACATGATACTTGTCCACCAATCCGCTTACACTAAATGGATACTCAAACGATTTAATATGGACAAGGTTCATCCCTTGAGTACCCCTATGGTTGTGTGCAGTTTAGGTCCCGATAAAGATCCATTCTGACCAAAAGAATCTGATGAAGAGATTTTAGGTCCTGAAGTGCCTTACCTTAATGCTATTGGAGCATTAATTTATCTAGCACAATATACTCGACCTGATTTTTCTTTTGCAGTAAATCTACTTGCACGATACAGTTCTGAGCCAACCCGAAGACACTGGAATGGTATTAAACACATTTTTCAATATCTGAGCGGTACTATAGATTTGGAGTTATTCTACTCCAAGGAATCCACTAACTCTAGGTTAATTAGTTATGTTGATGCTGGATATATATCTGATCCACACAAAGCTCTATCACAAACTGGTAATTTATTTGCTATAACGGTACAACTATATCATGGCGATCTACCAAACAAACATTATGTAAGTCCAAGTGGCTACGATAATCTAGAGGGGAGGTGAATAGATTATGCCCATTTTCTCGATTATGCCCTCATTTTCGGATAAATAAGCCAAGACAATAATGGAAGTGCGGGAAGTAAACAACACGCGTTGATTTATAGAGGTTCAACCCACATAGGGCCTAATCCTCTACCACCTGAGTATTTCCGGGATGGATTTCAAAAAGAAAAAAATATTTTATTAATTGTCACAATTAATACAACATCACCTTACAACACCTCTTTGGAGATTACCACAATCTCTCTTGAAGATTACCACAATCTTCCGACTTGAAGAATACCAAATTCTTCAACACCTCGAAGAGCACCAAACTCTTCCACAAGAAGATTACCACAATCGTCTTACACCTAACACATAAGATCACCCAACAAGAACACTCACAAGGATATCTTGTGTTGAATGACGAACCCAAATTCAAGATTACAACTCGATAATGAATAATACAATTTTGAGTGCAAGTGTAATCAAGAATAAAGCCTAGACCTCAAGATGTGAAAGTGTAAGACCTTAGGCTATTACAACAAGAATATAGAAATATAAGAACAAGAGTGTTTGCTTGAATGTATCTTGTTGTGTTGTATTGTTCTCTCTTATTAAGTTGCTTCAATATATACTTCATCTATTTATAGAAGATGATTGATCAATGATAGGCTCCTCTTGGGGACAAATTTCTACAAAAAAAATGCAATTAAAATCAAGATTAAGGAAAAGTTGTCTTCAAACTCAACGGATAGTTTGCTGTCAAAAACCTATAGCGACCGGTCGAATAGAAACAAGGGTTTGAAAGTTTTCTCACGAAAATACACAGGGGGACCGGTCACCATGGGGTTGGACCGGTCGACACCCCTATGTACCGGTTGCCCTCTTCGAAAATGCAATACAGAGAAGTTTGCAAAATTCAAACTAAACTCAGACACCGGTCGCCCTATATGGCGACCGGTCCACGCCACCGGTTGCCCTATAGGGTGACCAGTCCACCTCCCTTTTTTCAGCAAACAGTTTGTTCTCTGTTTTGCACAACTTTCAGATACGGGTTGCCCTATAGGGCGACCGGTTGACCTCAAAATAGAAGTGTTATCCAATTTTTGTCGAAAATAAACTTCAAGAATTACTCCGAAAGATTAGTAAAAACATTTTAGATCGATCGGGAGTATTTGGACAATATTTAGAAACATTATTTTGATGTAAAAATACTTTTAAACAAAATCATTAAAAAATCATGATAAAACATTTATGTGTTGTCCGGTTTTGTCAAAAATAAACTTCAAGAAGTACTCCGAAAAGATAAAGGCATTTTAGATCGCTCGGGAGTATTTGGACAACATTTAGAAACATTGTTTTGGTATAAAAACATAGTTAAATAAAATCATCAAAATCATGATAAAAATATTTATCTAACAAATTCCCCTTTTTTGATGATTACAAACCAAACCAATTTTAAGAGGACGATTTTGAAAACAAAACAATTTTTCCGGTCAAAGAAAAACTATCCGTTTAGAGCAACAACAATCCATGCATAATAGAAATAAGGATGGGTGTAATGATTTTCAAAAAACATTTTATAAATGCTCCTCCTATCAATATGCACAACAATAGTAATAGAAGCAATTAACCAAAAGCTAAAAGTTAGCTTTTACAAAAATATCATGAGCTTAGAAGCTCCCCCTGTCAACGAAATGTCATTAGACATGAATATAAGTCCATAACACATCCAATGGACTAAGTGTGATTTACAACTTTTGGCTTTTAATAGCCACAACTTATAGCTTCTTTCGCGAGCTTATTTTAGCTTCATTGAGATAAAGAGCTTATATCATGTTTCTCCCCATTTGGAATTATCAAAAATAATGTTAGCACGATAAAAACATCATATATCCATATCAAAGTGAGCAATTTAACCAATTTATCGAGCTATTGATCATTAAGCTTAAAATTCCAAAAGCTAAGGGAAGAGTTGATCATATGACTTGTAAAAGCTCGTAAAAGCTCATTTGATTTGCAAAACATGATCTCTATAAATATATAAGACATTTGAAATCGAGAGAATCATGTAGGTGATGAATTTTCTTTGAAACATTTTATCGAACACTTGGCGAGCGTCAAATAATAAAGAAGATGTATATAGCCCTTGTAAAAATAACCAAACCAAATTTTTCATCACCAAATGCAATTATACAATTATCATCCAACAATAATCATCATGCCCAACACAAATATATAGGAATTCCAAGAAAATATTAAAGATGAAGCACATTCTCAAGGGTTAAACCCAATTGAGATAAAGAAGAAGAATTCTTACCAAGTAATTGGAGATGTCGGGTATCATGGATGATATACCAATAGTATAAACTCAAAAATATATAATTTACAAGAAAGAAATTATTTTGAGTGAATTGTGTGTGAAATTTGCAAAGGGGTGCGAAAATAGTGAAAATCGAGTGGAATAACAAAGTCTGAGGACATAATGCATTTAAACTCTGAAATTGCTCTGGGCGACCGGTCCAAGGGGGGTTGACGGGTCTAGGTGTAGGTCGACCGGTCCCCCTCCCTCAATCTGGTCCCTGGAGCTCTTTTTGGTTCTGTCCGAATTTTGATCCAAAAAATCCGATTTTTCACCCCTAAGTTTTAAAAACATACGAAATGCAAACATAGACCTCATTCAATATATATTATATCTAAACAAGCTCGAAATGAGGTAAAAGACTCGGCGGTTAACGATTAAAAACAAATGCCCGCGAGTTATTCTTGAGACGGAATTAAACACATCTCAATTTTTTGTTTTAGGAAACGCAATCCCTTAAAAAATTATAGAAACTCAATATATTTGGTTCGATTATGATGAATCGTATTTTATTATCAGGACTTGTTACCCTGAAAAATATAAACGTTTTAAAACTTTGGATAAACAAGCCATAAGAAGAAGTGCCTTTCAAATATTTGAAAATTTCTTTTAACAACACTTTAATGAGATTCGTTGGGATTGTTTTTGAAGTCGAGCATATAGATATAAGGCATGAAAAATGTCGAGTCTATGGGAATAATAAAAGTTGATGAACATACCTCGAATTTATTTGTCAACCGATATACCTTTCTCAAACTTTGTCAATCTTGACATTGGTTGCCATAGGGGTAGAGATGGTTCTTCCTTCTTCAATGCCGAACTTCTTTAAAAGTTCTTTTGTATATTTTGATTGTGAAATATATATATATCTTCTTGGCATTGCTTAATTTGAAGTCTGTAGGTCCCAAGGGGTGTGAGTAAGGTTTAGAAGGGGGGTTGAATAAACCTTACTAACTTTTCGATAGTCCTTTTAAAATATTACAGAGTTAATTACACAAACTAAGTCAATGAGGGACAGCTAAGTTAGTGAATTAGCGAGTTAGACACTCAGCGACTCGAAAAGCTATTTGTTGATAGAATAACTGTTTAAACTAAACCTTAACCCTTTGTGATGATGAGATTTGAGAAGACTTAACACCTTTAAATTCGATTTTATCTTTGTTTTGGTTTTTAGCACTTGTTATTTATCAGTTGGATAGCAAATTATCAGCATATATAAAATATGTGTGCAAGAATATGAATATGCTGAAATGTAAATGACACAATAATTTTTATAGAGGTTCGAAGATGGGGTAATTCTTCTACTCATCTCTTCTCCAACTCCTGGAGGAATCCACTAGGTAATGATCAATTCACAAAGTGGTTATCGGTCCGGATACAAGTTTTGATCACACACGGTGACTTGCTCCTTTGGGACTCGATCTGAAATGCCTTGATCATGCAGCTGGCTTCTCGTCCGACTCAGCTTCTTCACAGGGCGGCTGCCTTGTTACTTCAGCTTACTTTCTCAAGCCTCTTGGATTTGATCACGAAGCCCTCCAATAACTTGAGATTGGTTCGACCTTGAACCTTTCTACAATCCTTCTTGGAAATTAGACCCCTTTTGATTCTTCAAAAGTTTCCTCTTCAACAGTTTGAAGTTGTATTTCCTTCACAGCTCAGTGTTGGATCGATTTCCTTCGAGATTTAGGCTTGAGGATTTTGCTTGAATAACTTGAGAATATTTTGCAGGTTACAGTATAAATGTTGCTTGTTATCTCAGGTGTGCTAGGTTCAGGTAGCCTTTTTTCAAGGTGATTCCTCAGCCTTTTATAGTGCACTTTCAAAAATCTGCCCGTTGAAGAGATAGGCTGATTTTCAAAATTCACTTATGTTCGTTGGCTTGTATTTTCTTGGTCTTCAATCTTGAGATGTAGACCTTTCCTCGTATTAAATGAATGTCCAGCTTTTCGAGGTTCGACACGAGGTGCGGTGCTTCCCATTGGTTTATTCCTTTTGCACACTTCTAGGTCGAGCACTTTAAGACATGGCAAAGCATGGAAGTATTACTTATTTAAGTAATGTTCTTGACTTTTATGCAACAGATTCTTTTGATTAACTCCTCTTTGCGTACCGTTTGCCTTTTCCCAGGTGACTTGAGTCTGCTCCAATGATTGAAAGACTCTCATCTGTCACTTCAACTTGACTTGGCTTCTTGGGTTGACTTAATCGACTCTTCTCACATTTGTCTCACACCGATACTCCTTGATCGAGTCCTTTGTCTTCTTTCTTGGCCATACTCGGTATTTGTTCTCAATGAGTCTTCACTTCACATCTTGATTGACTTCTTGTATTTCCAAGCATAGTGACTTGACTCGGCTTATTCAATCCTATCTATTACAATAAGAATTACAAGGAAAATGGGGTGCCAACTTTCTAGTCTAAGTTTTACATGGCATTCATCAAAATCTAAACAATAAATTTCCCAACAATTTTTTCCTTTTTGATGATGCCAAAACTTAACAAGATTAAATAAAATGTAAACAAGACAGATACATACGCATACGAAACAAAGAATGTATGTGTTGAATAGATCGTTTTATTGATCATATCATTCTTGTTCTTTACACAGTTGTTTACAATGTGTATTAGAGCAATCAGAGCATACTTATATCTATGCAAATTACAGATTTTTCATTAAATGTACAGAAGACTTACATACATATGTATTTCTAATAAAATACATGAAGGGGTTAAACAACATTTCATCGCCTTCATTTTGCCTCATTCTTTCTTCTTGACTCTATCTTCGTCAGCTCTCTTTCTTTTCTTTTCCTCTTCAGCTGCTTTCTTCTTTTCGTAAGCTCTCTTCGCAGCTTCATCTTTTCTTTTTCTATCTTGTCTTTCTTGCCACAACTGAGTTTGCCTCTTCTTTTCTTCTTCGATTCTTTTGACATATTCAGCATTTTTCCTCTCCACTTCCAGATTGGCTATAGCATCATATCCAGTCCAGTAGATCATTCCTTTCTTGCCTGGATCTACATATTCAATATTTTTGGGTAGAGGTCTAGGTTTAAAACCTCCACCTCCAAAGACTTCTTCCTTCTCTTCGGGCGTATATTCTAGGAGTCTTCTTCTTACCCGGTGAGGATCGCTTGGTCGCTCTTTCGCCTATCTTCTTCACGACTTCGGACCTTTCTCCCAAGTACAAGTCCAGGCTTGGGCTATGGACATGTTTTTGAAATATCCTTCGAACTCGAGCATTTTGAATTCTTCAACAGATCTTGGTTGTTCGCCTTATTTTTAGCTTCACCGCAAAGTGTACGGTGTAGTTTATAGAATATGGTAAGCAAGGTCGTATCCACGGAGACTAATAAATAAATGCGCTAAGTATTGAACTAAAATAACCTTGTTTTTATTTAGACGATCAAAATTGAATGATTGTTGTGGAAGAAAAGACAAGAATAACCACAAAAACACAAGATGAAAATAATAGTGGAATTATCAAGGGAAATGAAATGGATTCCGGGTTATGGTTTCAATTAATATTCCTCTTGTTTTACGATTTAATCAAAGCCAAAGTTATTATCAATACACCTATAAGACGATGACAACGGTATTTTATCCTCCATCTCGAGATGTATATAAAGTGTAGATTGAAATATCTATGCTAGTATCTCTACTCAACATAAGATACACAACTCCCAAGTGCACAAAAGATCAAATATCCTCACAAATATTCACAAACCTCTCGATTATGCAAATATTCATGTCAAGTACTCAAGATCTAATATTGAAACTCATCTCTCGAATTATGAATCAATATATCAAACATGTTAAATCATTGGCCAAATGATAAAACAAGAATAAGAACAAAGTACTCAAATAGGCTTCAAGACAATAACTTCAATTAAGATTAAGACAATCAACAAGAGTTCAATTAATCTACTTCCAAAACCCCGGAAATCACAAGAAATTTAGCTACCCATTATAAATAAACAACTCATAGACAAATTGTTCATCTTCATAAGAAACTAAAATGAAAGATTAAAGCACAAAGAATGAGAAAACTTAGGGAAATGGATAATCTCTCGATTAATCTTCAATCCTCAAGCTCCGATTCGACCCGATTCTTCCCTTGATTCTTCCTTGATGAAATTGATGTGTTTCTTGTGTTCTTGGGTGTATTCAGCCTTTCCTCCATACCCTAGATCAAGCATCCCATGTATGTATTTATAGCCCCTCAAAAGTTCAATAAAAAGTGGAGGAACATAGGAATTTCCGCCCGGCCTGCGGGCCCGGGATGGGCGTTGCGGCGCCCAAAGCAATTTCCCACAAATGATCCACCCAGTGACTGCGGCCCTGGTGTTAGCTGCGCCCACTTGAAATTCATACGGCGGCCTGTATCGGCGACTGCGGTGCTCGCCCGAGTTTTTCACCCACCAAATGTTGGAATCGCTTTTGAGCCCTTCTTCAAAGTTGTAGCTCTATCTCTTAGCTTTCCATATCCACTTGAATCATATCAATATCAATTTTGTAGAGAGGGTTATGGCCAAAATACGAAACGCTGCCAGTGATGGAAATTTCGGGACGCGTTTGGATGTTTCTTCAAATCAATCTCTCGTTGTTTGCTCGTTTATACTTCTTTTGATACACGATTCATTACTATGACTATAAACTCAATATAATTGGCTCTCAACATGGCTTGGCTACTCAAATGACTCAAAATAATCAAAAACAACACAAAACTCAAGTCTAGGAAGCCCAAATCCATGGTATAAAACCAAGTGAACATTGGCTCTTCTCCGTCATCCGGAATGACATATGTATCTTTTTCTGCCGAAATGCCTCAATTGTTTCAACATTTCTTCAACACGGGCATTCGTTCTCTTATCAAAATCTTCCATATCTCTTTGTACAATTTTTTTCTTATGAGACATAGGCGTGAGTGATAGAGCGAGTCATAGGAAGTTTTGATTATCGATCTTTGTGATATGACCTTTTGCCGAGGGGTTTCAACAAGCATTAAGGTCACATCTTTTGACCTTTCCCTCTCAACATGACTTTTCCCTTTTCCTTACTCTTCTCAACAAATTTGTCTCTTTCTTCTCTACTTAGACAACTTAAAGTGGAATTCTACTTAGAGTCTCTTTGCGGCATAACATTTGTCTGACGAAATTTAGAGCGAGTGGCCTTCGACTCACCAGTAACGATTTCATTTCGGCCATAAGGAGGCTGAATTTTTCATTCATAGTCTCCTCAAGTCGCAGAATTTCTTTCTTTGAAACTTGCGCAGCGGCTCCATTTCGGTTTTGTGAGAGGCATGCAACCTCTCAATGTACTCCTGTATTCTCTGCTTTATGTCAGCATTGTCTGCGCTCCAAACAAGCATTCTGTTATAGAGTGCCTTGAAGTAACGAACTTGTTCGAGACGCATTGCGGTTCTTTGTTGAGACCATTCCCTTATCCCGACCACCACTCCTCTCCTGCTTTGTGAGAGTGGCATCTTTGTTGTCCGGGCGCATGTCGAGAGAGGCTTGGTGCCTTTCAATCTTCTCAATCTCTTCACAGATCTTCTTGAAGATTTCACGCATCTCAACTGTCTGACTTGAGTCAACTGCCGTCCACTCTACATTGAAGTTGAAATCAGCTGGCACAATCGAATCAGTAGTATTTTTGGGGTCTTCTTGGACTGTGTAGAGCTTCTGTCCTCCTGCAGTCTTTTCTTCTAGCATGGGCAGTTCACGAGAAAAAGGAAATACTTCTTCATATGCATCATCTCGCACTTGAGATATTGTGCGCGAGGTGGTCTCTGCTGCAGATCTGGTAGCATGCGTAGTTGAAGTTGTGGCAGCTGGGACAGTTGAATATTTTTGCCCAGCAGACTGAGCATCAGCTGTCTTAACAGCTTCTTCGGTATCAGTAGGTTTTCCATTTGAGTAGACTGGTCCTTGGCTGTATCAACAACGTTATTGGATGATGATGGAACTTGGGGGCTTGGTTCATCATCAAAGTTGAATGTTTGACGAGCAGCTTTGAAACTTGACCGACTCGTCTGCGGAAGAACATCCTCAGAGGGGTCCTTGGGATGTGTAATAGGGGTGGACTCAGCTTCATCTTTAGATCCCAGAAATGATATATCAGGGTTGTCTTGGGAATCATGAAGTGCACTAATCTCCTTCTCAGATTCTTCAATGTGAACATGAGGGATGTTATGCATTTCTTTCTCTTTACCCAGGGAAGTCTCAACCTATCTCGGGCCTTCAATACCTTTAGCAGTCTCAACTGCAGAAAGGTCTTCTTCATTCCCTTCGACAGACACATCTGTCTTAGGGTCTTGGACCATGGCATCCGAAGGAGTCTCAACCCCTTGGATTGCACTTTCAGTGCCCAAAGTGTTAACTCCCGGGGCATGTCCATCCGTGCCTCGACTGCAATAGCAGCGTCCTCAGCCTGCAGAGTAGTTATCACTTCAGTTGGGACAGACTCAACTGTCCAAGCTTCGTCAGTGTTAACTTGATGTTGTTCTTTTTCTTTCTCTTTCTCCACTTCGCCTCCTTCCTTCATAGTGGGGTCATCTGCAGCATCCTCCGGCTTAGCTGCGGTGGAGTGAGTTTCCCCACCGGTGGTGCACCGGCTAAGTGATCGATGGTGGGGTCACTCTGCTCCAGACTCGGCTATTTCCATTGAGTGTTCGGTAGTGGGGCAGGTGGTAAGACACCTTCAACAGGGGTTGGCTCAACTTGGTTGCCCAAGTTCCCAGTGTCATCGCCAAGTCCCTTGGATACATCCTCTGAGTGAACTGGGGAAGTGGTTGCAGCAATAACTGTGGCAATTTGCTGTACCACTCCCAACGGATCAATCTCCAGCTGAGATTTAGAAGACTCTCCAGGTCCTTCTCTCAGCTGTTGCGCATGTATCAATTTGGATTCCCACATGGCTTGTTGTGTATCGGACTTCTCCTGTGCAGTAACCGGATCCATGTCCTCATCACTTCCCGAAACCATATCAATGTGAGGATGAGTATGGTCACTGGTTCCAGTGAGAGGACAAATCTTTGGCTTTCTCACGAGAGCCGCTTCCCAATTTTCCTCGGCCTTTTCTTGCTCCTTACGAATTTGCGGCATATTTATGCGGTTATCCTCACCAGGGCTGCGGTACAATGTTAATCTCAAGAAGCTTGAATAGCTCCTCTTCTTCCTCAATATACTCGGGGTGTTCAACCGCACCCTTGAGTGACTCGACTTTCATATCCTCCACTCTCGCAGACGACTCTGGATGTCTGGGTATAATGGAGAATATATGAATATATCATCATCTTTATCCTCTGCTTGTTGCCCTTCCTTGTCAGGAATGGAAGGCAACATACTTTGCTGCTCTTCACCTTCAGCAGCATTGGGGGCAGGTGGAGACACAACCCTTTCATCAGGAGATTCTGTTGTCTCTGCTGCCTCCTCTTCCTCAGTTGTTCTATTCACAGTTGGGTCTTCTATTTGCCTCTGCTGACTATCCTCAACAGACTTGGCTGTTTCATCAACAACTTCTTGAGACTGCACTTTTTCAGCAGTTTCAGAGATTTTCTCCAGCTGAGTAGCAGACTCAGCTGTCTTCTCAAGCTCCGAGAGCTTGGTGATTCTTCTTCTTTTGTCCTTACGGAGGAAGTTACGGTTCGAGATACTTCTTCTTGATTCTTAGCGGCGGGGCGTGCATCTTTCTTTGACAAAGGAATTTGCCTTTCTTGGTTTGGCGAGTCCTCTTCTTTTTGATGGTCGTGAAGAAGGTATTTGGGCTTCCTTCTCTCGCTTAAAGCTTTGTGTGGGCGGGAAACACGGTTTGCTCGGGCGGGTGACTCGGCTGCGAGGGGCGGATGCATCTTTTTCTTTCTTTGTAGGGGCAACTTTCTTCTTTGGCTGCAGGGCGACTTTTCTTCTTTGGAGGAGACATTTGTTTGTTTCCTCGGGTGGTGATTCCCCCCTCGCTTGTGTTCGCCCTCTTCGCATGGGATCTCTTAAGGCTCTGAAGGTTAGCCCTAAACATCTTCTTGTTTACATGGAAAGGCTTTCCATCTTTGAAGGGGAATGCCTTTCACTTCCATCAAGTGGCCAATAACTAGGCCATAGCCGAGTGATTCTCCAAAGGATCCATCTTATTTAAAAGATTTGTTCGCAACATTCGGGATGTCGGTTATATACGAACTCGGCTAGTTAACTTTCTTCCCTTGCATGATCGCAACCATGACGATCAACTTAGTCTTTTCGAGTTGATTGAAAGCGCCAAACTTCATATCCACGCATTTTGAGACGACATACATCGACCTTGTGATAGTCGTCCTTCAAAGAATTTCTTGTCGGTTTGTGTAGACTACTTTCGCAACACACTCGGGTTTGGCTACTTCTTTCCATGCACGGCTGAGCCCAAGTCCGCATCGCTTTGTATATTTCGAGGCATACACTCGGACGGTAATAAGTAGTGCTCGCAAGGTCTTTAGCTTGATGATCATGATGTCCTTTGCGGTGGACGGAGGACTTAATCCGCCGCCCCGCACCTCGGCGTTCACATAGAAGCTGCGCCACCTCTTCCGGTAGGTGTGCGAGTATTCTATCATCGAAAGGCTTTAAGCCTCAGATTTTTCCAACATATCCGCGATTTTCTTCTCAAGGGTTGCATCAAACCCGCTTAATAATGCCTTCGAAATCACCGAGGAACCCGAGTGGATTTGCTTTTTGATAACTTGACGAAATCAGTCTTTGGTGCCATTTCTAGAAGATTCTACCGATTAAATCTTGATAAACTTACTTTGAGAACGGGTAGGGTTTTCGAGAGAGAAAAACTAGCTTTCGTATGCTTGAAGATGAACAGGTTTTTAAGTGTGAGAGAGAAAGAGCGGAGAAAATGGATATATAAGGGTTATGAAAGGGCGTGTTTTTGGTTTTGAATTTTGATCGAAATCAATGGCTCGATTTAGCACGTCACATTGCATTTAATTTCTCACATTTAATGCGGAATTTATATCCAATCATATGCTTCTTGTGCGACTTTTGATGTGTACCCATCATTATTATGCTAATGTCATCCTTAAAAATATTCCACTCATTAAAAACAACTGCGTTTTTGTCACTTAGCTCATAAATGATTAAGCTTATTCCATAAGTGACTCATCTCTTCTTCTCTCCTTTCGTATAGTGACTCAAAATTTAACCATTCTAACTCGATACAATTTGTTAGATAAATGTTTTTATCAAGATTTTGATGATTTTGTTTTAATAAGATTTTATACCAAAACAATGTTTTTATATGTTGTCCAAATACTCCTAAATGATTTAAAATGTTTTTACTAATTTTTGGAGTATTTCTTAGGATTTTTAATTTGATAAAAATTGGACAACACTTTTGATGGTCACACCCCCGCAACCCCTACCGGATCGCACTATTTTTTAAAAATGGTCAAAATCTTCAACAGGGCAACCGATCGCCCTATATTATTTTTTGTGACAAAATTCCAACCGTTGGTAATCTGTAATGACAAGATTTGCTTTTCAATTTTGTACAATATTTCTACATCCTGTGATCTTCTTTTTGTAGACAAAAGTGAAGATAGAGGAGCCTATGTTGGGAGCCTATGTTGGTGAAGCTTCCTTATAAATAGAGGATGAATTGAAGACACAAGAAACAACACATACAAGCAAAATACACAACAAGAAATCGCAAATTGTTCAAGCTTTCATTTTTATTCTTGTTGTAATAGCCTTTGAAATACTTTCACTTGCACATCTTTGAGGTCTAGGCTTTTTGATTCTTGATTACACTTGCACTCAATCTTTGTATTGGTTTCATAGAGTTGTAATCTTGAATTTTGATCCATCATTCAACACAAGACATCCTTGTGAGTATTCTTGTGGTAAGAATACACTTGGGTGATTTAGGTGATAGGTGTTTGAAGAGTGTGGTACTCTTCAAAGGTGGTGAAGGAAGATTGTGGTAATCTCCTTGAAGGTGTTGTAAGAGGATTGTGGTGATCCTCAAGGTGTTGTATTAATTGTGGTAATTAATAAAATCTTTTTTTCTTTTTGAAATCCATCCCAGGAGAATCTTTGGGGTGGTAGAGGATTAGGCCCTAGGTGGGTTGAACCTCTTTAAATCAACGAGTGTTGTTTAATTTCCGTATTTACATTCTTGTCTTTTACTTGTTGATTCGAAAAAGAGGGTGATTTGCGAAAAATCGGCATAATCTAATCACCCCTAGATTATCGTAGCCACTTGGACTAACAAGTGGTATCGAGACAAACTCTTTGGCTAAGCTCGTTCGAGTAAAGAGGAAAGATCCATGGCTACGAATGAAGCTTATCTCACCACCGGTGCCTCCACCAACAAGCCACCACTATTCGACGCCAACAACTACGCATTTTGGAAAGACCGCATGGAGTGCTTTCTACAAGGATGCGGATTTGATATTTGGAATGTGGTCATTGAAGGAGTTGCTCAACCAACAACAAAATTGGAGGATTGTACCACTACTCCCAAGCCATTCAAGAGTACGATGAAAATGACAAGAAGGCTTTCTCTCTAAATGGTAAGGCCTTAAATATTTTACATTGCTCTCTTTACACCGAATATAATCGTATAAGAGGCATACGGTCGGCACATGAAGTTTGGGAAAAATTAGAAACCATTTATGAGGGCACAAAGAAAGTAAAGCAAGCAAGAAAAACAATGCTTGTGAAAGACTTTGAAAATTTCAATATGCATGATGGTGAAAGCATATCAAAAATGGTGGAAAGGCTTGACAACATTGTCAATCCTCTTGTGGCTCTTGGAAAGGTCATCTCCGAAGAAGAAGACAAGGTGACCAAGGTATTGAACGCCCTTCCTGGCTCATGGTCCGAAAAGGTGGCGGCAATCACGGAAGCTCAAAATCTTGAGACACTCAAGTTTGATGAGCTCATTGGGAATCTCCTCATTTATGAAGTATATCTCAAGGAGAGGAAAAATTCTCAACCATCACCTCTAAATCGGGTACGCAAAATATTATTAAAGGCTTAGCATCTTCTTCTAATAATGTTTATTATGCTAGTGATGAGGATGATGAAGAAACGGCGACTCTTGTTAGAAAATTTGCAAAATTTGTAAACAAAAATAAAGCAAGAAAGCAAGAGACAATTCTTGCTTCAAATGCGGAAAATCCGGGCACTACATAGCCGATTGCCCAAAATTAGCGGAAGAGGAACAAAAGAAGAAAAAGCCTTTTCCGAAAAAGAAGGCATTAAATGCGGACGTCAAAACTTGGGATGAATTACTTGAAACAACCGACGAGGAAGGAGAATCCGAACATGGTCTTATGGCCATAGGCGATGAAAAACCGAGGTACGCTCTAATGCTTCATCTTCTTCCCTAGTTGATGAATTACAATGTGATTTTGATGAATTGCAAAATGAGTTTCAAAATTTGATTGTCAAATACAAGAATTTGAAAAAGGAGCATAAGGAGATTAAGGTTGAACAGGGAAAAATTATTTACCTCTTATGAATCTCTAGACAAAGCTCATGCTCTTACTCTTACTAGAATTCATTCTCTTGAAACCGAAAAGGAATTGCTCACAAAAGATATTGAATGTTTGAAAAATGATGTGCATCGTTTCAACATAAGTACGGATAAAGTCACAAAAATTTTAGATGCACAAAGAGGTGAGCATTCCAAATCGAGACTTGGTTATAAGCCATTTCAAAGTGTTTTTAAGAAAAATAACCAAGGTCCGACTTTTGTACGTGCTAATAATTATAATACTCCTACTTGTTTTTATTGTGGCAAAGTTGGACATTATGCTAATAATTGCAAATTGAGAAATAGCTCAAGACATGTTTGGAGACCCAAAGGTCTCAAGACTAACCCCATGGACCCCAAAATTATAGGGTACCTAAAAGAAATTCTTTTGTAGGTAATAGGGGCTATAACCACAATGGAAGATTCAAAATGGCTCGTGGACAGCGGATGTTCACGCCATATGACCGGGAGGAGAGAACTTTTTACCAACATCAAGCTCCAAGAAGAGGGTATGGTCATGTTCGGCAATGGCAAAGGAAAAATTCTTGGAAATGGAGAAATTGGTAACTCTTCTTTCTCTCTTAGTAATGTTCTATTAGTTGAAGGGCTTAAGTTTAATTTGATAAGTGTTAGCCAACTTTGTGATTCAAAATATGATGTTTCTTTTAATAAAGAAAAATGTCTTATACTTAAAAATGGTGAAATTATTTGTGAAGCAAATAGAAAGGGCAATCTTTACAAAATTTGTACAAGTGATTTGGTTAGTCAAAATGTTTCTTGTTTAGTCGCCAATAATGATTTAACTAGTTTATGGCATAGGCGACTTGGACATGTTGGATACAAGAATTTGAAAAGTATTTACAAAAACCAACATGTGAAGGGACTACCCAAATTGAATTTTGAAAATCTTGGCTTATGTGACACTTGTCAAAAGAACAAATTAGTTAAGAGTAGTTTTAAGCCCAAAAATGAAATTTCCACAACCAAACCCCCCTACAAATGCTTCACCTTGATTTGTACGGGGACATTAGTCGGCTAGTCTAAGTGGAAAACATTACACTTTTGTTATAGTCGATGATTTTTCGAGATATACTTGGGCTCTTTTTCTTACCAATAAAAGCGATGCCGTTAATGAGTTTGTTAAGTTGTGTAGACTTATTGAGAATGAAAAGGAAGACACCATCAAGTCTATTGAGCGATCGAGGTGGAGAATTTGACGGTGAATTTAGAGTATTTTGTGAAACCAAAGGATATGCGCATAATTTTTCGGCTCCAAGGACACCTCAACAAAATGGAGTAGCCGAACGGAAAAATCGGACATTACAAGAAATGAGTCGGTCCATGCTCAATGAATTTTCACTTCCAAAATATTTTTAGGCCGAAGCCGTAAATCTGCTTGCTATGTCATTAATCAAGTTTATATTCGTCCTAAAATGAATAAAACTCCATATGAGCTTTGGAAAGGAAGAACTCCAAATATTAGTTATTTCAAAATATTTGGATGTAAATGTTTTATTTTGAATACTAAGGATCAATTAGACAAACTTGATCCTAAGGCCGATGAATGAATATTTATGGGGTATTCAATCAAGAGCAAAGCATATCGGGTTTATAATAAGACTAGTGGGGTTGTTGAAGAATCTATCAATATCAAATTCAATGAAGCTTGGGTGTTGAAAGGATACCCAATGATGAAAGTGATGAAGAGGATATCGTTGAAACCATTGTTCAAGATGAAACTCAAAATGATCAACCTTCAAGCTCAAGTGTTCCTCAAGAAGATAAAGGTGATACTTGAATCTTCCCGTAGCATTGAAATTTAAGGAGATCACCCAAAAGATCTTATTATTGGTGATCCCCTTGATAAAGTAATGACTCGAGGAAAATTTGCCCTGAGAAAGCTCTTATATCTCAAAAAGAGCCTAAAAATGCTAAGGAAGCCATTGAAGATGAGGATTGGTTTTTAGAAATGCAAGAGGAGTTGAATCAATTTGAAAGGAATGATGTATGGGAATTAGTACATTGTCCTCCATCTCAAACCATTATTGGTACAAAATGGGTATTTCGGAACAAGCTCGATGACCAAGGCAATATTGTTCAAACAAAGCAAGGTTAGTAGCTCAAGGTTATTGTCAAGAAGAAGGTATTGATTATGATGAAACATTTGCACCAGTAGCACGTTTAGAAGCTATTCGTATTTTACTTGCCTATTCTTGTTTTAAAAATTTCAAGCTTTACCAAATGGATGTAAAATCCGCATTTTTAAATGGTATTATTCAAGAAGAAGTCTATGTAAAACAACCTCCAGGGTTTGAAAATTTTTCTAGGCCTAATGATGTTTATAGACTTAAAAAGGCCTTGTATGGTTTGAAACAAACACCCCGTGCATGGTATGATAGACTTAGCTCTTTTCTTTTGCAAAATGGTTTTACAAGAGGTAAAGTTGACACTACTCTCTTTGTTTTTGAAAAAGGGCAAGATTGCTTATTAGTGCAAATTTATGTTGATGATATTATTTTTGGTGCTACTAATGAATCCTTGTGCAAGAAATTTTCTAAGTTAATGCAAGGTGAATTTGAAATGAGCATGATGGGGAGCTCAACTTCTTCCTTGGACTTCAAATTAAGCAATGCCAAGAAGGAATTTATATTTCTCAATCAAAATATACAAAGGAACTTTTGAAGAAATTTGGCATTGAAGAAGGAAGAACCGTCTCTACCCCAATGGCAACAAACGTCAAGATTGACAAAGATGAAAAAGGCAAGTCGGTTGATGAATCCAAATATAGAGGTATGATTGGTAGTTTACTTTATTGAACCGCAAGTAGACCGGACATTCTTCATGCCGTATGCTTATGTGCTCGTTTTCAAAGCAATCCTAAAGAATCTCACATGAGTACCGTTAAAAGGATTTTTCGATATTTGAAAGGCACCATTCAATATGGTTTATTTTATCCAAAGAATGAAAATTTTTCTCTTAAAGGTTATAGTGATTCGGATTATGCGGGAAATATTGATGATCGGAAAAGTACTTAGGATCATGTCAATTTTAGCGATTGCCTAGTCTCTTGGTTTTCAAAGAAGCAAAATTGTGTTTCACTTTCAACGGCCAAGCGAATATATTTCCGCAAACATTTTGTTGTACTCAACTTCTTTGGATGAAACAAACTTTAGCGGATTATAAATGTTCTTTTGAAAATGTTCCTATCTTTTGTGATAACATATCCGCTATAAATATTGCTCAAAACCCGGTTCATCATAACCGTACTAAACATATTAAGATTCGACATCATTTTCTAAGGGATTGTGTCTCAAAACGAAAAATTGAGATATCTTTTGTACCATCTCAAGATCAATTAGCGGACATTTTTACTAAACCGCTAACTTCCGAGACTTTTGCATCAATACGAGCTCGGTTAGGCATAATGCATATTGAATGAGGTCTATGATTGCATTTTGCACGTTTTTAAAATTTAGGGGCGAAAAATCGGATTTTTGGTTGAAAATTTGGATTTTTGGAAATTTTATCAAAATAGTGGGTGAAGAGGTTGAGGGCAACCGGCAGTCGCCCTCAACGTCGACCGCCGCGCCCTCAACAATGACCGTCGCCCGTCAACAAATTTTGGTTACATTCGGTTCTGTCTTGATTTCGGCCATTGTGGCTTATTTTGTCTATTTTTCGTCCCCTTCACCAAATACACTAAAATTTCACTTCAAATGTATTTTCTTGTATATGTTTCATTTTTGGACTTCATTAATCTTGATTATCATCATCATTGCTCATCTTTACCGAATAAATGGTAAGAATTCTACTCCATTTGCTCAATTGGGTTGAACCTGAGATTTTGACTTATTTGCAAAATTCTTGATGCTAGTTTCATATGAATGTGATGAGCTTAATATTTATGATGTATTGAATGTTGTTTGAACTGAATTGGTGATGAAAATTTTTGGCTTAAATGAATTTCAAAGGCGTTATATACTTCTAGTTTTATTCGACGACGCCAAGTGTTCGACAAAATGTTTCAATGAAAAATTCATCACCTACGTGATTCTCTCGATTTGAAAAGTCATATAAGTTTATAGAGATCATGTTTTATCAATCAAATGAGCTTTTGCAAGTCAATTGATCAACTTTTCCCTTTACTTGGAATTTAAGCTTCAATTTTCAATAAGCTCGATAAATCGATAAATTTGTGCACTTTGATATGAATATATGATGCTTTTATCATGCTAACATTCTTTTGATGATTCCAAAGGGGAGAAACAGGAAAAATGCTCATACGCTCAAAGAAGCGAAAATAAGCTTGCAAGAAAAGCTATAAGCTAGGGCTCTTGAAAGCCATAAGTCTGTGAACAATGTTTAGTCCATTTGATGTTTTGTGGACTTTTATGCTTGACTAATGATGTTTTGTGACAGGGGAGCTTATAAGCTCATGGAATTCAAGCTTAAGTTGTGAAAGCTAAGCTTTTAGCTTTTAGTTGTTGCTTGTATACTTGTTCTTTATATGCATGTTGATAGGGGGAGCTTGTGCAAAAATGATTTTGAAAAATCTCTGCTCCTATCCTTGTGTGCTTGTACTTATGATGTATCTTGTTTGTAATTGATTGTTGTTTTAAGATAGGAAAATTTGTTTTGTTTTTAAATCGACCTTCTAAAATTGTTTTGGTTTGTAATCATCAAAAAGGGGAGTTTGTTAGATAAATGTTTTTATCAAGATTTTGATGATTTTGTTTTAATAAGATTTTATACCAAAACAATGTTTTTATATGTTGTCCAAATACTCCTAAATGATTTAAAATGTTTTTACTAATTTTTGGAGTATTTCTTAGAGTTTTTAATTTGATAAAAATTGGACAACACTTTTGATGGTTTTGTTTAATTTGGTTTTTACACCAAAACTATGTTTATAAATGTTGTCTAAATACTCCCAAATGATTTAAAATGTTTTTACTAATTTTTTGGAGTATTTTTGAAGTTTATTTTTGAAAAAATCGGACAACATTTCAAGGGGAGATGAATGGTCGCCCAAATGGTCGACCTGCACCAAGATAAGAAAACACGAAGCAGAACTTACGGACTTGAAAAATGGAGCGGGGACCGGTCGGGAGGGAGGGCCGACCGGTCGCACCCCAGGCGATTTGGTCGAACCCCATCCGACCTCGGCCGCCCCGCAACCCCTACCGGATCGCACTATTTTTTAAAAACGGTCGAAATCTTCAACAGGGCAACCACGCCTCTATGTTATTTTTGACAAAGACAAAATTCCAACCGTTGCAACTGTGACAACAAGATTTTCTTTTCAATTTTGTACAATATTTCTACATCTTGTGATCTTCTTTTTTGTAGACAAAAGTGAAGATAGAGGAGCCTATGTTGGGAGCCTATGTTGGTGAAGCTTCTTTATAAATAGAGGATGAATTGAAGACACAAGAAACAACACATACAAGCAAAATACACAACAAGAAATCTGCAAATTGTTCAAGCTTTCATTTTTATTCTTGTTGTAATAGCACGAGTACTTTCACTTGCACATCTTTGAGGTCTAGGCTTTTTGATTCTTGATTACACTTGCACTCAATCTTTGTATTGGTTTCATAGAGTTGTAATCTTGAATTTCGTCCATCATTCAACACAAGACATCCTTGTGAGTATTCTGTGGTAAGAATACACTTGGGTGATTTAGGTGATAGGTGTTTGAAGAGTGTGGTACTCTTCAAAGGTGGTGAAGGAAGATTGTGGTAATCTCCTTGAAGGTGTTGTAAGAGGATTGTGGTGATCCTCAAGGTGTTGTATTAATTGTGGTAATTAATAAAATCTTTTTCTTTTTGAAATCCATCCAGGAGATCTTGGGGTGGTAGAGGATTAGCCCTAGGTGGGTTGAACCTCTTTAAATCAACGAGTGTTGTTTAATTTCTCGTATTTACATTCTTGTCTTTTACTTGTTGATTCGAAAAAGAGGGTGATTTGCGAAAAATCGGCATAATCTATTCACCCCCTCTAGATTATCGTAGCCACTTGGACTAACACCGACTTCCCGATACGACTAATTCACTTGATTGATTCATGAAGTTTGTTCTATTTTCATCTTTTCACGTTCCATCTTTTCTCATTGAGTCTTCTGAGTGTCAACTCAGCTCAATTAACCCTAGCTCATGCTTAAGCTCTTCAAATCTTGATTCACATAAGGGTTTGGTGAATATGTCAGCTAACTGTTTATCAGTTGAGATATATTCCAAAGTGAAGTCTTTCTTTTCAACATGAATCTTATAAAATGATATCTGACATCAATGTGCTTTGTTGTTGAATGCAACACAGGATTCTGAGTGATTGCAATAGCACTTGTGTTATCACACATAATTGGAATCTCTTTTTCTTCAATTTCATAATCTCTCAGTTGTTGTCTCATCCATAATACTTGAGCACAACAACTGCCCGCAGCTATTTACTCTTCTTCGGCTGTGGATGTGGCTATTGAGTTTTGCTTCTTGCTAAACCAGGAAACCAATCTGTTTCCAAGCATTTGACAAGTTCCTGAAATACTCTTCCTGTCAACTCTACATCCAGCATAGTCAGAGTCTGAGTAACCAATAAGCTTGAATCCACCTTCCTTTGGATACCATAAGCCAACTTCTTGGCATCCCTTCAAATATCTTAGGATTCTCTTTGCATATGGTCGTGTGGCTTTCTTTTGGTGCAGATTGGAATCTTGCACATACACCTACCGCAAAGGTGATATCCGCCTGGCTTGTTAGATAGAGCGGTGATCAATAAGTGCTCAGATCTTGTTTGATCCACATCTTTACCTTCTCGCATCCATGTCCATCTTGGTGATGTGTTCATTGGTATTTTCACGGAAGACTTCTCTTCCATACCAAATTTCTTCATTAAATCTCGGTGTACTTTGTTTGACTTATGAAGGTTCCATTCTTCTTGGTGTTTGACTTGAAGTCTAAGAAGAGTGCCGACTCTCCCATCATGCTCCTCTCAAATTTGCCTTGCATGAGATTTGAGAACATATCACACAACTCTTTGTTTGTGGATCCAAAAATGATATCATCCACATATAATTGAACAAGCAGTATACTCTCCCCATCTTGAACTCTGAAGAGTGTTCTATCCACTTTGCCTTTGGTGAATCCATTATCTGTCAGAAATTGAGATAATGTATCATACCATGCTCTTGGTGCTTGTTTCAATCCATATAGAGCTTTCTTGAGTTTGTACACCTTATCTCCAATGGTCTTCTGCTCCAAGCCTGGAGGTTGCTCAACATAGACTTCTTCTTCCAATAATCCATTTAAAAATACACTTTTCACATCCATTTGATATACAGTGAAGTTTTTGTGTGTAGCATAGGCAAGAAACATCCTTATTTCTTCTAATCTTGCAACATGAGCAAATGTTTCATCAAAATCTATTCCCTCTTGTTGGCAATACCCTTTGGCTACCAATCTTGCTTTGTTTCTTACCACAGAACCTTCTTCATTCATCTTGTTTCTGAAAACCCATTTTGTGCCAATGACATTTTGATGGGTTAGTCTTTGCACCAATTCCCATACTTTGTTCCTTTCAAATTGATTCAGTTCTTCTTGCATGGCTTGAATCCAATGTGTGTCATCCAATGCTTGGGACACATCTTTTGGCTCTATTTGGGAAATAAAACAGGTGAACATTGCTTCTTGTTGAGCTCGGATCGGTTCTTACACCATCTCTCACATCGGGTTGGAGTAAATCGGTGGGTTCGATCGTCTTGCAGTTTGTCTTTGTCTTGAGCGACTCTTTCATTTTCATTCATTGCAGATTTTCCAGTGTCTTTGAGACTCATTGTCTCATCTTCATCTTGATTGTTTGCTCCACTTCGGCTTCAACATAGGGACTCTTCGCATAGTTGGTGATTCAAACTTATCACCTAACTCTTCGATATCTTCTCCATTTACATTAGGTTCATCAATAACTACATGAATAGATTCTTCTCTGTGACCATAGTCCTCTTTTCAAAGACTCTATAGGCTTTACTTTCATTTGAGTATCCCAAGAAGATACCTACATTAGCTTTAGCATCAAAAACCTTTAGATTATCCTTGCCATTGTTGTGGATAAAGCATTTACATCTAAACATTTGGCTTTCTCCCCTGCCCAAATTTCATAAGGAGTCTTTGTCACCATTTTGTCTATTAATCATGCATCTATTTTGAGTATAGCATGCAGTGTTTATGGCTTCAACCCAAAATATTTTAGCGATCCGGCTCCGGCTAACATGGTCCTTGCGAACTTCCTTGAGAGTTTGTTTCTTCTTTCTCGCTACTCCATTCTTTGTGGAGTCCTTGCACGCAGATAATTCATGAGCAATACCATTTTCAACACAATATTGAGTTATTATCCCATTGGCAAACTCAGTTCCTCTATCAGACCTTATCTTTATAAAGGTTTGACTCTTCTCATTTTGAACTCTTCTCATCAGCTGAGGTAACTTTTGTAAGGTTTCCTTCTTTTTGCACATAAAGATTGTCCATGTATATCTTGAATAATCATCCACCACCATTAAGGTGTATTTCTTCCCACTTATGCTAGGCTCAAGCTGGACCAAATAAATCCATATGCTTGGTGCAATATCCTTGTTGAGGATGGATTGGACTTTTCTTTGAATGATGATTTGATCTGCTTTCCCATCTGGCATGCATCACAAACATTTTCCTTTTTGTACACTGAGTCTGGCAGTCCTTCTACAAGATGAATCCTTGCAAGCTTGTTAATTGTCTTGAAGTTCAAATGACTCGGCTTTTTGTGCCACAACCAACTTGATTCTATTGCATTACTCTTTACTATGAGACAAGTGCTTGGTGTGGCGGACAACCGATCTACCACATACATGTTCTTCATGCGGATCCTTGCAACACTATTTCATTTGATTCAGTGTCTTTAATTTGGCACACTCCCATATTGAATCCAACATTATAGCCCTTGTCACGAGTTGGGTCGATCTTAAGGTTGAAGTTGAGACCTTCAACATATGCAACATCTGTGATTTCTAATCCATTTTTCTTGATGGATCCAGTGGCTCTTATTTCCCCTGGAGATTTATTTTCTCCAAATATGACTTTTGCGCCTCTAATCTCCTTGAATTTTGACAGATTTTTCTTATTTCTGTCATGTGTCTAGAAACGACCACTATCCATGTACCAGGTTCCTTGGCACTCGGTTGTTCCATGAAACCGCAATCAAGGATATTAGTTTTTAGGTACCCATACTTGCCTGGGTCCGAGGGGTTAGTGTTGTAAGATGACTCAACCAACCTATTGTTTGATAAATGGTTTTATCATGATTTTGATGATTTTGTTTTTATACCAAAACAATGTTTTTCTGAGTTGTCCAAATAGTCCTAAATGATATAAAATGGTTTTAATATTTTAGGAGTATTTCTTCAAGTTTATTAGAGCACAAAATTGGACAACACATTTAATGATTTTGTGTCAATGAGTTTTTACATTGAAGCTATGTTTCTAAATGTTGTCCCAATGCTCTCGTCGGTCTAAAATATTTTTACTATTTATCGGGGTATTTCTTGAAGTTTATATCGGACAACACTTTTTGTATTAATGTGTTATTTCATAAAAACTATATTTCTAATGTTGTCCTAAATACTCCCGATTGGTTTAAAATATTTTACGAATTTTTAGGAGTATTTCTTGAGGTTTATTTTCGTCAAAAATCGGATAACATTTCATTTTTGGGTCGACGAGTCGACAAGGAGGAGCGACCGTACACTGGGAACACATTTCACGAAATAGAACTCCCGAGAACTCCAAAAATGGGTCGGGGTGACCGGTCCCCATAGGGCGACGGTCGCACCCTAGAGATGCTCGGTCGACCCCCTCCCCTTAGACCGATCCCCTAGTTAATTTTTGCTGCGTTCTTCAATTCTCAGTATTAGTGCGCGACGGTCGCATCTAAGTTTGACAATGACAAAATTCTAACCGTCAGGCAAAGATACAACTTTTCCTTAATTTGTGGGATTGATTTCTAATGACTCTTTTCTTCAATTGTCTTGCAATTTTTACAGAATTTATGTCTCCAAGAGGAGTCTATCATGTACAAGACATCTTCTATAAATAGAGGAAGATTTGAAGCACAACACAAGAGAGAAAACTACAACACAACAAGATACACTCAAGAATACACTTGTTCTTACATTGTCTTATTTCTTGTTGTAATTTGCCTAGCTTATCACTTTCACATCTTGAGGTCTAGGCTTTCATTTCTTGATTACACTTGCACTCAAATTGTATTATCCATTATTGAGTTGTAATCTTGATTTTTGGTCATCATTCAACACAAGATATCCTTGTGAGTGTTCTTGTGGTAAGAACACACTTGGGTGATCTAGGTATTAGGTGTGAGAAGATTGTGGTAATCTTCTTGTTGAGGTGTTGGAGAATTTGGTATTCTTCAAGGTTGAAGATTGTGGTAATCTTCACAAGGTGCCGTTGGAGATTGTGGTAATCTTCAAGAGAGATTGTGGTAATCTCAAAGGTGGTGTTGAAGAAGAGTGTGATGCTCTTCAAGGTGTTGTTGTAAGTTGGTGTTGTATTAATTTTGGTAATTAATAAAATCTTTTTTTCTTTTTGATATCCATCCCGGATATACTGGGGAACGATCGTCGGCTACGAACGAAGCTCATCTTTCCGGCACCTCTACCACCAAGCCACCACTATTTGATTCCAAAAATTTTATATTTTGGAAAGAAAGAATGGAATGTTATCTATAAGGTTGCGGGTTCGATATTTGGAACATCGTCATAAATGGAGAATCTATTCCGATGATAGACACACCACACACCTCCAAAGGCTTCAAAGAGCTCAATGATGAAGAGAAGAAAATCATCTCCTTAAATGGTAAAGCTCTCAATATTTTGTATTGTTCATTTACTAATTTGGTATATGAACATATTGTAGGGATTCGATCGGCACATGAAGTATGGAAAAAATTAGAAGCCATTCATGAAGTATATGCAAATGATAGGAGCAACTTAAAAGCATCTACTTCTCAAAGGGATACAATGTCAAATCTAAGGAACAAGCCTCTTGCAACTTCCAACTATGAAGAAGATGAACATTGTCTTATGGGCATCGAAGAAGAAAACGAGGTATGTCTTAAACCCTCTACTTCTTATTATATTGTTATTCAAAATAATTATAGTGATTTGCAAAATGATTTTGATGATCTTCAAAATGAATTCCAAGATTTACTAGTTAAGTACAAAAATTTGAAAAAGGAATTCAATGTTTTGAAAAATGAAAAGGATAGTTTATTTACTTCCTATGAATCACTATCATGTGCTCACACCACCACACTTGACAAGGTTAGAAACCTTGAAAAACAAAATAGTACTCTTGTTGAGGATATGAATTGCATGAAAAATGATTTATCAAAATCCAACTTGAGTACCAATAAATTGCCCAATATTGTGAATGTTAATGATTGTGATAATTTGAAGAGTAAACTTGATCATGAGCCTAATGGTATAAATCATATGAAAAGGAATCGAGTTCCTACGCATATTAGTGATGTTACTTGCTTTTATTGCGGTAAGAAGGGTCATATGGTAAATACTTGTCGGGCTAGAAATAGCTCTAATTATTGTTGGAGACCTAAAAGTTTCAAGACTAATCCCAAAGGACCCAAGCACTTTAGGGTACCAAAAAACAATGTTATATTATGTACCCGGAGAACTAATAATCGAAGAAAATTCATACCGCCAAGAAAACATCAAATGACCATTTCATTTGATCAAAGGAGAAAACATTTTCAACAAAGTCATTTTCCAAGAAGAGGAAATAATCAAAAATGGGATAAACAAAATCCGTGGAAATGGCAAAGACATCATCAACAAGATGATTTTCAAAAGGGAAAATATCATCAACAATGGGAACGGCACAACCCATGGAAATGGCGTAATCGGTAACCCGTATCTCCCTATTTAAATATGCATTTTATTTTGTTATTATGCATGCTTTTATTTGTGTCTTAATTGCAAAATGAGTTTTCAAGTATTTATTTTTTAATTAAGGTCTTCAATATATATTTGTGCTTTTAAAATATTTTTGAAAAAAAAAGACCTTATATGATGTTTTTAAAACTCTTGTGCATTTTTGTAGACTAAAGTGTGTTATCATCTCTTATGGATTTTTATGGCATGAGCTTACTTGTGATATCTCTTAGCCTACACTTTTACCATTATGATTTGTCTAGACTTGTTTTAAGAATTGTGTAGGATTTACATATTTTCACAAATGGTCATTTACGTCATTATTTGTCAAGAAAGGCATAAATTATCGAGGTACGTTTACTTGTGTTATTCTTACTCTTATAGACTCGATATATGTATTGCCATATGCCTATGTGCTTGTTTTTCATAGTATTTCTTACAAGTGCCATTAAGAGGATTTTTAGATTTTTCGAAAGGCACTATTCGATATTTGATTGCACATATTTACTTTGTCAACTCTTGTTCAAATACTTCTTTTAAATGAGGTCTCAACTATATGCTATCGGATTTTCAAATTTCAAAAGAGACATTTTGTAGCTTTCTTAAGCTTATTTGAACTTGCATGATTTATTAGACTCTTGTTGATCTTCTAAATGCATAGTATGTGTTTCTTTTTGCATGGTCTATATATATAGTGTCTATTTCTACTATGCTCTTATACAAGATATTTTTGATTGATGATTGAGGCATGTTTTTACACTTGAGCTAATTTTTCTTGCTTATATAAGCGATGTCGGTAATGAGTTTGTTAAAGTGTGTAGATGAGAAATGAAGTACTCCAAATATTAGTTACCTCAAAATATTTGGATGTAAATGTTCTATTATGAACACCTTAGATCAATTAGATGCCATATGGTGATAGTGATGAAGAAGACAAAAAGGGTATTCGGAACAAACTCGATGACCAAGGCAACATTGGTCGAACTACGGCGAGGTTAGTAGCTCGAAGGTATTTTCAAGAAGAAGGTAATTGATTTTGATGTAACATTTGCACTCATAGCACATTTAGTAGCTATTTGCATTTTACTTGTCAATTCTTGCTTTAAGAATATTTCAAGCTTTACCAAATGGATGTTAAATCCAATTTTCTCAATGGTTTTATTCAAGAAGAAATCTTTGTAAAACAACCTCCGGGGTTTAAAAATTTTTCTAGGCCAAATGCTTTTTATAAAAGGCCTTGTATGATTTAAAACAAGTACCCCATGTATGGTATGATAGATTTAGCTATCTTTGCTAAATGATTTTACAAGAGAGAAAGTTGATACTACTCTCTTTGTTTTTGAAAGGGCAAGATTGTTTACTTGTGCATATCTATGAGAATACTTTTGGTGCTACTAATGAATATTTGTGCAAGATATGTTTTTCTAAGTTGATACTAGGTGAGCTTGAGATGAGCATGATGGGGGAGCTCAATTTCTTGCTCGTACTACAAATTATTCAATGCCAAGAAGATGGTTATATTTCAAAAGAACTCTTGAATGAGTTAAGCATTGAAGAAAGAAGAACCATCTCAACCTCTATGGCTAAAGATTGACAAAGGTTGAGAAAGGCATATCGGCCGACAAACAAATTCGAGGTATATTTTCTTGTATTATTCCTATAGACTCGACATTCCATATGCCTTATGTCTATATGATCGACTTCAAAAACTATCCCAACGAATCTCATTAAAGTGCCGTTAAAAGAAATTTTCAAATATTTAGGCACTTTTTCTTATGACTTGTTGTATCCAAAGTCTTAAAACGTTATTATTTTTTTTCGGGACAACAAGTCCGGTGATAATAATTTTTCAAAATATGGTTCATCATAATCGAACTAAACATATTGAGATTCGATATTTTTTTAAAGGGATTGCATGTTTAACAAAAACTTGAGATGTGTTTAATTTCGTCTCAAGGATAACTCGCGGACTTTTTAATCGCTCACCGCCGAGTATTTTACCTCATTTCAAGCTTGATTATGACATAATGTATATTGAATGAGGTCTACGTTTGCATTTTGCACGTTTTCAAAACTTAGGGGCGAAAAATCGGATTTTTGGATCAAATTCAGAATTTCAAAACAGAACAGAACCAGTGGGCTACCAGGGCAGGGGCCGACCGGTCGCCCACCAGCTCAACCGGTCGCCCATGCCCTGGACCGATCGCCCTGAACGATTTTTTTGTTAAAAATGGTTCTGTTTCCAGACTTAGCCATTTTGGCTTATTTTGTCCATTTTTCGTCCCCTTCGCCAATTGCACACAAATTTCACTCCAAATTTGTTTTGTTGCATACATTTCATATCTTGGACCTATTTAGGCATGATTATCATCATCATTGTTTGCCTTTACCGATTTAATGGTAAGAATTCTACTTCCTTATCTCAATTGGGTTGAACCTTTGAAAACTTGGCCTATATGTATTTTCTTGATGAAATTTGTATATGTTTGTGATGAGATTGTTATTTATGATATATTGTATTGTGTTTAAACTGATTTGGTGATGAAAAACTTGGCTTGATTGCATTTATAAGGTCTATATATATCTTCTTCAATTTTTGACGCCCGCCAAGTGTTCGATAAAATGTCTCAATGAAAAATTCATCACCTACATGATTCTCTCGATTTCAAAAGTCTTGTATATTTATAGAGATCATGTTTTGCAAATCAAATGAGTTTTAATAAGCTTCTACAAGTCGTATGATCGACTCTTTCCTCCTATTTGGTCTATAAGCTTCATTGTTCAAATAGCTCGATACATCGGTTTAGTTGCGCACCTTGATATGATTATATGATGTTTTTATCGTGCTAACATTCTTTTTGATGATTCCAAAGAGGGAGAAACAAGTTATAAGCTCATTAGCTCATAAAAGCTAAGTTAAGCTAAACAAAAGAAGCTATAAGCTATGACTTCCTAAAGTCATAAGTTGTGCATTATACTTAGTCCAATTGTTGTATGATGGACTCATATACTTGTCTAATGATGTTTTGTTTGAGGGGAAGCTTATAAGCTCTTGTACTTAAGATCAATATGTAAAAGCTAAGCTTTTAGGTTGTGGTTGATTGCTTTTACATCACTCTTGTTGTGCATATTGATAGGGGAGCTTTTTGCTATATGTGTTTGAATATCTTTACTCCCATCCTTGTGATTATATTGCTTGGAATGTTGTTGCTCACAACGGATAGTTCTTTTTAACCGATAAAAATGTTTTGTTTTCAAAATCGACCTTGTCAAAATTGTTTTGGTTTGTAATCATCAAAAAGGGGAGATTGTTTGATAAATGGTTTTATCATGATTTTGATGATTTTGTTTTTATACCAAAACAATATTTTTAAAGGTTGTCCAAATACTCCTAAATGATTTAAAATGGTTTTAATATTTTCCGAAGTATTTCTTCAAGTTTTTTAGAGCACAAAATTGGACAACACATTTAATGATTTTGTGTCAATGAGTTTTTACATTGAAAGCGTGTGTTACTAAATGTTGTCCTAATACTCCCGATCGGTCTAAAATGTTTTTACTATTTATCGGGGTATTTCTTGAAGTTTATATCGGACAACACTTTTTGTATTAATGTTTTATTTCATCAAAACTATATTTCTAATGTTGTCCTAAATACTCCCGATTAGTTTAAAATATTTTTACGAATTTTTCGGATTATTTCTTTAGGTTTATTTTCGTCAAAAATCGGACAACATTTCATTTTCGGAGGTCGACCGGTCGACCAAAGAGGCGACCGTACACTGGGAACGCATTACAACAGAACTCCCAGAACTCCAAAAATGGGTCGGGGGTGACCGGTCCCCATAGGGCGACCGTCGCAACCTAGAAGCGGATGCATCGGTCGACCCCCTTCTTGGACCGGGTCCCCTAGTTAATTTTTGTTGCGTTCTTCAATTCTCTCAGTATTAGTGCGCTTGGTGCATCCCTAAGTTTTGACAAAATTTAACCGTTGTGCGTGACGACTTTTCCTTAATTTGTGGGATTGATTTCTAATGACTCTTTTCTTCAATTGTCTTGCAATTTTTACTGAATTTATGTCTCCAAGAGGAGCCTATCATGTACAAGACATCTTCTATAAATAGAGGAAGATTTGAAGCACAACACAAGAGAGAAAACTACAACACAACAAGATACACTCGGGAATACACTTGTTCTTACATTGTCTTATTTCTTGTTGTAATTTGCCTAGCTTATCACTTTCACATCTCGAGGTCTAGGCTTTCATTTCTTGATTACACTTGCACTCAAATTGTATTATCCATTATTGAGTTGTAATCTTGATTTTTGGTCATCATTCAACACAAGATATCTTTGTGAGTGTTCTTGTGGTAAGAACACACTTGGGTGATCTAGGTATTAGGTGTGAGAAGATTGTGGTAATCTTCTTGTTGAGGTGTTGAAGAATTTGGTATTCTTCAAGGTTGAAGATTGTGGTAATCTTCACAAGGTGCCGTTGGAGATTGTGGTAATCTTCAAGAGAGATTGTGGTAATCTCAAAGGTGGTGTTGAAGAAGAGTGTGATGCTCTTCAAGGTGTTGTTGTAAGTTGGTGTTGTATTAATTTTGGTAATTAATAAAATCTTTTTTTTCTTTTTGAAATCCATCCGGATATCTTTGGGGTGGTAGAGGATTAGGCCCTAGGTGGGTTGAACCTCTATAAATCGATGTGTGTTGTTTACATTACGCACCTTTATTATGTCTTTGAGCATTCGGTTATAAAAAGAGGGTAAAATCAAAAAGATGGAGATAATCTATTCACCCCCTCTAGATTATCGTAGCCGCTTGGACTTACACCTATAGCCAAATGATCTGACTCTAAGAGGTTGCCATCTATCCGTGCCATAATCATAACTCACTTTTGGAAATTGCTTGGGGGATTTAGGTTCATACAGTTGTCTTTTTTGTCTGTATGCATGTGTGTGTGTGTGTTTTAACAATTGCATTCTTTGGGTAGTTGTGATATTTCTGGGTGTAGTGCTTGGGTGCATATATGTCCGATGATAGCTCTTTTGCCTTTGGAATGACCTTTCTTTGAGTTCTAGGCCTTTGCCATTTGGGCTTATATTCCATAGGTCTTTGCGGATATTTCACATTATTTCAATCGACTTGGCTTGGGTAGTTTCTACCATTCCCATCATATGTGTTTCTTTGATAAAACTTCTACGGGATTTTTGGTAGCTCTATTTACTCTTCACAAAACTTCTTATTTGGAGTTTTTTGAGGAACTCTCTTTGGATTTCTTCTCGGCCTATCCTCTCAAAGATACTCAATTGGTTGTTTTCCTTTTCCTTTATATCCAAGGCCAGTCTGTTTGTGATTGTGCTTTGGAATGAATGTGGGTGCAACATTTGGTGTCTTGGAGTTTTGAGATGCTTCATTACTTGAAGATCCTTTTTCCAAAATCGCTCTGGGAGTTTGACTATGCATAAAGGAATTGAATCCTATGCCTTTCTTATCTCCACACTCTTTTTGGCTCATAATAAGGTCATCCAATGATTTGGATGCCTTTGTAAATGATGCAATCACATTTTTGAGATCATTTTCCTCTTTTCTATAGTAGCTATCTCTGCTTTATTAGTTTAGCATTCTCGGCCTTGACTCTTTGTTCTCATCGGCTATGTCACTTAGAGTACTCGGCTTCCTAGTCATTTGTGAGTTTTGGTTTTTAGTCATTTGTTTTCCTCGTTTAATAGTGTGTGTGAGGATTTAATGTGCTCAAAATCTTTCATCATTTTGCTAATGAATCATAAATATCGAGTGGTTGATGAAGTGTGTGTGTCACAATCACTATCACTAGAATACGAGTGAGATGAGTTAGAGTGTACCTCATCTTCTTGGTCGAGTTGATCTTGTTCTTTAGCCATTAGACAAATCATTGCTTCTTCTGAGAATCACTTGAGTAGTCGGCTTCACTACTCTCTGAGTCTCGCCGCTTCTTTGGACTTAGTTTGTCTCGGCAATCTCTGCGACCAACACGGCCTTTTTCTTTTCCCTCTTCTTTCTCTCAAGACTCTTCTTTCTTCTTCATTCCTGTATTTATTGTCTACGGTTCCAACACAAGTTCTCGGCTCTTTGATCGCTCTTTTGTTCTTGGATTATCGGCTCTTTGATACTCAACATTTTGATGCTCGACTCTCTTGGGAGGCCTATCTTCCCTTGACTTGGAGGAGTTGAATGTCTCTGGAGGATTCACCCTTGTTTCTTTTATAGTTCTTGTTAAAGAACTTGTTTAATCTTTCAACCATAAGGGCGATCTCTTTCTGGTCAATGGCTTCCTTGACTTCAGCTCTCTTCCCATCCTTGACTATAAGTGCAGCTGTTTTTGGTACATCTGTCTCCTCTTGATCCTTTCTTCTCAGCTCAAATTCATAAGCTTTGAGGTCTGAGAATAGCTCATGATTGGATGTTTTTGATAGGTCCATCGAGTGCCTTAGAGCCATGGTCTTCATTTCCCATTCAGCTGGAGGGCTCCTTAGAATCTTCATACACATCTCCTTTTGTGTGCATTCTTTTCCAAGTGCTGAGAGCTCATTTGTAATTTCAGTGAATCTAGCATCCAGTTGATCCATTGTCTCACCTGCAAGCATTTTAGAGTTTTCAAACTTTTGAACAACAACAGATAATTTGTTTTCTTTAATTTGCTCTGATCCTTCACAAGTTAAAGTTAGTTTATCCCAGATTTCTTTTGTTGTTTTGCATGACATGACTTTATTGAACATTGCTTTGTCAGTCTTGTAGAGAATATCCTTGGCCACATTGTCCAAGTTGTATCTCTTCTGTCATCATTGATCCATTCGATCCTTGGTTTTTCAACTAAGGTTGGTCTTGCCTCAGCCACGAAGCTTCTTCTCCTTCTCCTTCGATTTGCTTGCTCTCCTTGTTGTGTTCACTTTCAATATTTGCGGTGGCCCATCCTCTATCACTAGCCACATTTCGTCATGTAAAGCGAGATAGATGAGCACATCGCATACGAATTTTCGGTCATCAAATTCCTCAATAGTGAACATAGGAATGCGTGTCAAATTTGCTTCCATGATAATAACTTTTCTTTGACTAAAAATAACTTTTGAAAGAGCAAATGTTAAAAATTTCTTTGAAAGATTGGAGATCTAGTTCAAGAAGTCGAGAAGGCTCAATGAACCAACCGCTCTGATACCACTTGTAGGTCCCAAGGGGTGTGAGTAAGGTTTAGAAGGGGGGTTGAATAAACCTTACTAACTTTTCGATTTTAGTCCTTTTAAAATATTACAGAGTTAATTACACAACTAAGTCCTTGAGGGACAACTAAGTTAGTTAATCAACAGAGTTAGCCACTCAACAGACTCGAAAGAGTTATTGATAGAATAACTCAGCTATTTTAACTAAACCTTAACTTGGCTGTGATGAGATTTACAGCGGAAGACTTGACACCCTTAAATTCGATTTTATCTTTGTTTTAACACTTGGTTTTAGCACTTGTTATTTATCAGTTGGATAGCAAATTATCAGCAGATATAAAATATGTGTGCAAGAATATAAATATGCTGAAATGTAAATGACACAATAATTTTATAGAGGTTCGAAGATGGGGTAATTCTTCTACTCCTCTCTTCTCCAACTCCTGGAGGAATCCACTAAGTAATGATCAATTCACAAAGTGGTTATCAGTCTAGATACAAGTCTTGATCACACGGTGACTTGCTCCTTTGGGACTCGATCGGAGATGCCTTGATCACGCGGTGGCTTCTCGTCGACTCAACTTCTTCACGGGGGCATTTGCCTTGTTACTTCAGCTTACTTTCTCAAGCCTCTTGGATTTGATCACGAAGCCCTCCAATAACTTAAGATTCGTTCGACCTTGAACCTTTCTACAATCCTCCTTGGAAAGTAGACCCCTTTTGATTCTTCAAAAGTTTCCTCTTCAACAGTTTGAAGTTGTTTTTCCTTCACGGCTTAGTGTTGGATCGATTTCCTTCGAGATTTAGGCTTGAGGATTTTGCTTGAATAACTTGAGAATATTTTGCAGGTTACAGTATAAATGTTGCTTGTTATCTCAGGTGTGCTAGGTTCAGATAGCCTTTTCTCAAGGTGATTCCTCAACCTTTTATAGTGCACTTTCAAAAATCTGCACGTTGAAGAGATAAGCTGATTTTCAAAAGTCACTTATGTTCGTTGGCTTGTCTTTTCTTGGTCTTCAATCTTGAGATGTAGACCTTTCCTCGTATTAAATGAATGTCCAGTTTTTTAGGTTCTGACACGAGGTGCGATGCTTCCCATTGGTTTATTCCTTTTGCACGCTCTCGGGGTCGAGCACTTTAAGACATGGCAAAGCATGGAAATATTACTTATTTAAGTTATGTTCTTGACTTTTGTGCAATGATTCTTTTCGATTAACTCCTCTTTGTTTGCCTTTTCCCCAGGTGACTTGAGTCGCTCCAATGATTGAAAGACTCATTTGTCACTTCAACTTGACTTGGCTTCTTGGGTTGACTTAAGCGACTCTTCTCTCACATTTGTCTCACCGATACTCCTTGATCGAGTCCTTGGTCTTCTTTCTTGGCCATACTCGTTGTTCCTAGTAGTCTTCACTTCACATCTTCAGTTGACTCTTGTATTTCCAGGCATAGCTGACTTGACTCAACTTATTCAGCCATATCTATTACAATAAGAATTACAAGGAAAATGGGGTGCCAACTTTCTAGTCTAAGTTTTACATGGCATTCATCAAAATCTAAACAATAAATTTCCCAACAAAGTCCAAGGAAGAAATTTAGCTCCCCCATCATGCTCATCTCGAATCCACCTTGCATTAAATTGCCTTGTTTCGAACAATATTGCCTTGGTCATCAAGCTTGTTCCGAAATACCAAAAATTCTTACAAAATCTTAAGAAGATATATTGCACAAGAGCATAGTAATATCGAAGAGTTTAATAAAACATGTAAGTTCAAATATGCTTATAGAAAGCTATATAAGGTCTCTTTTGAAATTTGAAAATCCGAGAGCATATAGTTGAGACCTCATTTATAAGAAGTATTTTGAAGAAGAGCCTTGACAAAGCAACCAAGAATAAAGACACGAATATGTGCAATAAAATGCATAATTTAAGAGAAGAATAAAAATCAAATGTTTTATCAAAACAAAATATAATCCTTTACAAGTCTCGGATAAGACAAGTTTTATCGAATAGTGCCTTTCTAAAATCGAAAAGAGACAAATACACTTACCCGTCCAAACTATACTGATTTTTACACTTTACCCTCCAAACTTTAATTCGTGACACTTTGCCCCATGAACTATGAAAATCATTACACTTCACCCTATGTGGACAGTTTTGCCCCTAGGTTTTATCCTTTCTAAAACAATAGTTATAGTTATCCCTTTAAACTCCAATTTGTAGCAAACTACTACATAATAATAAATTTATTGCATCAATCAATAAACCTAAAAGTATTACTCCCTAATTAATTTGTTTTTTGGATTTTTCGAGAAATGAAAATCCTTATTATTCTGTCCTATGTTTTGTTCATGGCATTGTTACACCTACTTAGATCCAGTCTCTATTCAGAGGTTTTAAATGGATCATGTCAGGTTTCCAGCCTATAAACTCAACAGGACATACTTTAATCAAAATTCTCATTTCAAGTATAAACCGTATACAAATTAGGTCTATAGTGAAAAAATGAACATAGTCCATTACGACCATATCGGCCCAACATGCTTCCGTAAAATTAATAAATCCCTTAAAATTCATTCCTTCTTTGGAAAATTGACCGGGTGAGATGGTTCGCAACACCACCAGTCAGAAAATTACTGCCCCCAGATCTTTTGACAAACAACTCCTCACTGTTCAACTTCAACCTTCAGGGAAGATGATCTGCAAGTTATCCGACCCCTTCAGCAACTGTTTAGCACAACCTTGGTTCGTTTCCTACTCCAGGCGTATAAGTAATTCTTAAACGGGATGAATTAATGAAACATTATGAAGACATGTTGAAGCAGAAAGCCCCCTTTTTTATTAAGAACTTATTGAAATATTTAATACATTAGTAATCTCCTTTTGGAAGGAGAATACTTGTTTAGCCTCTCATATACGATGCTTGCACTCGAAAATACATAAAACTTAAAACTAAAACACTCAAAATATTACTCAGATTTTATTGTAAGAAAACTAAGGAAAATGTTCGATGTCCCCAACTTCCTTCAATCCTTGCTACTTATAGAGATAAGTCCGGAATTCAAAGGCAGACTTCAAATCTTGTTGATATTTATGACGTCACTGCTTACGTCATATCCTGCATTATTGCTTCGCCAGCTGTTTTTCTTTTCTTTCCGCGTGACTCAGCCCATGTGTTATTTATCGGGGAATCTTTCAAAAATTTGATTTACGTGGTCCCCGAGGATAACACATTTTGTGAGTCGGGTCCTTGTCCTTTCGGTTGCATGATCTTGTTGGTCGGGTTTGGGTGGAATCCTTTCCCAAACTCGGGTTCCTTCTGTTCGGGGCATACTTGACAGATCCGATCGATCCAACGGCCAACATGCGCCATGTTACAAAATTTCCGGTAAGTTTCTTTGCTTGCCGGAATCTTGTTCTCCCAGAGAATTCTTCTCTTTGTTTCGAAAAGCTCCTCTGCAAATCCTGTTGTTGATCCAGTCATTGAATTCAAGAGGAAAGATCTATTTCTTTGGAATTGGAAAAACTTGAATGGATATTTGACTTTGTCCATTTTTGTTAGACAAACCCAAAGACCCCATGCTCGTCGTGTAGAAGCTTCGTCTTCAGAAATTGCTCCTACTAACACTGGTACTTCTTCTGGTGAAGCTGCCTTGATATATTTTAAAGCATTTCCATCCAGTCTTCTTAACTTCATAAAGTGAAAAGCTTCGTTAAAGCCTTTCTTCGCTGGTTCGAGAGCTGCACTGATAAAATATAGTTCCAGAATATCTCTTCTGGCCAAATGTGGATTATTGGCCCAAGTCTCGTAAACGGCTTCTCCAATCCATTTCGGTAATTTCGAAATTTCTGGGAATCCTGGTGATACAATATAGATTGAAGCTAGAGCTCCAAAAGTATACCATTCATGTACTTCATTTGGATGACTTCTTGGTTTCATCCAAACTCTAGGATATTTGCCTGAGATATCAACCATCGATTTTTCTGGGTTAATACCTCTTCTTGTAACCAATTTCTCCCATTGTCGTTGATATACCTGTATTGGAGAAATCTTAATCTCGTCAGTTTGAACCTTAGATTTGCCTGTCTGTGGCCTAAGATTCAACTCTTTTACCCCAGAGGTGTTGGGTTAACTTGAAGACTCGGGTTGTGACACACCAGAGCTTCAACATTCATTACAGTTTGTACACCCTCAGGGGATGCATCACCTGCAACACTTGTGATTATGGTAGTTGAGTCCATAACCTCCGGGTTAGATCCCTGTTCTCTATTCGCCCCTTGTTGCATCGTAGGAGATGCGGCCTAGAGGAGAGACCCTTGCAGTGTTAAGAACAATTGTCCTTGAGTGAACTGGCATGCTCGCATTTGACTAGAAACAGACTTAAGTCGGCCTATTGAAGTCGCCGGCAACTCTACGCATTGAGACATAACGACCCAAAATCTCGTTCTAGACTCTCCAGGTTTTCCCTGAGATGTCTTACTCGTTTAAGGACCTCGTCAACAACGCGTCCTTCCATCTCATGTCAAAAAATCTACAAGAACATTTTCATGAGATTTTATAATGACAATATCATAATCATAATATTGACATTCAGCTTGTCATCTAAGTAATCTAGCCTTTTCTGGTTTTGATTCAATTTTGTTTTTCAGAAAAGCCTTGACACTTGAATTATCAATTTTTAGAGTAAACTTTTAGCCAAGTAAAAATAGAGGCCATTTTTTGAAAGCCTTTACATTCGCAAAGAATTCTTTCTTTCGTTGATATGCCATCGATTCGCTTCACTGTCTGTAAAAAGACCACTGCAATATCTGCATGGCACTTCGCCGTTTGGTGTGGCTTTTGTAAGAACCGCTGCCCACCAATAGTCACTGGCGTCTGTATAAAGAACGAGTTCATCTTAATCTTGTGGAATTGCAAGTTTTGGAAGCTTTTTGTAAACTTCTTTAAGCTGTTTTATTCCTTCTTGATGTTCATCTTCCCATTTGAATATAGCATTTTTTTGAGCAATGGGCTAAACACCTTACGTAATGTGGTAGATTGTTTATGAACATTCAAAGCCAAAATTAACAACTCAAGAAAACTCAAGTCGCTTCTTCTTGTCTTTAAGTGTATCCGGAAATCCTTGTATCTTTTCTACAATATGGCTTTATAGGATGATTCCAGATTCATCGATTTCAATTCCAAGGAATTCAATCTGTCTCGTAGCAATCACTGCATTCTTTTCTGAAAGCACTAATCCTTCCTTATGGCAAACATCTCGAAAATATTTCCAAATGCTTGAGGTGCTCCTTCATGTTCTTTGATGCGATAAGAATGTCATCGATATACACGAACATAAAACTGAAATAATCTTTGAAGAGATTATTCATCTTTCTTTGATATATCTGTGGTGCGTTAGCCAATCCCATAGACATAACATTCCAAATATAGTGTCCTTGTGGTGAGGAGAAAGCTGTAAACTTCTTACTTTCTTCCTCCATCTTAATCTAGTAGAATCCAGACTTACAATCGAACTTTGAGAATATCTTGGCACCTTTGATACAATTAACCAGATGTTCTCTACTTGGGATGTAGTATCCGTCGAACTCCAAAATGTTATTAATCCCTTTGTAATTAATAACAAGTCTTGGCTTTCCTCTTTTGATTTCTCCATGGTTTCTGACTAAAAATCTCAGACTGCTGTATGGAGAAACTCCTGGTGAAATCAACTTAAGGTCAAGATGTTCCTTAAGTATTTTCTGCATATCCTCATGATCCTCCTGGTTCATAAGGATTGGTTTGAATCTCACGAACTCGTACTCCTTTCCTGGTTTAACCTTTAAGGAAGCTTTAAGCTCGTTCTTGTCCCACCATGCCAAAGGATCTTCATTATAATTTCTTTGGATCTTCTTATTGATATCCTCGAGTGATATTTGTTCTTCAATGGTTACATCACTCTGCGGATTCTCCATTAGGCTCACCATCAATTCTGCAATAGCCTCTGGAGTTACTCGTTCTTCTCCTTGTATTCTGAATGAATACAAGTTATTATCCCATATCTTCTTATCTTTGTGGTTCGAACCAAATTGTTTATAGGATAATAATGCTTTGCCAATATTCCTTCGATCCGCCATTTTTGGATTTTGGAGTTTGGCATCATCACCACGCTTGCTGCGAAAATTAATAGGCATTTTTCTGTAAAATGCTTGCCGCAGCCTTTGGACAATAATCTTATGATCACATAATGTTGTGAAAATAAGTCTCCTTGTCTCATTTTCCTGTGTAAATCGCTTGAATTTTTGTAGGAATTTGTTTCCTAGCAAAACATCTGCTCTTGTATCATGGAAATAGATTGGTGGCATCTTCACTTTGTACCATGAGTCTTGCCGCGCCCCGATCATGATTTCTCGCTTGTTTAATTCTCTATTAAGAATAAGAATTCTTTTAGAGAAATCCCTTCGCAATAGTGGTAAATCTTCTCCAATATCTTTAGGAAAAACATCCGGCTTTGCAAAGTACATATTTCGGCTTTGAATCAAGTATAGGCGGCAAAATACTCGGCTTTGTATTCGAGAATATAACATTCGATAGAAATGTATATTGAGAATGGACTAGTGGTCATCGATTCTGTCTCTTTTATCAGCCACTGTGAACTCCATTCCTTCTTGTAATCTTTCCTAAGGTTTATGATCCTCAAGAAATTCAATCCCAAGTATTAACTGCTCTGGGATTTTCCCTGCTACTCCTGAGATAGTCAGCTCAATTTCACCTATCTTCAGGCTTCCTTGATACCTTCCAACTATAGGTTGTTGGAGATAATACAGAACATCACAAGGAAAAATATTATCCTTTTGAGTGATGTCGAATATTACTTCCACTTCTCTCCATCCTTCTGGGCATTTCAGCTCTCCTTGTGTTTTGAAAAAATCCGAAATGTGATGAACTATACTTGGTCTCTTTTCTTCCCAACGGCTACTGCTTATCATTCTATCTTGTTGGAAAGACATCCTTCTCGGCTCAACTCTAAGACTTCGACTTTTGTTGAAGACTGGTTGATCTTGAATTTTCATATCAATCTCCTTTATAGTTGGAGACTCAATGATTTCTGGTAGAATCACCCTGGCAAAGTCCTCAAAGATTCTTGGGACTTTAATAAATTCCTTTCTCAAGAATACTTCGGAATGATGTGTATTCGAGAGAGCATATGAAATCTTGTATGTGATCGAGTAAGGTCTATTTCCTTCTTTCATCAAATCATCTCTTTTGAAATCTTGATGAAGGGTTAGGACTCTGTTGAAATCTTGATCTCCCAAATTGTATGCAATTCTAGGATAGACATTAAATGCCAATTTTCCGCATACAAATTTCATGTAACCGCTCGAAGGCATAAATCCTTGAGATTTGAGATTCGCTTGTCAAAGATAGCGAGATTGAGTGGCGAATCTATTCCTTCCTTGAATGTTGCCATTATAATAACTCTTATGGCTCCAATATGAATCCATGAAAGTATGTTGGCAACTTCTCTTTTGACTGTGCTTTTGATCTCCTGGATTCTCTGTAAGGGATCAACTGCATCTCGATCAGGTCCCAGTGAATATCATCGGGATGGCAAATTCTCCGGTAGTTACCCTATGGATAATTTGGTGTTTTCTATTACGAAACCCAATCTTATCCAAAGCTTTTTCCATTGCTCCAATTGTAAAACCGTCATAAACTTGAAGCTTTGGATCTTCCTTCATAATTCTCATAAGAGTCTTATGAGAAACCATAGTGTGAGAGAGGAATCCTGACATATCCTCCCTGACCGTCTGTTGAAGAAATTCTTCTTCACTCCGATTCTGAACTGGATTCACTTCCATCGTCAGAATAGATATCTTCTTCATATATGCTTTCATCTGAGGGTAAATCCTCAAATTGATACACATGGATCAAATCTTGATAATAGACAGCTTCTTCGAATTCTGGTGTAGCTTCGAACTGTCTGACTCCTCGTTTCTAGTTCTCTGGACAATCAGTTGAGATATGTCCTCTTGCTCTGCATGTCCAACAATTACAATCTTTGAAACTTTCATTAGTTACGGTATGAGCTCGCTTTGAAAGTTCTTCTCCCCGTGGTTCTCTTTGGTACTTGCTTGATTTGAACACGATGATGAGGCTTTACGCTTGGTGCTTTGGTCTTTGCCCGATTTATAACCGGGCTTTTTGTTTTGACAAAACCTTCTAGGTCTCCATGAAGACCTACTTTTTTATTCTTTGCTTCCCCGGTATGGATGGTTTCTCTCTTCTTCTTCTTATGCCGCGCCTTGGTTGATCTCCACCACCTTTGTTGGGATATCATCGTCTCACATAACATAGATGAATTGATTTATTAATTCCTCGTAATCTCTTATAATTCGGTATAGTGCTACTTGGTAACACCATTGGATAACTTGGCCTTCAAGAAAGGCATTCTTCTAGCCACGGTATCTAAATCCATTTGCATCCTTGTATTCCCGATAAACATTTCTCTCCGGGGACTTGGAATTTTTGCAAAGAATAACTGCAAAGCTTCTTTGTCTTCAATCTTGGATTTCCAGTACGGTTCGGTGAACAACTTGATATATTCGTCAATATGACAAATATCATGTAACTCGAGGCTGTAGAGGGCTTGTTTATATCTTTTTCTTTTTTCTTATTGTAATCCCTTAAAGTAACGATTAGTGCCAATAAAATGGATTTTGAATAATTTTGCCATATCATCGACAATTCCTTTTAGTGATTCTCCTGTCGTGACCGCGCTTTTCATACTTGCTTTGGTCATATCCCATGCAATCCTTACGGATCCCTCAAGACTCATTTCAAGGAGTAAAATGAAGGAATCTTTCGTAAGATCAAGGGTCTTTGCAATCCTCATAGTGATGCCCATTCATCAATGAGAACTTCTCGATTTTTAAAATCTGGGATATCCAGATTTAAAATCAACCCATATGGATGTATTGGGTCGAGATGTGATCTTCCATAAGGCGTTTGATAAACATTTGGCCTTCTAGAAAGTTGTCGAGTTCCCACAAGAGGTGTTCGAGCTCCTGTTCCTGAGAGTGTTTCATTCCCTGTGGTGAAATCTCCAGAGTGATGCATTCTCTCGTCCTGGGTTCCATGATTTGAACCCGCACTTTCCGCGACGTTGGGATTTACTAGTGGCGGTGGTGGTGGAATTGGTCGACCTAGTGGGTCATAGGTAACCAAAGCCGATTTATCTCTGTGTTCATCTTTAAATCTACAATCCTAATCTTGTGAAGGATTCTGCCAGGTCGTGTAGATCTTTAAGATTTATCTTCTCCATATCCATCACTTTTACTTTGTGACGGATTTTCCTTTGATGATAGCAATAATCTTTTCATCATCTGTCATTTTTCGTACCACTTCGGTTGGTTTTCCCTTTTGGTGTAAATATGGGGTGCCCCGAAATCGTCACGCTTCTTTTTCTCAGGAAGAACTCGTCTGTCCTCCAGGTTCTTGACTCGTTTACGAATATCATGAAGGATTTCAATAGTTTCTTCGATATTTCACCATCATCTCCATACGGTTTTGGATCGATGAACTTGTGTAGGTAAATGAATATGGCGGTTGCCATAATTACTCGCACCGTCTTACGGACTTCCTAATATCTTTTGAGATCTTAGATGTGTCCGGAAGTATCTCATTCCATCTTTGGTATATCAGGAATCATGATTTTGATGAGAATTTTCATGGACTGCTTCCTAATGATTCATCAGATCGACATATAATATCTGGTTTACTGTAAAGAAACTTAGATAATATGTCGTTTGTCTTTCATAGTGTCTCAAGGTTTCCCTATCGGCTACTGCGCGTTCTTTTTCAACATATTGGTCGTTCCAATATGCTATCTTGTCTTGGTGTTCCTGGGCATACATCGTCAAAATTTGACGATATGTCCTGTAAGGTATACATCTTGGACAATTGTCCAGATCCATATTCTCGGAGAAATTCTCCTCACCAATTGTTAATTACATAAATATAATAAATATAACTAATAGTTCTTAATAAACCTGGGCTTTGATACCATTTTCGAGGATCGAAAGACCTTGAGGAGTAAATTTAGTTAATATAATAAAATTTATGGCATAGGTGGTAAAGTGCAACAACTTTGAAGTTTAGAGGGTAAACTGTAAACCAACTTTCATGAAACTAGGGGTAAATTTGTAATTTAAGGCAAAGTGTAAAATTTCACATAGTTGGGAGGGTTAAGTGTAACAATTTAAAGTTCGTATGGTTAAGTGTAAAACTTCGAATAGTTTGGGGGTTGAATGTTTTTATCCCAATCGAAAAATCATTTCAATGGCACTTATATGAGATTCTTTGAAATTGCTTGAAAAATGAGCACATAGGTGTATGACAAAAACTATATCGAGTCTATGAGATGAATAACAAAGGTGAACGTACCTCGATAGTTTATGAAACTCTTGACACATTATGACGTAGATAGCCATTGGTGAAGATATATATCCTACACAATTCTTAGAAAAAGTTCTTGCACAAAACATAGTGATACAAGTGTAGGCTAAAGCAAGGAGATGTCACAAGTATGCTTAGGCTATATAAATCCAAGAGATAATAAAATACATATGTCTTAGTAAATGCACAAGAGTTTAGAAAAACATTATACAAGGTCTTCTTATCAAAAGATGAAAAAAACAATATATTGAAGACGTTTAAAAAAAATATTTTGAAAAATCATTTTGACAATTAAGGCAAAAATACAAGCATACATAATAACAAACAAAATATGCGTATTTAAATAAGAAGATGCGGTTTACCAATTACGCCATTTCCACGGGTTGTGTCTTTCCCATTGTTGACGATATCTTTCTCTTAGAAACTCATTTTGTTGATGATGACTTCTCCAATTGCTCCATTTCCAAGGTTTGTTACCTTCCCTTTGTTGATAATATTTCCCCCTTGGAAATTCATTGTGGTGATGTCTTCTCCTTTGATCAAATGAAATGGGCATTTGATGTCTTCTTGGCGGTATGAATTTTCTTTGATTATTATTTCGCCATGTACCTAATATGACATTGTTTTGTGGTACCCTCAAGTGTTTGGGTCTTTCGGGGTTAGCATTGAGACTTTTAGGTCTCCAACAATAATTAGAGCTATTTCTAGCCCAACAAGTATTTACCGTATAACCCTTTTTACCACAATAGAAGCAAGTAATAATTCTAGGAGCATAATGACCAACATGCTTAGAGACTTGATTCTTTTTCATGTGATTAACGACATTAGGCTTATGATCAAGTCCAAGTTTCAAATTATCACAACTATGAACATCAACAATATTGGACATTTTATCGGTACTCAAGTTGAATTTTAATAAATCATTTTTCATGCTATTAATATCCTCAACAAGAGTACTATTTTCTTTTTCAAGGATTTTAACCTTATCAAGTGTGGTAGTGTGAGCACAAGAAAGTGATTCATATGAAGTGAGTAAACTACTCTTTTCATTTTTCAAAGTATTGAATTCCTTTTTCAAATTTTTGTATTTAAAGAGCAAGCTTTGGAATTCATTTTGAAGCTCATCAAAATCATTTATCAAATCATCATATTCATCATGTATATCATTACTAAAAGAACTAAAAGAGTTAGAGCGTACCTCATTGTCTTCATCGATGCCCATTAAACATTGCTCGGCTTCTTCATTATCGGAAGTTGTAAGAAGCTCATCCCATGTTGTTGGATTTGATGTTGTATCCATTTGAGAGGTAGATGCTTTTGAATTGATTCTTTCATTTGCATATACTTCATAGATAGCTTTTAATTTTTCCCATGCTTCATGTGCCGATCGTATTCCTCGAATATGACCGTATTCCAAAAATGTAAGTGAACAATGAAGAATATTTAGAGCTTTACTATTTAAGGAGAGAATTTCCTTTTCTTCATCATTGAGTTCCTTGAGGACTTTGGAGGTGAGTGGTCCGTTTTTCATCGGGATGGATTCTCCATTTATAACCGTGTTCCAAATATTGAACCCGCAACTTTGTAAATAGCATTCCATTCTTTCTTTCCAAAATGTATAATTTTTGGAATCAAATAGTGGTGGCTTGTTGGTGGAGGCGCGGGTAAGATAGACTTCATTCGTAGCCAATGATTGTTCCTCTTTACTCGCTATGTGGAACGAGTTTGCCAAAGAGTTTGACTTTGATACCACTTGTAAGTCCAAGTGGCTACGATAATCTAGAGGAGGGTGAATAGATTATGCCCATTTTCTCGATTATGCCCTCTTTTTCGGATAAATAAGCCAATACAAGAATGGAAGTGCGGGAAGTAAACAACACGTGTCGATTTATAGAGGTTCAACCCACCTAGGGCCTAATCCTCTACCATCCCAGTATCTCCAGGATGGATTTCAAAAAGAAAAAAAGATTTTATTAATTATCACAATTAATACAACATCGCCTTACAACACCTCTTTGGAGATTACCACAATCTCCCTTGAAGATTACCACAATCTTATACGGCACCTTGTGAAGATTACCACAATCTTCCGACTTGAAGAATACCAAATTCTTCAACACCTCGAAGAGCACCAAACTCTCCCACAAGAAGATTACCACAATCGTCTTACACCTAACACCTAAGATCACCCAAGTGTACTCTTACCACAAGAACACTCACAAGGATATCTTGTGTTGAATGACGAACCCAAATTCAAGATTACAACTCGATAATGAATAATACAATTTTGAGTGCAAGTGTAATCAAGAATAAAGCCTAGACCTCAAGATGTGAAAGTGTAAGACCTTAGGCTATTACAACAAGAATATAGAAATATAAGAACAAGAGTGTTTGCTTGAATGTATCTTGTTGTGTTGTGTTGTTCTCTCTTATTGTAATATCCACTTAAGATCTGATATTTATCATATTTTATGTTATTATTAGTCATATTATAACTAGTATTATTGTTAGTCTTAATATTTTCTCCTTTATTACATTAAGATATTATTGTTGGGTCACCATCAATCTAATTTAATTCAAGTCATCCAATGGTCCAGCCCTATATTTTGATTTATTAAAACCCAAATTTATTTAAATAAGATCGAGTTCTACTATATAGGTAATATATGTTATTATTACTATTATTATTACATTGTATTAATTATTTTATTCTTTCATATAAAAATAAGAATAATAGTTTATTTATATTTTATAAAGTATATATATAATAACAATTTATGTTAATTTGAGAGGAGTTTTTATCTCACTTTTAAACTCAAACCGATAAGCCTAAATCTCTCAGGGCATAATTCAACTAGTTTGAAATTTCTGATAATATTTCCTTCATATTTTATCCCACGAATGAACAACTATAGATATCATAAGTTTTATATTTGGATTAGTTAATTATGGAGTTTATGAATAAGAAAATCTTTAGGTTTGTTTATCTATTCAGCTGACGCGAAGATTTATTTTTAAAAGGGTCCATTTTATTAAACCCATATAAGTATTTCTTTGGATTTTAAAATCATGCAGTATATTTCATTTATCAAATTTGAGTCTTATCATCTTTTATGATTATTAAGTAATATTATAATTAAATATTATTATTAGTCTTAATATTTTTTCTTTTATTATATCAAGATAATACTATTGGACCACTATCAACCCAATTCAAATACAAGCTCATTCTGGTGCAGTCCTATATTTTTATTTATCTAAAACCCAAATTTAGTCAAACTCACCAGAATCAATTTAGATAAACTTAAATCCCACCAAATCCTCACAACTCTCAATCACACGTTCTTTAGCAACTTCTGTATCTCATTTGTGCCATGTTTCTTAATCACCATATCCCTCCTTCACGTTAAAACTCAACTGAAAAAAAGGGGTTTACCTTTGATGCCTTTCGATTTCTGGGAAAAGTGTAAGATTTCTTATTGCTATATCATCTTATTATATTGGTTGTGAACATATTCCTGAATAGTTGGGTTTGCTGCCCAATTTATTGCCGCTGAAATGGAGTAAAGGAATTGGAATCTATTTTGCTATGGGATTAACATGTATGATTTGTATGTGTGTGTGAACGAATGTGTGTTTGTATGTTGTGTGTGATATTAAGTGTGTGTTGAGTGTGTGTGTGTGTTGATGTGTATGGGTGTGATGTTGTGTGTGTGCGTGCGTGCAGATATATATTGTGTGTTTGTATGATATTAAATTGGTGTGTGTATGTGTGTTGATGTGTGTGTGGGTGTTTGCAGAGACATGTGTATGTGGGTGTTTGTGTGCTGCCGATGATGGTGATGCCGGACGTCGCCGGCTGGACTGATGGAGATGGAGAAAGGAGAAGGTAGTCAATAGGATTAGACTTTAAGGATTTGGGGCTTGATTTTGGCGAATTTGATTTACATCTGGACCAAATGGCAAATTATGACTTTTCGGTTTAACTTTTGAACTTTTCAATTTGGACCACTCAAATTTCAAGTAGTTCCGAACCCCAAACCAAGTTTTTCTGAAATTATCAATTTGATCCTTTTTGTTTTCAGTTAAACCCAATTCCAAAAGTTAACTTTCAGACATTCGAAATTTACCCCATAGGACTTAATTGGCTTTTCTGATTTTGTCAATTTAGCCCTTCAACGTTTCAATTTATTCCAATTCTCAACTTAAAATTTCTGGACTTTTCAAATTAACCTCCAATCTTTTTAATTTAGTCCAAAATCTCAATTCAACTTCTAATTTTCTTCTTTTAAGCCCTAAACTTTATATTTGCGATCATTTTTCACCCACTAAATGCCCTAACTTATTTTGTAAGTGTAATTATTCTAATTAGGATTTATACTTACCCCCGCAACCTAAATCATATTAAATTTAATTGTAGGTGACGAGGAACTAAACCACTAAGACTTTCTACTTTCGAGCTTTGAGCATCTATATTATTTTGGTGATCGAGGTAGGGATTTTCTTTACACTTTCTAAGTGCAAAATTTTAATTGTCTTTATTAAATATTTACATGTATAATTTTTATGAATTTCTTGTTTGACAATGTGAATATAGTTGTTGTATTCGATGTGCATATCATATGTGAAAAATCTATGTATTTATTTATGTTCAAATGGCAAAGTAGGCTTCGGCCAAATGACAAAGTAGGCTTCGGCCAATGGCAAAGTAGGACTTTGGTCAAATGGCAAAAAAGGCTTCGCCCAATGGCAAAGTATGACCGGTCAAATGGCAAAATGCGGCTTCGGCCAATGACAAAGTATATGTGTGACTTCGCCAATGGCAAAGTATATGTGTGGCTTCGGTATTGAGTTGCATCGATTTGTATTTACATTTCGCAATTCCAGCACGATATCCCACTCTTTTTTTGTTCCAGACGCAATAACATGTTGCCCTTCCACTTAAATTCACAATATATTTCAATCACACCCTATTCCAATAGTATTGAATGGCTTTTGTTGTACTTGAACAATTATATAATTGCCACCCAACTTCAAGTAGAGTGACTTTATGTTCTTCAAAGTAAACATATTTTCCTTCAAAAATACTTTTGCCATTGCCAATTTCAAATGCAATTGTAATTTGGTACATTGTATAACATTCTATAACTTGTGATGACAAAGTTTGTAACTTGTGATAACATTCAAATGCCAATTTGAAACCTACCAGTTGCAATTACTCTTGATGTCTCCCAGGCCCAGGCGTTGGAGCGCGCGTGGTTTCCCGAGTTTAGTAGCTGTGGATGGGCCCAAAAGACCCTGCCACAGTGAGTTCTCGGTTATCTAAAAAAATAAAAATTGTTAAATAGGTAGTGTGTTTGAACATTTTGACTGCCCATTGAATGTTTCATGGTCAGGATAAGAAATATCTGATGCTATTATCTGGTTTCAAAAACCTCTATGATGAAGTTTTGTGCTTCAAAATAGTCAACTAATCATATAGGAAGGGTCTTTCTGTGGGTGATCAAAAGGACATTTTTGCGTGATAGGAACAAGAGTGACGCAACTTGTATCGATTGTTTATCTAGGTCATTGACTGCTATAAAATAAGAAAAGCAAGTTATATGCATGACTTCAATATATATCACGCATTCACTTGTAATTACTTTGCCTACTAAAAGCCTATTCTCAGAAGCTCATGTTGCAAGAGCATTTAAAGGTATAATACGGTTCAGTACCTCAATTTGATGTTAAAAAATTGTTTTTACCAAGCTTAAGCAATTTAGTCCAACTATGGAAATGTGGCAAGTACTTGAGGGATTTGGTCTATCAATCATTGGCCTATATCATTCACCAAAGATATTTAATTAACGCACGAAGTTATGGGATTTAGTGTACAAAATGTGCAAAATATGAATGTAATTTTCATTGTATCATCGCATCAAAAAGCGAAGCTTATGACTTCTGCTGATGTTGATAGATGTAACTTGCAGGTTATTAGACCCTGCATGATTTCCCTTATGATCAATATGCTATTCTGCTTTTTTTCAATCTTAATTTCTCCAAAAAATGTTATTATGGGCTCTATATAAGAAATCTCTGCTTATTGATTTGTTCGTTTTACTGATGGAGTTAATTGTTATTGCCGCTTAAGATCATATATAGGGAGTGTTTGCAAAAACTTCTGCTTCTAGAAAAAGTGATTTATTATAGCGAGTAGAAGTAGTTGAGAATCAAAAGTTGGTAGTGTTTAAAAATAGAATTAAAAGTTGAGAATGAGAAGTTGGAAGTGTTTGGTGAAAAAGTAGTAAAAGTACTTATTTATTTGTAAAATTCAAACTAGAAGAAGAAGCGAGAATCTAAAGCACCCTTCTCCCTCGCTTTTAGATTACGATTAAATGAAGCGAAATTAGAAGCAGAAATTGGTATATGCAAACACTAAAAATTGTTTTTTTTAAGCAAAAAACTGAAAAACACTTATTTTTAGTGTTTGCAAACACTCCCATAGTATGATACTTTAACTGTTTCACTGAAAAGAAATGACACTGCCTGTTTCTTTTGCTTGTACAGAAAATGGCATTTGTTGAGAGCTCACTCAGGGATGAAAAATGAAAAGAGAGAGAATGAGAGCAACACATTATCAGGTAACTAAAAATCATTCTTCTTGATATTTGGCTGAACAATCTTTATTATTTGCTTTAGGGTCGGTTCTTAGCAGTTGTATAAGCTGGAAAACTCTCGCGCTGGAGCAAAGTGTTGATAGATATCAGCGAGGTCGGACGATCACTCATCAATTGGGGATACAATTCAGGTAAAAACTTCCATGCTTGAAGAATGTGGGTTGAGCTGTAAATATTGGGTAAAAATATGGTCGCACATCATTTAGCTAGAACTTGTGTCGTAGATCTTTCTTACCTTTTACATCGCTCACTTTATATCTTTTTTTTTTTTAATTATGGTGTATTCAGTTTCACTCTTCTGATTGAGAAAGATGCTCTTTTGAACGAAGCAAGTCCTAATGAGATACTGAGATTATGCTTCCTTGTTAATGGATTTATTATGTATAAATAAAAATTGAGTTATGTATATTTGGCTGAGATTATGCTTCGTCTGTATATTTGGCTGAACAATCTTTCAACACATTATCAGCTCTCCCACTCCCATTATGTACCTTTTAATATGATGTACCTTTTAATCTGATTATCAATTGTAAAATATATATATATTTTTTGTACGCCATAAAACATGTTTTACATAAATATTATGCATATACATACCCATACAACGAGCTTTTTTTCTCTTATTATATCAAGAATGTCTTTTTAGACATTGAAATTTAGCGAGAAAAGAGGAAATAGAAATAGTAAGTCTCAAAAAATAATGCATAATGTATTATTTTTGAAGCGATGATGACACTTTTTGAGTCTCTGTCGACTCTTTTTCAAAATCGAAGGACCAAACATAGTTTCAAAATCGAAGGACCAAACATAGCCTTCAACGTTTCAATTTATTCCAATTCTCAACTTAAAATTTCTGGACTTTTCAAATTAACCTCCAATCTTTTTAATTTAGTCCAAAATCTCAATTCAACTTCTAATTTTCTTCTTTTAAGCCCTAAACTTTATATTTGCGATTAATTTTCACCCACTAAATGCCCTAACTTATTTTGTAAGTGTAATTATTCTAATTAGGATTTATACTTACCCCCGCAACCTAAATCATATTAAATTTAATTGTAGGTGACGAGGAACTAAACCACTAAGACTTTCTACTTTCGAGCTTTGAGCATCTATATTATTTTGGTGATCGAGGTAGGGATTTTCTTTACACTTTCTAAGTGCAAAATTTTAATTGTCTTTATTAAATATTTACATGTATAATTTTTATGAATTTCTTGTTTGACAATGTGAATATAGTTGTTGTATTCGATGTGCATATCATATGTGAAAAATCTATGTGTTTATTTATGTTCAAATGGCAAAGTAGGCTTGCCAATGGCAAAGTAGGACCGGTCAAATGGCGAGTAGGCTTGACGATGGCAAAGTATGGCTTGACGATGGCAAGAAATACGGCTTGACCAATGGCAAAGTATATGTGTGGGCGGCCAATGTCAAAGTATATATGATGGCAAAGTATATGTGCTCGAATTCATTAAATTGTGTTATTTTATATTTAATTTGGACAATTAGAATCCCTACTGAGTATGTGTTACTCGACCCTATTATTTCAAACTATTTTCAGATTAAATGGGTGGATGCGGTGCCGATGTTGGGGATAGCCGAAGACTTTACACTTTAGTTATTTAATTTTTTTTGAATTGTTGGTTAGTTTTCAAATTTAAACAAATGCGACTTATTATCTCTTAATTTTTATAATATTACTAATATTTATTTTTAATCTTATCTAATACTCTAAGGTTGCTTGTTTCAGAATTATTTTTAGTAATTTATTTTAAACTTCGTTATTGCTCCCGCTTGAGTTATCTATTTTATTTTAAAATATAAAAAAAAAGTGGAGCAATGAAATTTTTATAATTAGACTATATTTTATAAAATCAGAGTGGCGCAGCGAAGTGTGATGGATTTTTGGATTTATTAATAAAATATTTCCTTTTGTTTTTTTAGATGTGTCTTATTCCCGCGCATTTAAATACCTTTTCTTATTATATTAAAGTAAAAAAATAAAAAATCAATGCATTCTTTATTTTAGTAATGCTTAAAAATCCTTTATAAAAAGTGGGGCGTTATAGGTGGTATCAGAGCAAGTCTACCTTCCTGAGTTCCTGTAGACTTGCAATTTCTTTTGTTTAGAAAAAATTGGCTATCCCTCCATCGTGCGACATCCATTCAGAAACCTATAGCGACCGGTCGAATAGAAATAAGGGTTTGAAAGTTTTCTCACGAAAATACACAGGGGGACCGGTCACCATGGGGTTGGACCGGTCGACACCCCTGTGGACCGGTTGCCCTCTTCGAAAATGCAATACAGAGAAGTTTGCAAAATTCAAACTAAACTCAGACACCGATCGCCCTATATGGTGACCGGTCCACGCCACCGGTCGCCCTTTAGGGTGACCGGTCCACTTCCCTTTTTTTTAGCAAACAGTTTGTTCTTTGTTTTGCACTACTTTCAGATACGGGTTGCCTATGGGCGCGCCGATTGACCTCAAAGCGAAGTGTTGTCAATTTTTATCGAAAATAAACTTCAAGAAATACTTCGAAAAATTAATAAAAATATTTTAGATCGATCGAAAGTATTTGGACAACATTTAGAAACATTATTTTGATGTAAAAACACTTTTAAACAAAATCATTAAAATCATAATAAAACATTTATGTGTTGTCCGATTTTGTCAAAAATAAACTTCAAGAAGTACTCAAAAGATAAAGGCATTTTAGATCGATCGGGAGTATTTGGACAACATTTAGAAATATTGTTTTGGTGTAAAAACACAGTTAAACAAAATCATTAAAATCATGATAAAAATATTTATCTAACACATTAGTTGCTACTTCCTCCAATCACTCTGAAATCATTGCTTTCATGAAGGCGACAAAGTGCGTTTGGTTAAGATCAATTATAGCTCATATACAAAATACTTGTTAGTGAAAACCGATCACATACACTCTACTATTATTTATGAGGATCAATTATCGGTCGAGTCGTTGAGTGACTAACTCTCTTGATTAACTAAATTGGCTCAACTTGTGGTTTGTTTTTTGGAAGACTTAACACCCTTAAGTTTGGTTTAGTAGAGATTTAAAGCTTGATTTAGTACTTAGAAATTATCTAATGGATAGTAAATATGTCGTGAGTTAAACGGATATGATGCAAAAATTAAAGTCTTTGAAATGTAAATGACACGATAAGTTTTTATAGAGGTTCGAAGATGGGGTAATTCTTCTACTCCTCTCTTCTCCAACTCTGGAGGAATCCACTAGGTATTGATCGGTGTACAAAGTGGTAGCAGTCCGGATACAAGTCTTGATCACACACGGTGACTTGATCCTTTGGGACTCGATCGGAGACGCTTGATCACTCGGTGGCTTTCATGCGACTCAACTTCTTCACAGGCATTTTGCTTTGCTACTACTGCCCACTTGCTTAAGCTCTTTGGATTTGATCACGAAGCCCTCCAAAAGCTCAAGACTTGGTTCAACCTTGAACCTACCTACAATCCTTCGTGGAATGTAGACCCCCGATTCTTGATAATTTCCTCTTCTTGGTGATTGAAGTTATCTTTCCTTCACAGGTGAGTGTTGGATTGATGTTCTTCGTAGTGTAGGCTTGAGGATTGAGCGTTTAATAACTTGAGAATATTTCGAGGTTACAAAATGTTTCTTTCTTGCTTGTATGGTCAAGGTAACCTCTGTAACCTTTTCTCGAGTTATTCCTCGCCTTTTATAGTGATCTTTCAAAAATCGCCCGTTGAAGAGATAGACTTATTTTTGAAAGTCACTTGTGGTCGTTGGCTTGTCTTGTTGCGATCCTTGGAATTGCCATTTCCTCGTATGAATTGTTCTCGCCTTTTGAGTTCGACACGCGTGTAGTGCTTCCCATTGGTTTATTCCTTTTGCACGCAAGGGTGAGCACTTCGAGAAAGGTAGCATGGAGATATTACTTGTTTAAGTAATTCTCTTAATTTTTCGGCAACGGATCTTTTGATTATCTCGACTTGATTGCATTTCCTTGCTTTCCCAGGTGACTTAGAGTCGACTTCCAATCATGGATAACTCTTTGTCACTTCAACTCGGAGACTTAGCTTTTCTTGAGTTGACTTGACCGATACTCCACTCACCTGCATCTCATCTTTTGCTCCTTGATCGAGTTCCGTCTTCTCTTCTTTGCCATACTCATTTGTCTTGCGGCGAGTCTTCTTCTAGTCTCGGTTGTCTTCTTGCATGTTTGGGCATAGGCGACTTAACTCGGCTTGACCCACCTATTTATTACAATGCGTTTACAACAAAGAATGGGGTGCCAACTTCCTATTCTAAATTTTACATGGCATTCATTATCTAAACAATAAATTTCCCAACAATTTCCCCCTTTTTGATGATGCAAAACTTAAAACATTCAAAATGTAAATAGCAAAGATACATACAGATAATGCATTCACGAGAGAATGTATGTGTAGAATCAATTCTTTTATTGATCATAACATTCTTGTTACATTTACAAATTTGTTTACAAGGTGTATCAAAGCAAACATTTATGTCTACGCAAAAAAAATAGAAAATTTCTGACTTTATATCAGAAGACATACATAGTATGTATTAACATAGTAAAATACATGAAGGGGTGGACAAGAACACTTCATCTCCTTGATGCCTCCTTCTTTCATCTTCTTCGTTAATGTCATCTTGGTCTTCTTTCTTTTTCTCATCTTCAAATTGCTTCTTCTTCTTCTTTTCATATGCCTTCCAGGCATGACTTCATCTCTTCTTAATCTCTCTTGTCTCTCCTCCCAAAGCTGAGTTTGTCTTTTATTTTCTTCTTCGATTCTTTTCGCATACTCGGCATTGCTTTTAGCCACTTGCAGATTGGCTACTTGGTGAACACTTGAGGTAGATCCCTCCTTTCTTGCCCGGATCTATGTACTCAATGTTTTTGGGCGAGCCCAGTCTGAAAACATCTTCCTCCACCACTGCTTCTTCATCTTCCTCTGGGCATGTATTGTCTTTGGGGTCTTCTTCTTTCCGGTGAGTGACTAGCGGAGTGACAGCAGAGTGATGGTAGTCTCGCCGCTGTCAGCCTTCTTCACATAGCGTGAGACCCTTTTCCCAAGTACAAGTCCCAAGCTTGAGCCATGGACATGTTTGCAAAGTATCCTTGAGATGCGAGCGTTTTAAATTCATCAACTAATCTTGGCTCGATTCGGCATCTTAGATGGCATAAGTGTCTCTGTCTTTGGAATGCCTCCATGTTGTTTCAAGATATTCATAACTCGGGCATCCATTCTTCATTCCACTTCCTCCATCCCTGCTTCAATTGTCTTTCTCTTTTTCGGCCATAGATATAGCAGTGTTGGAGTGGCGAAGAGTCATTTGGGAGTTTTCTCGATAATATCATTGTGTGACAAGACCTTGTTGGGGGGTTTGTGCAATCATTAAGGTCACATCTCTCGATTCTTCCCCTCAAGCGGACTTTACCTTCTTTCTCCTTGTAACTTCCTTGTCTTTCCCTTTACTGCTTCTTCATCTTTTCGACTTTAGATCTCTTTAGCGCTTTAAAGTATTCCTCTTCCCCTTTTTGGCATCATCAAAGGAGAGAGGAACCCTGAAACATATCTTGGCAAAGCGGAAGTCGAGCTGGCGATAGCCGGGAGTTCGCCTCGAGTCTGCTGCGGAGTATGCAAAGACGAAATTCGGAGCGAGTAGCGTTGGACTCTGTTGAAATTAGCTTCATCTCGGCCATGAGAAGGTGAATTTTCTATCCATGTTTTTTTTTTCCATACGCCGGAGATCACTCTTATTTTGCTCACGCAGTGAGCTTTATCTCAAGCGGTGTGAGCTTCATGCATGTGCTCAATGTGTTCTCTCAATTTCGAGTTTCGCATCGGCATTCTCGGCTCTCCATACAGCAGTTTGTTGAACAATGTTCGAAATATCAAGCTTGTTCCACACGCATTGTTTCTTTGCTTATTGCCACCATTCACACGATTAAATTTGTTATGCCTCTCAAGTCGTGTAAGGTTAGCATCTGTTATCGATCTCATGTCCATAGAGGCTGGTGCCTCTCCATCCGTTCAATTTCGGCAAATAATGCTTTGAACACCTCCCGAACTTGTTTGTTTCTTCTTTTTTTGCGGTGACGGCCATCTTGCGTCAAAGTCATAGTCATTTGGAATGATGGTGTCGGATGGAAGAGCAGGAGGATCAGTGCGTAGGCGTGCGAGATCGTTCTCGACTCGTCGGGGAGGTCGGGTACCTCAGAGAGAAAGGAAATGATTCTACAAAGGAATCATCATGACCAATCGGGATTTGTTCAATGATGAGAGGTGCGCGTGAAGTTCCTTTTGAGTCGAACTCTGCTGCGGCAGGGAGCTGCGTAGTGGACTCTGTTTGGTGAGGTCCTTTGTGAAGTGGACCCGACTGGCGAGCCTCAATTGTCTCAGCAACCGTTGGTCTCGGTGATTTTTCCAATTGAGTGGGTGGTCTCGGCACTTGCTCGAAGCGTCATCGGACGATGATGAGATTTCCATTGGTGGCTCACCATCAAAATTGAAAGTTTGTGAGTAGTCTTGAGATCGGACTTGCTCGTCTTTGGGAACATCCTCGGTGAGTCTTTTGGATCATCACGGGGATGACTAAACTTCTTCGTCGCTTCCCGATCCCGGAAAGGTTACATCAGGATTATTGCGGGAATCATGAAGCGCACTTATCTCCTTTTCGGATGGATCGGGGATGTTCTCTACTTGACCTCTTTACCGGGAAGTCTCAATCTCCGTTGGCCTTCATTACCTCCTGCGGTCTCAAGCTGCGGCGAGGCACTGGACCTCCTTTCGACGGTGTCGGTATGTCTTAGGGTCTTCGTGGTGGCATCCGTTGGATTCTCAACCCCATGGATTGCACTTTCATCGCCCAGTGTTAACTCCCAGGGTTGTTCCGTCTCGTGCCTCGACCGCATCAGGCGTCATTAGCCTTGAGAGCGATTGGCACCTCGGTGAGCAGTCTCAATCGAGCCGTTGATGGCAACTTGTTGTGTATTTTGTGTTTGTACTTTCTCCACTTCGCCTCCTAAATTCGTTGTGGAGTCATCTGCAAAGCATCCTCCGACCTTTGCCGCGGTGGAGGGAGTTTCCCCTCATTTTGGCGCACCGGTGAGTGACTTGGAATGGGGTCACTCGTCTCCAAACTCCCTCATTGCATTTCTCCGAGTGTTCGTAGTTGGGGCGGTGGTAAGACACCTTCATTAGGGGTTGGCTGTTGGGGTCCCCACTAACTTGATTTCATCGCCATTTCCTTAATTCCTTCTTCAGTGAGTGGGGAAGTGGTGGCGAACAACGGTGGCGATTTTTTGACTACTCCCATTGGATCGATTTCAGTGTGTTTTGGAGGACTCTCTGGTCCTCCATCATGCTTTTCTCATGAAGAATTCGGGATTCATGCATTGCTTGCTTTGCATTTGCAACTCTTGCATTGCGGTCCGAGTCGAGATCCTCATCACTTTACGATAGAATATCGAAGTGAGGATGTGTATGTTACGTGGTGCGGTGAGAGGCGGATCTTTGGCCTTCTCTCGTGCCTACCTTCCTCTCGCCGATCTCTCCTTCTCCTTATCCTTGAAGATCTGCAGGATATCTTTGCGATTTTTCTTCATCCGGTGTTGGGATCACAGAGAGGTCGGTCGAGGAAGTTGGTAGTTCCTCTTCTTCTTCGATAAACTCGGGCCGTTGGAACTGTTCCCTGGATCGACTCAATTTCCACTTCCTCCACTCTCATGAGACGATTTTGGATGTCGGGTAAGGTGGGGATATGATCATCACATCACTATCATCTCTAGCGGCTTAACTTGCTTGTCTCTTTTGCGCGCGAACTACGATTGTGTCTTGATTTGCCTCTCGATCGCCTTGGCCTTGAGACTTATTATTTCATCAATTATATCGGGGACTCTACTCCTTCGGTTTAGTATTTGCTCGGTGAGTGGGCGACTCGGCCGGTTTCTCAAACTCGGATCGCTTGATGATTCTTCGTCGTCTCTTAGTTCGTACGGAGGATTTCTTGTTCGAGAGAGAGTTTCTTCCGAGTCTAGGCGGCGGGGGCGTCTTTGGTGTTTTTCTTCGTGGAGCTCGCCGTCTTGGCTTATCGAGTTCTCCTCTTTTTGACGATCGGAGAAGGTAGTTGAGAGTTCTTCTCGACCGGCTTTCTTTGGCGGGAGACACGGGTGCGGGGCGGTGACTTCAGCTGCGAGGGCGGGAGCGAGTTTGTTTTTCTTTCTTTGCGGAGAGCGGCGATCTTCTTACATCTGCGAGGGCGTGATTCTCTTAGCGGCTGCGGGGCAACTTTCTTCTTTGGTGGAGAGGAAGCAGTTGTATCTTGAGGGTCGGTGATTCCCCCTCACTCGTGTCGGCTCTCTTGGCGTAGGCTCTCTTACGTGCACCGAGAGAGGTTTGATCGAACATCCTCTTGTTTACATAGAACGCCTTTCCATGTCAGAGGGACTCTTTCACCTCCATCGGTAGGCCAATCACCGGGCCGTATCTGGGATCCTCCAAATGCACCATCTTCTTGAAGGATTTGTTCCTACATTGCAGCGAGTGCATTATAGACAAACTCGGCCATTTATTTTCCTTTCTTCAATGATCGCGGCCATTACGATCAACTTTGCTTTGTGATTGGTCAAAGGCGCCAAATTTGATGTACATGCATTTGGCAACTATGTCCAACAGTTTGTGGTAGTCTCCTTCGGCCTCCTCTTGTTTGTTTGTGTAGACTATTTTATCAAAGCATAGTCGGGCTTAGCTCTTCCTTCCGGCGGACCAGGTTTACATCCCGTTGATTTCGATGCTCCTTCCGTCGGTAGTGGCGGTGTTGACGCCAAATCTTGGCGAGAGATGGTGAACTTCTTTCCATGAGCAGATGATTTTATCCCTTCATCGTGAATCTCGGCTTTCACGTAGAATTGCGACGACCTCTTCCACATAGGTCATCGAGAACTCCATCGTCGAGAAATGGTTTGGCCGGATGTTTCGAGCTTTTTGGCGATTTTCTTTATGAGGCGTCATCGGACCCTGTTTGACCATGCCCTCGAAATCCACTGATGGTCGACCTGTGTGGATTTGCTTTCCTAGCTTGACAAAATCATAGGTTGATGCCATTTTTCAGGATTTCACCGAAAAGAAATTTAGAAATTTGATTTGAATCTTTGAGAGGGTTTTGAGAGAGTTTTGCCTTTGTTTCGAGATAGAAATGAACCGTTTGGTGATATGTGAGAGAAAGCAGAGCGAAAATGGGGTAAGTATGGTTTACGAAAGGGCGTGCGGGTGGTTTTGAAATGTGATCGAAATCAACGGCTTAGATTTTGCGCGGATTAGCATTTAATGTCTCGAATTTAATGCGGCGACATTTATATCCAATCATAAGCTTGGTATGCGACTTTTTGTCGTACACATCATCATTATCTTGACGTCATTCTTAAAAACATTCCCGCTTAGTAAAAGCATTGCGTTTTTGTCACTTTGCTCATAAATGACTCGAATTTTATCCTTGGTGATTTAACTCTTCTCGGTCACAGTTCTCTCGGTGACTTCATTTTGTCGGCTAATTCGGTATATTGTCTCTCCGACATGGTGATTCATTTAGGTGATTTTGAGAATTGATCCTTTTTCTCTTTTTGTGTTCCATTTCTTTTCTTTGAGTCTTGAGTGTTAGCTCATTTCGATTAACCCTAACTCATGCTTGAGTTCTTCAAATCTTGACTCACATAATGGTTTTGTGAATATGTCGACCAATTTGTTTATCGGTTGAGATATATTCCAATATGATGTCCTTCTTTTCAACATGATCTCTTTGAAGTGATATCCGACATTGATATGCTTTGTTCTTGAGTGCAACACAGGATTTCGAGTGATTGCAATTGCACTTGTGTTATCACACATGATTGGAATTTCCTTTTCTTCAACTTCATAGTCTCTCATTCTTTGCCTCATCCATAGGATTTGGGCACAAAGAATTTGCCCGCTGACTATGTATTCGCCTTCACGGTGTAGAGGTGGCTATTGAATTTTGCTTCTTGCTAAACCGGGAAATCGACTGTTTCCAAGCATTTGACATGTGCACGAGGTGCTTTTCTGTCAACTCGCATCCAAAGATAGTCAGTCGAATAGCCAACTAGCTTGAATCCACCTTCCTTTGGATACCATAAGCCAACTTCTTGGCTTCCTTTCAAATATCTCAATATTCTCTTATTCTTTGTCATATGACTCTCTTTTGGAGCAGATTGAAATCTCGCACATACACCTACAACAAAGGTTATGTCGGCACGCTTGATGTGAGATAAAACAATGATCCAATAAGTGCTCTACATCTTGTTTGATCTACTGAGGCTTGCCATCTGCATCCATGTCCATTTTGGTGATGTATTCATTGGTATTTTCAGAAGACTTCTCCTCCATACCAAATTTCTTCATTAAATCTCTCGGTGTATTTTGTTTGACTTATGAAGGTTCCATCCTTGGTTGTTTTACTTGGAGTCAAGGAAGAATGTCGACTCTCCCATCATGCTCATTTCAAATTTGCTTTGCATGAGGTTTGAAAATTTTCACATAGCTCTTTGTTTGTGGATCCAAAAATGATGTCATCCACATATATTTGAACAAGCGATATCTCTTCTTGTCTTGAATTGAAAAGTGTTCTATCTACTTTTCCTTTTGTGAATCCATTCTCGTTAGGAATTGTGACAAAGTACCATACCATGCTCACGGGTGCTGTTTCAATCCATACAGAGCTTTCTTGAGTTTGTATACCTTATCTCCAAGAGTCTTACGCTCAAATCCTCGGAGGTTGTTCAACATACACTTCTTCTTCCAATAAACCATTTAGGAATGCACTTTTACATCCATCTCGATATACAATAAAATTCTTGTGAGCTGCATAGGCAAGAAACATCCTTATAGCTTCCAATCTTGCTATAGGAGCAAATGTTTCATCAAAATCTATTCCTTCTTCTTGGCAATATCCTTTGGCTACTAGTCTTGCTTTGTTTCTTACCACAGAGCCCTCATCGTTCATCTTGTTTCTAAACACCCATTTAGTACCAATAACATTTTGATGGGTGGGTCTTTGAACTAATTCACATACTTTATTTCTTTCAAAGCTGATTGACTCTTCTTGCATAGCTTGAATCAATGTGTGTCATCAATGCTTGTAACACATCTTTAGGCTTTATTTGTGAGATAAAGCATGTGAACATAGCTTCTTGTTGAGTTCGGATCTTGTTTTGACACCTTCTCTTATATCTCCAATGACAAGTTCGGTGGATGGTCTTTCGGCCCATCTTACATCGAGTTGAAGTAAGTTAGCTGGATTGATCGTCTAGCATTGTTGTGTTGCTTTGATCGGCTCTCTCGTAATCAATTTTTGCAAATTTTCCAGCATTTTATGAGACTCGGCTATCTCATCTTCATCCGAGTTTATAATTCCGGCTTGACTTGACATAGGGACTCTTTTGTATGGTTGGATGATTGACTTATCGGTGACTCTTCAATATCTTCTCCATTTACATTTGGCTCATCGAATACCACATGAATGGATTCCTCCGCAACCATAGTCCTTTTGTTGAGTACTCTCAGGCTTTGCTTTTTTTGAGTATCCGAAGAAGATACCTTCATCGACTTTAGCATCGAAAGCCTTTAGATTGTCTTTGCCATTGTTATGGATGAAGCATTTACATCCAAATATTCTAAAATATGCAACATTTGGTTTTCTCCGACCCAAATCTCATAGGAGTCTTAAATCGGTTATGCATTTTATCATACATCCTGTTTTGAGTGTAGCAAAGTGTGTTAATTGCTTGACCCCAAAATCTTTTTGGTAACCCTGCTTGACTAACATGGTCCTTTCTTTGCTTCTTTGAGAGTTCTATTCCTTCTTTCTCGCAACTCCATTCTGTGTGGAGTCCTTGCTGCCAGATAATTCGTGACCAATGCCATTTTCAATACAATCTTGAGTTATTATCCCATTGACAAACTCGGTTCCTGCATCGATCTTATTTTGATAATGGTTTGGCTCTTTTCATTTTGAATTTTCTTCATCAATTGTGGTAGTTTTCGTAGAGTTTCTTTTCTTCTTACACATGAATATTGTCCATGTATATCTTGAGTAGTCATCTACTACCACCAAGGTGTATTTCTTTCCACTTATCTTTATTTGGTTCCTTTGGGCCAAATAGATCCATATGTAGAGATGTAATATTCTTGTTGAAGATGGACATGTCTTTTCTTTGAATGATGATTTGATTTGTTTTCCCTTTTGACATGCATCACATATACTCTCCTTCTTGTATCTTGAGTGCGGAAGTCCTTCCACAAGATTACTTACCGCAAGCATTGTTAATCGTTTTGAAATTCGGGTGACTCAGCTTTTTGTGCCACAACCAACTTGATTAATTTGTGCTTTTGCTAATAGACAGTCTTTGGGTGTAGCGGTTGACCAATCTACTACATACATGTTCTTTTTATGCGCATCCTTGCAACACAACTTCATTCGATTCAAGTATCTTGATTTGGCATACACCCATGTTAAATCCAACATTATAGCCCTTGTCACGAGTTGGTGATGCTTAGCAAGTTGAAGTTGAGTCCTTCAACATATGCAACGCGTCTGTGATTTCTAATCCATTCCTCTTGATGGATCGAATGCCTCTTATTTCACCTGGAGCTTCATTTCCTCCAAATATGACTTTTGCTCCTTTAACTTCCTTGAATTTTGACAGATTTTTCTTGTTTCTGTCATATGTCCGGAATAGCCACTATCCATGTACCAGGTTCCTTGGCACTCAATTCTTTGAACTGCAATCAAGAAATTAAGTTTTAGGTACCCATACTTGTGCGGGTCTGAGGGGTTAAATTGTAAGATGATCCAACCAACTTATAGCCAAATGATTTGACTCTAAGGGGTTGCCATCTATCTATGCCATAATCATAATTAATCTTGGCAAATTGCTTGGGGATTTAGGTTCATACAATTTGTCTCTTTTGTACGTATGCTGTGTATGTGTTTTAGCAATTCCTTGGGTAATTGTGGTGTCTCTGCGAGTGTAGTGCCTAGGTGCATATGTGTCTTTGATGAAAGCTCTTATACTTTTGGAATGGCCTTTCTTTGAGTTACAGGCCTTTGCCATTTGGGCTTATATTCCATAAGTCATGTTAATAGTTCACATTATTCCAATCACTTGGCTTGGATATTTTCTACCATTCCCATCATATGTATTTCTTTTATAGATTTTAGGGTTTTGGTAGCTCTGTTTCTTCTTTCTGAGTATTTTGTTTTGAGTTCTTTGAGGAACTCATTGAATCTCTTCTCAATTTATCAAATAAGCACTCAACTCAGTTGTTGTTTTCCTTTTCCTTTATAACCAAGGCCGGTTTGCTTGTAATTGTGCTTTGGAGTGAATGTGTGTGCACCATTTGGAGTTTTGGATTTTTAGACTCTTCATTGCTTTTGGAGTTTGACATAGCACTGGAGGAATTAAATCCTAAGCTGTCTTGTCTCCACATTCTCTTTGACTCATAATAAGATCATCCAATGATTTAGATGCCTTAGTGAATGAGGCAATCACATTTTGAGGTCATTCTCCCTCTTTTCTATGGCGGCTATTTCGCTATTAGCTTGGCATTTTCAAATTTTTAAACTTTCATTCTCATCGGCTATTTGACTTAGAGTACTCGGCTCCTTAGTCAATTTTGTGAGTTTTGGCTCTTGAGTAAAGTGTTTTCCTCATTTAGTAGTGTGTGTGAGGATTTAATGTGTTCAAAATCTTTCATCATTTTGCTAATGAATCATAAAGATCGAGTGGGTGATGAAGTGTGTGTGTGCGATCACTATCACTAGAACCGAGTTTGATGAGTTAGAGTGTACTTTATCTTGTTGTCGTGAGTTGATCTTGTTCCTTGGCCATCAAAGATCGTATTTTCTTCTTCGTCGAGTCACTTGAGTAGTCGACTTCACTACTCTTTGACTCGGTATGTCTTTGACTCGGCATTCTCTGCTGACCAACATTGCCTTTTCTTTTCTTGTCTTCTTTCTCGAAGACCTTTCTTTCTTCTTCATTCTGTATTTGTTGACTACGAGGATATGGGCAAACAATGGCATAGTGACTGGTTGCCCTCTGTTCAGCATAGATATTCAACCTTTTGATCGACTCTTTCCATTCTTGGATTGTCGGCCCTTAGATATTCAACTTTTTGATGATTTGTTCTCTTGGTTGGCCTATCTTCCCTTGACTTGGAGGGAGCCGAGTGTCTTCCGGAGGATTCGCCCTTGCCTCTCTTGTATTTCTTATTGAAGAACTTGTTGAACCTTTTAACCATCGGGGCTATTTCTTACGGATCAATGACTACTTTGACCTCGGCTCTCTTTCCATCTTAACAATTAAGCGCTTTGTTTTGGGGTCTGTTGTCTCTTCCTGATCTTTTCTTCTCGGCTCAAATTCGTAGGCTTTGAGGTCCGAGAATAGTTCATGGTTGGAGGTCTTCGATAGGTCCATGGAATGTCCGGTGCCATGACCTTCATTTCCCATTCGGTGGGAGACTTTTAGGATCTTCATACACATTTCTTCTCGTGTATATTCCTTTCCAAGTGCGAGATAGCTCGTTGGTGATTTACGTGAACCGAGCATCCGGTTGATCCAAGTTTTCTCTGCGATCATTTTGAAATTCTCAAATTTTTGTCTGACCACGATAATTTATTTTCTTTGATTTGCTCACGAGCCTTCACAAATCAATGTTAGTTTGTCCCATATTTCTTTAGCCGTTTTGCATGATTTGACTTTATTGAACATGGCTTTGTCGAGGTTTTGTAAAGGATGTCCTTGGCTACATTGTCAGGTTGTATCTTTTTTGTCATCATTTGTCCATTCGGTTCTTGGTTTTTCAACCATAGGTGGTCTAGGGGCAACATCCTCATCACCTTCAACCTGCAACTCTTCTTACAATTTTGTGTTCACCTTTAAGATTTGCGGTGGCCCATCCTCTATCACTATCCACATTTCATCATGTAATCTTTGATAGATGAGCGTGCATACGAATTTTCCAATCATCAAATTATTCAATTGTAAACATAGGGATGCGTGTCAAATTTGCTTCCATGATAATAAATTTTAATGATAAAAGGAGTTTTGAAAATTTAAGTACTAAAGCGGACTTTGAAAAGTTTGGAGATCTAGTTCAAGAACGGTGCGGAAGGCTCAATGAACCAACCGCTTTGATACCACTTGTAGGTCCCAAGGGTGTGAGTGTAAGGTTTAGAAGGGGGTTGAATAAACCTTACCAAATTTTCGATTTAGTCCTTTTAAAAGTTGAGTTGATACTACTACGGTTGTGTCTAGGTGATGACCAATTTAGTTAATCGGTAGAGTTAGTCACTCAACAGACTGATTTGATTGATTTGTTGATAGAATAACTCATTTGTTAAGAGTGAATTAGAAGAGTTAATTCAAAGCAAGATTGATGGATCAATTATGTAGGTGATATTCTTCATTTTAGGGGGAGCAAGTATATTGTGCACTGTACTCTTTTTCCCTTATGTCTTGTTTTTGTCCCACTGAGTTTTTCCAGCTTAAGGTTTTTAACGAGGCAGCTTATGCACAATGTCTGGATTTCAGAATGTACTCTTTTTTTCCTTATGTCCTATTTTTCCCACAAGGGTTTACGGTTCAAGGTTTTTAACAAGGCATACGCATCGAGATCACTATAGTGGTAAGTCCAAGGGGGAGGGTTATGACAAGTTGTCCATTTGTGGACTTTTGGCACACCCACTATTCACATAATTGTCCATACGCGGACTTTTATGACACTTACTATTTACAGGTCAATGTCATTGATTAAGTTGGCAAAAATATGTAATGCAACAGTATCAAATTTGCCTATAAATGTTGTAATTGGATGAATGAAATGACACACAAATTCCTTATCCGATTTGCTTGCAAACTCAGTGCTTTCTACATATATTTCATTAGCCATACAAACTTTAGAATTTATCATTGTACTTCGTAAAATACATATTAATCTAGCAATCTTATTATATAGAGATTATTCACAACACATATCTAATTATCACTCTATATATAAAAGAAATAAAAAATAATTTATTGTTTCACTAATATGCAGTTGGAAAAAATACAAAAATGGTCATGTAACTTTACCTATTTGGCAATTTTAATCCTATCCGATTTGCGTTTTGCAAATTTAGTCTTGTAAGTTTAAAATTGTCGCAAATTTAGTTCTAAAGTCACTGGAGCAACATAATCCGGCGAAAAAATAGCATGTGAGGGGCTGGCACATGGCCCGTTGTAAGACTGAGTTGGACCCATCATAGTCCACATGGACTCATTTTTTCATTTGATTGAGCAAAATCGGTCCTTTAAATTATCTTAATTCTTAAAAAAAAAAAAAAAACAAAAAACAAAAAACCAAATTGTCAAAATTGGCCCAGTAACTTTTTTAACTCTTAAGAAAAAAGAAAAAAACATTACATCCCCCAAACCCTATGAAAAAACGTTTGATTTCGTGAGCAATGAAATAGCCATCGCCATCAATCGTTCTTCACATTTGGGTAAATCCTCGGCATTAGACTTTTCCGAGGCAATATACGCCGAGTCGACGCCATCAAAGGCGGCCTTGTTTCGCGGCAAAGGTCAGAAATTGGAGATTAGCGGTGGCGTGGCGAGATCGAGCTTCCTGGCTCCAATTAAGGCTATGGAAGCTCCCGAAACGACGACGCACGCCAACGGCCGGACTGGCGATGTTCTCACCAACGATTGCAGCGGTTTATCTGGTATTTTCATTGTATTCCTCTGGTTAAGCGTTTCCTTTTTCCCCTTGCATCGTTTAGGTAGTAAGAATTCTACCGGAGAAATTGAAAACGACGGATTTATCGCCGGAATTTGGACCTTAAGCTTTGATCCAAACAGAACCATTCTGTTTATGGGCTTGGAAAATTTGGGATCAGTTTTTTCATCAGTGAGTGAGTCAATCAAAGCAAGTCCTATAGCTTCTGGTGGCCCTGATTTATTTATTTCAGGAAATTTGGGCAAATTTTGTTCATAGACAAAAGGGTTCACAAAATTGGGTGAGTTTTTGTGTCAAGAATTGATGTTGGACTCATGGCAAAATTGTTTTTTTAGTCATTTAAGTGGACATATTTGGAGATTTAGTCCTTTTTTTTTCTTGAACTTTGATTTTAGTCATTTAAGTGTCAAAAATCGAATTTTGGTCTATGACCTCTTATAGCAGTCAAAGTGACTGTTTTCATAAGGTGGAATTTTTGTTTTTTCCAAAACATAAAATTTCAATTAAAATGGATGAAGTGGTTCTTAGTTGGGAACACACTTGCCAAATGGATAGGAAAAATAAGAACAAATCCAACTTGACAATATAAAATATTTAAATTATTTTAAATAAAATAAAATGGGTCTACATAATATATTGAAATTATTTTTTAATTTAAAAACATAAATAATTTAGAAAAACATTACTTATAAAATATAAAATATCGTAGTTAGATAAATATATTTCAATTCGTAGTTGATGATGAAATTCACACTTTTTTATTTTTATTTTTTATTTTTATTTCATTTGCCAATATTATATTTCATATTTTATACAATATTAAATAATGAATAAAACTACATGTAAGGTGTTAATAATGTTTTGAAATATTTTTCATGTTTGTAAAGAACAAACGCTATTTTATTTATAAAATCATTGGCTCATTTGAATTGTTTTAATACATAAAATATATAATATATATCATAAAATTATATATAATTTAATATTCATTTTATATTTTTTAAACTATAATATATATCATATTTCAATTTGTAGTTGTGATGAAATTCACACTTTTTTATTTTTATTTTTTTATTTTTATTTCATTTGAAAATGTTATATTTCATATTTTATACAATATTAAATAATGAATAAAACTACATGCAAGGTGTTAATAATTTTTGAATTATTTTTCATGTTTGTAGAGAATAAACGCTATTTTATTTATAAAATTGGCTCATTTGAATATGTTTATCTAACTACGATATTTTATTTTATCAAAGCATTAATGTTTTTTAAATTATATATGTTTTTAAATTAAAAATAATTTCAACATATTATGTAGACCCATTTTATTTTATTTAAAATAATTTAAATATTTTATATTGTCAAGTTGGATTTATTCTTATTTTTCCCTATTCATTTGCCAAGTGTATTCCCAACTAAGCAACCACTTCATCCATTTTAATTGAAATTTTATGTTTTGGAAAAAACAAAAATGCCACCTTAGGAAAACATGTCACTTTGACTCGCTTATCGTAGGTGATAGGACCAAAATTCTGATTTTTGTACACTTAAAAACTAAAATCAAAGTTCGAAAAAAAAAAAGGACTAAATCTCCAAATAATAGGTTAAAGATTAAAAAAACAATTTTGCCTTGGACTCATTAAAGTGGTTTCTGTACAAGAAAGACTTTTGTCTGCATAATTTTGGGAGGGAATTTTGTGGAAGAAGAAGATGATTTTTTTTTTTTTTTCATAAGAGTTAAAAAAGTTATAGGACCAATTTTGACAATTTGGTTTACTCTTTTTGTTTTTTTAAGAGTTAAAATAAGTTAGAGTACTAATTTTGCTCAATCAAATTAAAAAATAGTCCATGTGGTCTAGGACGATCCAATTTAACCTTACAACGGGCCATGTATCACTCACGTGCCATATTTTTACCGGATTTTGTTGATCCGCTGATTTGACTAAAATTGCGATAATGCAGCCCAAGTTACCCGGAGCTGTTTTAAATGAAAAAAGCCCATTAAATACATCGTCCATTAGCCCAAGCCCATTAAATACATTCATGTTTCTTTTTGTAAAACATTCACGTTTCTTAAACAAACAAGAATTGAATAATAAGAGCCCAAAACCCATCATTTGTATGCTTCGCTTCAGTTGCAGACTTCACCGCACAACCACCAGCTCAGTCGCCGGCGCCACCACGCAACCTTTCAACAATTAAATTCCATATTTAATTGACTCCTCTCCGCTATTCTGCTTTTTTCTTTTCCGCCATGGTCAACCACCTTGGCGCTTAGATTTATTATTCAAGTTATTTGGAGCGCGGATTAAATAAAGGTGGAGCTCTAAGTGCGCCGGAGCGCTGGTCACCTCCAACCAATTAGGTGAGTTAGGGTATTCCAGTTGATGTAAGTATTGGAAAACAAACATTACATAGGATGAAAGGTAAATGCTTTAGCATGCAAAGTTGTTTGTTGTGGATGAAAAATATGATTAATCTATCCAATGTGATGACCATGAAAATTTCATAAATTCATTGTAAAGTGTAAACTGTAAAGTTAATCTGATTCCAAATTGGGTTTGTTTGGAGTTATTTTTGAAACATTCAATGTGTTTTTGTCATTTGATAACAGCACTTTCTCAAGTTTTTGTGTGTGAAAATGTAATTTTGGTTACCGAGTTAGAAGGTTTTGAAGTTGATCATCGAGTGGGCACATTGATATGATGTTCATCTGAGAAGTATATTTAATTTTCAAATACGTGATATATAAGATTTTTCTGAAGTACAGCCTTAGGGTTTAAGAAGAACAAAAAGAACTTTATTGGATATAATACCAGAAAAGATTGACTTTCCTTTGTCCTTAACCTTACCTCTCACACCGATAATTAAGTCCCAGTGGACACAATTTTGAGAATTTTAATAACATGAATTAATTTTAATCCTCTGTATTTCTGCTGTCAATGATTTTCATTTTGATCTTCTTCTACTATTGCTAAAAGGAAAGCAAATCAGCCACATTCCATTGTTTGTGAAATAGAAATATAGAGTTCCAGGCAAGAAGAAAAAAATGCTGGCGCTTTAGTTTTTTCGTGAATCATTATGTTTATGAAGTTCAAGTAATTTACTGATAGTAAGTGATTAGGAATGGGGGTTATCAAAGATGGATCAATTTCGGGCATTTTACCAAGTAGCAGCGAGGCATTTGCAGTTTATTACCCTGGTTACCCTTCTTCAAGTGGACGCGCAATTGAGACACTGGGCGGCAACCAAGGCATTCTCAAGGTATATTTATTTATTCATTTTTTAATCATGTGTGTATTTAGGGTTCCTTATTTTAATTTTTTGGTTTATTTTCTTTTTCTAGAGTAATCCAATGAGCAGAAGTTTTTGATGAATTCAGCAATTTGTTTAGAGTGAATCTTTCTTTATTCAAAAGACAATATAATTATCTGGATTAAGTTTTGTACATGGCAGAAGTCGAGTAGTTTTAATAATCTCTAGTGCTCGCAATTCTGTGGTTTATATAACAGATTGAGCTTAACATTTCTCCATCTCTTTGGTGTTTGTGTGAGTTATCACGGTGATCTGCATACGGTGGTGTGTGTGTGTGTGAACAAATGGGCTATGTTGTGTTTGTCATTAAATCCTGTTGGTGAAAGTTTATAAGAAGGCATACAACCCGTCTGGGGAGTTGAAAAGATGCTGATTTATTGCCATCTTACAAGTCTTCTGGCATGGTCATTTTATTTAGAATCCCAACTTCTGACTCCTAGTTAGAGGAGCAGAGCACTGATTAGATGTTACAGAAAGATGAATGTTATCATGTGGTCAAGGGAGGCATTCTAACCTTTGCCACAGAGATGTAGGTTTAGGGTAGTGGTGCTTCAAAATGGATTTCAGGAAATCTTCAAGCGAATTTGCATGCGGATGATGAACTTTCAAGTTTCAAGGCTGATAGGGCATTTCACAAAACCGCCTTTTGATTTTGCCTACTTAGTCTGAAATTCAAGCCTACTCTTCAGTATTTTTTTTAAAATCTAGTCTCAAAAGTGCTGTTATTATTCTTCAGTCAACATATTTCTCTGATAAACCCAGTATGATATAGAAAGATTAGCAAAAATATCGTAGTCCATAATAAAGGAATTTTCCTCCCGTCTCTACAACATTGATATTCTCATTACTCATGTGCCTTTCTTGGGTTTTGGTCCTGGAGTTCTGATCCAACTTGATGCCAGATCAGAAGTTCACATGGCCACATTTTACTTGATCAAAGTTTACATGTTTTATTACTCCAATTAACGGTTGATGTGGCTCTACTAAATAAAGTCTTTAAGTCCAAGGCTTGTCAAAATTGTGAAAATGTACAATTTTAAGCTTGTGGACGCCCTAAAATTTTAGCTTTAAGAGTTTAATAGCTCTTTCTTCTCTTTTATTGAAGCAAACTATGAATCACCTTGTATAAATCAGTATAATCAGTTTCGAAAATGAAACTATTAGTTCTACATAACATGCTCTGATTTCTACCTGATGATAGAAAACAGGAGCAACCCCTCAATTAGGACTACAAAGAAAAATGTTGAGTGATTTTTACTTTGTGATCATTTATTTCCATGTGGGAGATTTTTGACTTTGGCATGCCAAGAACCTAGTACGAATAAGGTACAGTTTTTATAATCTATAGGACACAACTGGATTTATTGGGTCGAATCTTTGTCTATTCAAACTTTTATCCAACTCTTAATGCTAGTAAATATGATAAAATTCTATCTTTTCGCTGGTGCCATGCAATTCTAAATCTGTATGTTTTCAGGTTCGTACTGAGAAGTCAAACAAGTTAGAGCTACATTTTCGTCCTGAAGATCCATATTCCCACCCGGCCTTTGGGGAACTCCAGCCCTGCAATAATTATCTGTTGAAAATTTCTAAGAAGAAAGTAAAGGACAATCAAAATATGAATGTCCTCAACAGCATTTCTGAACACGCATCAGCTGATTCACTTCAACATAAGCAGAATATTTTAATTCCTCAATCAACAGAAACTGCAGAAGAGATCTTCCAACCTGAACGCGAATCCTTTTCAGCTTCTTCAGAAGTCAATGCACAGATAAACGATGGAGTTCAAGAGCAACTGTCTGCTGATATTGTTGCTAGATTGTCTGAGGCATATCACTTCAATGGTAATCAATTTTCTTATTCATTGTCTTGTTTCATGGTTGATGTAGAAGTCATGCTCTTTTTATATGCGTCTTATGCCATCTTTAATCTATTTCTGAAGGAATGGCGGATTACCAGCATGTGCTTGCTGTTCATGCCGATGTAACTCGAAGAAAGAAAAGAAATTGGGCTGAAGTAGAACCACAATTTGGTGAGCCTCTATCTTGGTTCGAGCTTTTACTTAAAATTAGAGTTACTCTTCCTTTATCTTACTTCTTCTTTATACACTTTGCAGAGAAAGGTGGTCTAATGGATGTCGATCAGGATGATTTAATGATTTTAGTGCCACCACTTTTTTCAACAAAGGATCTTCCTGAAAAAATAGTGTAAGATGCTTCTGCTGAGGTTACTCATAGTCAGTTCATCAAGTGCATTGCATTTTATCATCAGCACTGTGAATGCCTTTAATAAGAAAGATTTACTAGACCAATGAATGTTCTCTAATTGAAGTGCTTTAGGAATCAAAAGCTCTTTGGCGACCATTTTGTCAGATACTTTTTATATATGTTAGCCTATTGTTAATGAGTTAGAAGGTGTACATGCTCACATATCCATTATGTAGATAAACTAAACTTTGAACAATTATAGGAATTATCTCCTAATGAGATATTGAGATTAGGTGGTTTTGGTATGAGTTTTACTGTAGTATAAAGGGATAATTACAAAAGACCCCATGAGGTTTGGGCTAATTACAAAAAACCCAGAGATGTTTCAAAATTGCACAACCCCTCAGTTTTGATTATGTCTTAAATTTAAGGGGGTAATTGTAATGTTTCTAGAAATATCAGGGGCATTTTTGATATGTTTTTTGCATATGAAGGGGGACAATGTAACCGAAATCAAACCTCAAGGTTTTTTTGTAATTAGCCCAAATCTTAGGGGGCTTTTTGTAATTATCCTTAATGTAAATGGTAAATAGAGTTCGAAGAATATCTTGGACGTTTCTGGTTGGTAACCTATTTTTTTTTATCATCATCATATAAGAAGTAAAGTGGACTACTTTTATTTTTATTTTTTTGTTATTTTATGTATGCTTACTTTAATAAGTAACCTCCACTTCCCGAAAATGTTTCTTTTCTACTCATCCTTACCTGCTAACTGTGATTGAGTGGAATTATTGTATCCTGATAGTTTCTTTGAAGATATTATGTCTTTTTGTTGTAAGCTCGAGCAATCTAGAGATCAAATTGATTAATCTTAATATAGATATTGTATAAAGGCATCAGATACTTTGTAGAATCATGTTCTATTATTTTACTGATTGCTTTTTTGTATCCTTATGTTTCAAGTAATATAATTTCAGTTACTGTTATGTTTAGATTTGTCTGAAACTCTAAATTGAAACTGAAGCCTAGCAAATATCAGTCTTTATGTGGATATTTCTTGTAGGTGCTTCTTGGGTTTCAATCTTAGTGACTGTGTATTTGCAGTTTAAAATCATGTGGAGATCTGAGTTTGAAAAAGAAACAAGAGGAAGTTGTCCAACCTCGCCGGGTGGTAAGTTCTTCTGTTGGCAAAGTATTATTTGAGTTTTTATATTAGTATCAGGCACTTTTGATTAATGTACTTTCTGCCATTAGAAATATGTGAAGTAATGGACACCTATTTCCAGTGATGATCTTTGGACACCATGAAACTGCATTAACATAACAACTGACTAGCTCCATCCCTTGCTGTATACAATATTGCTAGTTCACGCGCCTTGCTGATTACATTGAATGCACTTTGGAATGTCTATACTGTTTATGGAAAGTCAATTTTAAATTTTTTTTTGTCCTGTTGTTCTTATGATAAACCTACTAGTTCTAGGTCTGCTTTAAAGAGAAAACATGAAACTAGGCTCATATTTCTTTCATCTATTTATTGCCAAGAGTAGTTTCGTGGTCTTAGATAAAAGCATTGTTGTAAATCTTCTCAGTGGTATTGTACAAGATTTCTGAGCCACTAGAATATTATGCTACTTTCATTGTCTACATTCAATCTGTTCTGCTATCTTATTATTTGTTTTGGCTGTATTGTGGATATACCTTTAGTTTTCTGTAGTTTGTAACACTATTTTAATTAGTTGATTTGGATTTTGAAATTTTGTATTCATCAGATGCAGATGGAGATAGAGCAGTGTCTTGCCATTGACTTCAACATCAAAGATATCCTAATCGTTACATATCTACATGGTTATATATTTGTTATGCACAATATCTGATTCTAGGCATTCTATGGTTTATTTCAGAAGTAAAATTCAATTTGAATTTACATCTCTATTTGAATTTTGCTCAGGAAAATGAGTAAATTAGCTTAATATGATTGAATATATAGCACTAAAATTTGCAATGTTTCATGCAGATAAGAGATAGATGTTATGTTCAACCTGTATATATTAAAAATATCATGCAAATATAGATATAAATCATTTCTAAAATTTCTATAGTTAATTGGAAATGTAATAAAAAAAATGTAAATATGCTGCTCGCGCAGTCCATTTGAGCTTGATATTGCTTTGGACTGGTTTGTTCTTTGTGGCTCAAGACTTCATTTCACTTTCACAACTTAAAATGGGAAGAAAAAAAGTGGAAGAAAATGTTAAGAACTGCTACAAATTAATTCCCTTCTTTAATTACTGGGGAAATTAGCTATAAAGTGCAGAAAAGGAAAGTTCTAATATTATGACAATTTGAATTTGGTATCATGGGCCATTTGTTTATTCATATCTTATGGTCATGTGGAACTGTATTTTGTTGTGGAATATTTGCCATCTGGTTCCACATTTCTACAACACGTTATAAGCATCTTGTTTCCTTTTGAATGCTATCTGCTGAAGATATCAAATATGAAAACATTTGAACTTCGTTCCTTCACTGTGTATGTATATATATAATTTGAGGCCAAAAGGCGTGATGTTGTTGAGTATCTGGACTCCTACAGCCTATAATTTCAGTACCCTTTATTAGCTACTTTCTTTTGTTATCATCTAGTGAGCACGGGCCTGGATGATAAGTTGCAATCTGTATTGCTTGAAGTTGAAGTGAAAATGATTGCAGGATTTGAATTTATTTCCTTCTGCACTGTCATGTTTTGTTTGGACTTAACATTCATACAGATTCCTAAGAAAGTGAATTGGGAGAATTCCATACCTAGAGACTCAGATCGATGGCGGTGGCAGATGGCTGTTTGTGAATTGTTTGATGAGCGTCCAATATGGGTCAAACATTCATTAGCTGAACGTTTACTTGACCGGGGTCTAAATGTTAGTAACAATGTGCTCAAGAGGTGGGTTCCTTAGTTACTGTATTGTAAATGTATCTACTGCTAGTGTAACTGTGTAAGTTAACAGGCTTACACATATTAGACTCAAATCTCTCATGTGAGTCCATTTCCAATATCTAGGCTTCTTTTTATAGCAGCATATTACTTTTCAAATGGGCCATACCTGAGGTTCTGGATCAGAAAAGGATATGATCCCCGCAAGGATCCTGAATCCCGCATGTAAGTTTTCTAATCTTGATAACTATCTAATTTTCTGATGTTAAATAGTGCAATTTTTACTTTCCAAAGGTCCAAAATGCTGGTGGTGAATTAAACCTGGACGTAAATTCTTTTTCTTGAAGGTGAGGAAGGTTGAGTTGGCTGTTTTAAATGATAAGTTGAAGCAGAAACAGAAGTGCAATCATATTTACTAACATTATTAAGGGAAGGAATGGAAAAGTTAATTTGGTGCTGTGTGAGCCTTGAGGTGACTGTTAGAAGATGAAGAATTTAAGTGGATGCTTGGAAAATCCATTCACTCTAGGGGTGTTCACAGTTCGGTTAACTGGCCGAACCGAACCAAACCGGAACTGAAAATTTGGTTCGTCAATTTTTAGAATTTCGGTTTTCGGTTCGGTTTCAGTTTGTGGTTTGGTGGACTGAACCTAACCGAAAACCGAACTTAAAAATATATATATATATATATATATATATTTCAGTTATAGCTAACTCATAAAATGTAATTTCTGTTTCATGACTTCACTCCTCCTTCAATGTCAGCCTGGCGAAGAGTGTCTGATGGCTTATATTGTCTTTGGCCTCCATTTAGTTACAGTTGATGGTTTGCTTGCTCTTCCGACTTCCGCCCATAAAATACCAGAATGTGGACTGTTATGTTCGACTTAAATACCACATGATGTGGTTATGGTTGTTTTGGCAAATCACACCTTTATACTGTCCAGCTAAATTCTTGCTGGGACTTTTCACTGGTAATTTATTTGAGCATGGGTTAAGATCTTTTTGGTTCGTATATTAGCCAGGAACTTACTGGGACATCACTCCTCCACCTTTATACTGCATTTCAATTTTTTTATTATTAAATTTCGGTTGAACCGAAAACCAAAATAAAAAAACAGAAAAAAACCTGTTTTGACACAACCGAACCGACTAATAGGGTTCGGTTTCGTTTTCTATTTCAATCAACCGAAATTTTGGTTCGGTTCGATCGAATGAACACCCCTAATTCGCTCTAAAGAAGCAAGAATGATAAGTTACTTGAAAAGTAGGTGTGTTATGTATACTTAGAATTGCAGTATTGAACTTTTGAGAGATGGAAGCTCCATTAACTGCTCTCCTTATTGGAGAGCGTGACCATAGTACCATACTTACAATGGAACTTACCTAGTAGGTGGACCAAGCTGCTTTTTAAACGGTTGAAATACATATCAAAGGTGACAGGTCAATCTCAAGAAGATTTTAGCTTACTCAGTTTATATGAACCTGGTGACAACTGTAAGTGTGGTCAATTGGACCTCTTTTTGGCTTAAGTGAAAGTTTGAAGTTGGTAAGAACCTTCCAGGATGTGGAACTCTGGGGGGGAAGTGAAATAAGTTCTAGTGAAGGGAAGGAAGTTTGGGATGTTATTTACCTCGCATATTTTCGTGCCTTTTCACTTTTCTTGGAGTGAATTGAAGCTTCCAACTGTGGCTTCAGTACCTCTTGAAAGAGTTTTATCTCCTATGATGTTCTTCTGATAATTAGGAAAAGAGTTATGAAAGTAGTGTTCGTTGACTAGGCCTAAGAAAGAAAGGTCAAATGAATATATTCCAATGCAAAGGGATTGGGGAAGCGAACACGCTTCTGCTTCAAACAGATATATGACATTCAATATGGGACCAGAGATGTAACAAGCTTTCTTATCTCTCAGAAAAATCACTGAATTATTGGAGAACAGACTTTTCTTTGTATAAGTCCATTGTTGAATACGTATTCCACCTTTTCTCCATATATAAGGGCAAACTCTCTTGGTATACCATGAGCAGTAATCATTCTGGTTAGAAGCACGTTAGTTAGTTTGGCTCGTTAATTATATCTCCAGATAATACCAAAATTTTGTCTTTGTCATTGCCTATACTTTTTTATTTCAAATACTATGACCTCCTGGAATTATGGGGGCTCAGTGTGAATCTGAAAGATTTGTTTGCTACATTGCCTGTAAGTACAAATGCTAACTTCTTGTGGTTTACTTGAGTAGATATCAGAGGACTGATTTTCGAGTACCACCTTCATTACGAAGCTATTGTGATGCCTACGTTGTATCTGGGTAAGGGCTTCTATTAGTTCTTTGAACTTACAGATTTTATCGTCGTCATACAGTCATTTGATCACATTGCGGTGTAAGAAGCGAATATTATTACTATTTTTTCTTTTTTCTGTGGCCAATCTTTGTCCGAAGAGAAGTAGTAATAATCACATGCTGAGTTTGCTAGTAAATTGGTTGTCTACTGTTTGACAAAGTTTTCCTTGAGCAAAGAAGTCCAGTAATCTGTTACTGTTGTAATATATAAAAAAAAATTCAACATTAATGTAGGGATGCTACTGCAGTGTTGCTAGAAAAATTAAAGCATGACAAGTTTTAGGCATAGAGATAACATGTTATGTCCACAATATGGTTTCCTCTGTCTTTAAATTGATTCTGAGCAGTCCTTTTATTTTCTGCAAATTGTTTTCTCCAAATTGGCAATCTAGTTAAAATTTTAACATCCTTCTCAATTGCTTCTCTTTTCTATTCATATTTTTTCTTGGTTTTTACCTTTGTTCTCTTGATCTGCCCATGGTGGGCAGACTGGGCAGTGAGAGGGTGAATATGTATCTCTCATTCAAGTAATTTGGCTGAATCTATTGGGTTTTTTCGACTGAACCAAATAATTGCTCCGCTACTCAGTGCATTTACTTCAAATATATATATCATGGGTTCCCCGATTTACTGTTTTCATGTCAAGATTTTTTTATGAATGATGATAGAAGCTTTTAAAGAATAGTCACTTCTTTATGTCTTTCAAGATGGATAATTTACTAGACTATTACTCAGGTGACTGGAATTGATACTGGCTGCACAAAAATATTCCTAAGCGGATATTAGTTGCCATTCTCCTACAAAATTATTTAAATCTACTGTCTGATTATGATAAAAACACTCGTGCTCGTTTCTTTTCATAAGTAGTTAGTAATAGCAGAGGAAACTAACTTAACAATCAAACTTTTAGGAATGTATGGTTACTGTACGTGGCAACTAAAACTCATTAATTCACTGATAGCATTCTCTTTTGTTCCTTCTTTTTCTGTTCAGTCTAATTTATTTATGTTTTCTTGAGCAGATTGAAGAGCAGGTGGGAGGATATTTGTGCATTCCGCGTTTTCCCTCGTCAATGCCAGATTTCATTGCAACTCTTTGAACTTAAGGATGACTATATTCAACAAGAAATCAGGAAACCAACAAGTCAAGGAAACTGCAGCGTATGCTCTATTTATGCTACCAAATGTTGTCTTTAGGAAGTGCTTGCATATTTTATTGGAAAAGAATAAGGCATTATTTTGATTCCTTTAAATAATTTTCTTTGATGGAAAAGATTGACTTGTCAGCTTGTCCTAGTAATAGTAGGTTAATACTACTTCCTCTGGCAAAATGATACAATGTTTGTTGGCATTAGGCCACTAGCGAAAATTGGTTATTTATACATTCACTCTGTTGTTTTTCGGGTGGATCTTTTTTCGCTATCTGAAGCTATGCATCTTCAAGGGGATTTAGTATTTTCTCCCAAAAAATGCAACTCTTTTCTTCTATTCTTCTCTATTCTATTGCAATTATCAAAGTTTCATAATTTATCACTTTTTCATCTTTCAAATCTGTTTCTATAAGAAAATATTTGAGTGTATTCTATTTCGTGCAGCTGCAAACGGGATGGTTTTCAGCACATATGATCGATAGCTTGAGATTGTGTGTTGCTCACAGGTTTCTGTCAGTATATCCTGAGCCTGGTGCAGAATCATTGCTGAAGACAGTTTCTAATCGCTTTCAGAAGTCAAAGAGACTGCTTCTGAATATAAAGGATACGAAAGTTGATGGAGAGGAAAAACAAACTGATAAAGGTTCCCATCAATAATTTAAATCATAAGTTCTTGATTCTTTGTAAATTCTTTATCGG
>CM071931.1:14639313-14844716 GCA_016081115.2 Rehmannia glutinosa | reverse complement strand
CCAGGGTTTGAATCGTTCGCTCCGGCCGGCCATCCGTTTGTGGATGTCTTCTTTGGTTTGAAACTTAGCGAGGTACCCAATTCCTCATGCAAGCACTTCCGAGAATGCGGAGACAAACCTCGGGTCTCATCGACACAATGTCAACGGCACTCCATGCGGTCGAATGATCTCTCGAATATAAATGCGCGAGTTTCTGCAAGCTGTCGGTTTTCTTCATAGGTAAGAAGTGTGCAGATTTTGTGTGTCAGTCTACGACTACCCATACAACATCATGGCCTCCTCTGGTCCTTGGTAGATCCATCACGAAGTCCATCGTTTTGTGTTCCCATTTCCACTTGGGAATTCTCAACGGTTGTAATAAACCAGATGGTCATTGATGTTTTGCTTTTACTCGTTGACAAGTCAAACATCTCGTAACGAACTCTGCTACCTGGTTCTTCATGTTTACCCACCAATAATTCCGTTTCAAGTCCTTATATATCTTGTTTCCTCCAGGATGTATAGTGTATTTCGAACGGTGTGCCTCTGCGAGGATTCTATTCCTAATCTGCTCGTCACTCGGTACACAAACTCAATTTTTGGAATCTAATAATTCCATCTTCATGTACCAAGAATTCTGAACTCTCTCCCTTAAGTATCTTCTCTTTAAGTTTTTGAAGATGCACATATGTTCTCTGTGCTTCCTTGATCTTGTTCAGCAGATCGGGTTTAACCGAAATGTTAGCACATGAAATATGAGTATTGGTTCTCGTCGGATTCCAAGTGCTTAGCTCTTCTAATGATTTCCACTCTCGAATTATTAGTCTGGCTAAACTCGACTTTCTGCTCAAGGCGTCAGCTACTACGTTAGCTTTCCCGGGATGGTATTAAATATCAAAGTGATAGTCCTCAATTAACTCCATCCTTCTCCGTTTGCCTCAGTTGAGGTCTTTCGAGAGAATAGATACTTCAAGCTCTTGTGATCTGTGAAAATCGTGAAGGTTGCTCCGTAGAGATAGTGCCTCCATTTCTTTAACGCGAATACTGTCGATGTCATTTCCAAGTCATGCATTGGGTAATTGGCCTCATACGGCTTGAGCTTTCATGATGCATAAGCAATGACCTTTCCTTCCTGCATGAGCACTTCTCCTAGTCCTTCCTTTGATGCATCACTATAGAGCAGACGAAGTTTTCTATTCCCTTTGGAAGGGCTAAGATGAACCGTAGTGAGTCGTTTCTTCAACTCTTGAAACTAGCCTCACACATGTCATTCCACACAAACTTGACTTTATGCAGGTTAGTCGGTGAGTGGTCCGGCTATCTTGGAGAAATCCTGGATAAATCTTCGATAATATTCATCTAGTCTAAGAATCTTCTGATCTCGTTCTGACTCGGGTTGTTTCCATTCAACCACCTGCCTCATGTACCTTCGAAGGTCTACGACGATCCCGGTGTTGAATCTTATGTGTCCCAAGATTGCGACTTCACTAAGCCAAAATTCGCACTTGCTTGAATTTGGCATACGGCTGTGCTCTGGTAGTGTCTCCAAAATAATTTTTGAGATGACGTTCATGCTCTTCTCTATACTTAGAGTATACGAGTAAGTCATCAATGAATACCACTACGAATTGATCCAAATAAGGTTGAAAAACTCGATGCATCGAGATCCATAAACACTGCTGGTGCGTTAAACCAGGACAAAGGCATCACTACAAACTCGTAGTGTCCATATCTTGTTTGAAATGCCGTTTTGGAAACGTCTTCTTCACGGATCTTGATTGATAATATCCTTGTTGTAAATCAAACTTGAGTACACACGTCGCTCCTTGAAGTTGATCAAATAGTTCGCCATCTATCCTCGGGAGGAGATATTTAGTGGTAACATCTAGTCGAGATCGTATAATAGTCACATCCTTAATGTATCTTATCTGTGATACCTAAACCACAAGTCAAATTCCCTTACTTAAGCTTGTGCAAGTACTTGAGAATGAATAACACAAGGGTATTATCATTGATCAATATACTTAGTGATTCCCCTACTATCATTTTCTAAAGTAATATCATTAGGTGTCTACATCCCATAATATATCACATCCAAATCATATACTTATCAAGAGATATCCTCACATTCTTGAGTCTCACCATATCGGGCATTATAATCTCTAAATCACGGATTTTCTAAATCACCTAACGTCCAAATAGAGGAATATCTGGATATCTTAACACTATATATGACTCAAAAGAGTTCAAATATTCATCCAAGATTCAACTTAGGTCATCTAGTAGCGGTACCCAATCCAAGGTCGAGAGGAACTATCACTGGGTCGGCTCGGTGTAAGTTTCCATCTTACTAACCGAGCTCGATACCATAATCAATCACACCCCAAACGCGACGCGACGACGATCAACCACTTAAAATAAATGATCCCAATGATCTGACAAATGATACAACAATCCCAAGTGAAATAGAGTCTAAAGCAAGCGTGAAGTAAAATAACATAAGTACGAATTACAACTTAAAGTCTAGCGAGATCCAAATACATCCAACATAATAAACTGAATAAGTTTACGAGGCCAAAACTAAAGTGTAAAGTTCACAATATCCAAATCTTAAATGTCAAAGGGTCCTACGCCTTAAATTACTGACCAAAGAGAGAAAAGTGTAACAGGATAAAGGGAGTCAACATCGGCGGAAGTACATGAAATAAGTACAATTATCGAGAAAAAAAGGTACAAGTTCGACAAGGGCGAGGTCATCAATCTGCGATCGGGTCGACATTATCAAAATAGTCCCCATCTAAAGGTTAGAAAACGGGAGGGGATGAGACGAAAATCTCGGTGGAATTGGGTGTTCGGTAATGCAAGTGTGGCGATATATATAGTTAAGGCGAGAAAAAATGATTGTATGAAAACGCGTGAGGTATGATGCATGCTTTCACACATAGTCCACAAGCGTCGTGATAAATATATATTAAATAATATACTTATACGATTTAAAAGCGATTCATGGTCACACGCACACTATGTGATTGGACAAGTAGTGGTTGCGTGCGGATTTGTAATGCCAACCAATGCAAAACAAGTAAGCGGTTTCACGTCACGGTTTGTAGCGCCAACCAATGCAAAACAAGTAAGCGGTTGCGTGCGTATTTGTAAGCGCCAACCAAACGGGTTCGACTAACTCCCGAATCGTGTGGATCGGGGCAAAATGATTCCTTCGTTCTTCCTTGTAACTCCTCGAGCAAGATGGTCAAGACACATCACCTTATCGCTCCATAGGAAAAGATAAAATCACATGGAGCTAGCAAGGCTCGGTTTTGTCATAATCATGATTATACCTCAAAGTACTACGACCCGCTTCCCTTGGACAAACTCCGTCCCTCGATTGCGGGATTAGGGCGATGGGGCCGGAAGAGTGGAATAGCGGCCGAGCTGCCCGGTTCCATCCTCGATGTATCCATTCGGTGTGAGCTCGACACACCAAGTTGACTCGGCAGAAAAGTAAATACAAGTTCGTAGTCATCCAGAGGCGGTCAGTATTATTGATTCAGGGAAGCGATTCGGAAAGTTTTGAAATTTGCAAGTGGCAATTATGGCGTTGGTGGAGTTATTTGGATGAAGATGATGGACTCAAATTTGCACCAATACAATCATAACACTGAGGATTCGAAATATCAATCCATGTGTATCGAGTGTGTAACACACCTTAGAAACAAAATACTGCAATGCAGAATAAATGCATCCCAAGTACTTAGCTTAGTAATTGTGCACTCGGCACAATATAAGTGCATAAGGATATTATTTATACTTTGAAGTTGAATCCCCAGCTATGCTAGAATAGTTGCAGCATATATGTCTTGGAATCTGATAAGACACGAGTGAATGCAAATTTTTTGTATACTGATCATGGAGCAGAAAATGACTTTCTATATTCTCCATTCTATTTGACATCATATTCATAATACCAATTACATATTGCATTGGCAAAGAATGAGAAAGAATTGAAGTCTTACGGTAACTCTTACGATTTCGTTGTCTCTCCTTTGGAAGTCTTGTCCACAAATGAATTAAATCTTGACATGAATTGCTTTGATGACAAGAGCCTCAATAAATGAGCCAACTTTGTTTATGCTGATCATCATTCATTGCAGTCCGAAGATAATACTGGACTGGGATATTTTCTTCTATACCAATCAAGTTCTGAACAAGTTTGAAGATACCTGAAAGAAAGTAAGCACATTAATTAGAATGATGGGGATATATCACATAGACAAAGTGAAAGGTCTAGCAAGGGGTAAACATACATAACACATTGTTTATACAAACTAAATGATGGTTTCAAAAGATCGGTTTTTGTATTTGCTACTATACTCTAGTTTAAAAGTGGTGGAACCACTAAGAGTTTATAGCTTGTTTGCAGTTAAAGTCAGTATACTTGCACTGGAAAAGGGAAATCTGATAAATGACGAATAATGCACAAGATGCATATAATTTTTGGGTTAATTGCAAAGAATACCCTTGAGGTTACAAAAATACCCAACTATCCTTCAAAATTACAAATACACACTTGAGTTTTGTTTCTATTTTACAAATTACCACCTCAAGAGGGGGGGTTGTTAAGTAAATACAAACCACAAAGGGGTGTTTGTAATAACTTAAGGGGTATCAGTAATTTTGAAAGATAACTGGATTTCTTTTTTTTTGTAATTAGGCTACACCTCAGTGGTAGTTTTTATGATTGAGTAAACAAAACTTCTAAAACATAAAGTGATTGAGAGCCCAGGAAATAACATATTTAAGAAATATTTGCAGAAAAACCACATATACCTTTACATGGTGTGGCATGATTTTTATATCATAAGGCACATGCAGCCATGCTTCCGGGGATAAAACAAGAAATTTTCGGGCTTGCTGGTATAGACGTCAGCATATTGATGGATGTGGTAAGCAAATGCAGACTCTTGACCTGTGTCAGTAAGGAACGTAGCTCCAAATGACTTATTAAACATGCCTTTCATAGTGTCACGTGCCTTCTGTCTCAATATCACGATAAAGTGTACGTGTATGCACCTATTTTTCAACAAATAGCATTTTGAGCCATAATTGAGAAATTTCCAACTTGATACAAGAAATTAACATGCAATACATAACATATATATCTCAAGTGCTCAATATCAAAATACTACATGCATTTTAAGTAAAAACACCTAGAAGTTGGAAAGATTTTTCCACCCACCTTAAAAATGAACTTGTTGGTGAAAGATGAAATAAATCACTCTTGAAGGAGAAGTGACTTAGGTCAGCCCCTAGGTCAAGGAATACCAAAAACAAAATGTAGGAGTTAGGAAATGAGGTTAAAAATTTAAGGAAAGAAGAAGGAGGAGGTGAAGAATATTGGTAAAACTATACTTACCTTGTGTAGTAGATGAAATGAGACTAGTAGAGGTCTCAAAATGGGTCTCTTTGCTCACTCTTAAAACAACTCTTAAGGTCAGCCCTAAAAGTCCAAAAAACGAAAATGGAGTATCAAAATTTTGGAAAATAGAAGAGAAGAAGAAAATGTCTAAAAATCCCATTTCTTACCTTATAGTCAATTTCTCTTCAAAATCTTCAAAGTCTTGAAGTCCTTTTCAAGATGATGGTAAGGCTCTTAGTGTCTCCCAAGTCTTCTAAGTATACCTCAATCCAAAAATCAAACTTAGGTTAAGAAGTGAAGATGATGAGCTAGAGGATAACAAGATGATTTTTTGAACACAATTTCTTACCTTGTTGTAGGGGTTCGAATTTTTTGTGTAAGTAGAAGAGGGAGTTCTTGAAATTTTTGGTTAAGTGTTTGAAGGTTTGAAAAAGAAGATGAACATATGCTTAGAGAAAATGTGGGAGGATTTTAGAGTTTTGATGTTAAAAGATGGGTTAGTAGGGAATAATTAGGGAATTAAGAAAATAGCTAGCTCCCTTTACTAGGGACATGAAGCCAAAAACTAGTTTTTAGGAGGAAATTTAAAATTTGTTGAGTTGACTAATGGGGTAGTGAGATTTGTAGAGAAAATTTCTAATTGTAGGCTTGCAAGACATAAAATAAAATAGAAATAAAATTATCAAAATTTTATTTATTATTTTTTTTTGTACCATAATAATCTAGTTGGGAGATACAAAAAAATAAAATAGTAATGCAAAGAAAAATGAGTTATTTCCTCATTTTATGTGATAAATTCGAAAATTAGGGAAAAAGAAAAAAATATTTGGTTTCTTTTTGTTTATAAAATTGAGGAAAATAAAATGTATAAATATCCATAATTAAATATTTAGAAACTTAAAATAAAAATGTGAAATAAGAAATATGTACTCCAAAAATAAATTGGAAGTTGGTTGGGATTAATTATAGAATAAGATGAAATATTCGGATAAGGGTCGGAATATACTCCTAAATTATCGAGGGTCTAAAAATTCTAAAGTCGTAGTCAATCGATCAAGTATTAATACTAGAGGAGAATACAAAATTGCTAAGCTCAAAAATGCGAAATGCGTAATTGACGTTGGAAGAATTAAATAAAAGTAGAGTCGCGTTTCATTAATAATAGGTTTGTGATACATAGCCGAATAAATAATCACTACATAACACCGTATCTCACGTTGTTAAAATTCGGGGCCTCACAGCGCATGTCTACCTTATTACTACCCGGGCGAGACAACTCCAACGATTATGGCTAGCAAGGCCCAGAGTGTCATAATCATGATTATACCCAAACTACGACCCGCTTTCCTTGGACACTCCGTCCTCAGTTGTGGGATTAGGACGATGGGGCCGGAGAGTGGAATAGCGGCCCGAATCGGTTCCGTCCCACTCTGTATCCATTCCGATTGTGAGCTCGACACACCAAGTTGACTCAGCGCAATTAGATTCACGAAGTTCATATCATGTCAACAATATAGTCGAGTAAAAAGAAACATGACGATACATATAAAAAACAGTACAAGATATCAACAAGTTAAGTTTAATTTTGTCCAGAGCCGAGGAAGTCGCCACGCGTAGTGCGCATAGTCCGTGTATTTTCAAGAAAAATATGGAAGCATAATTAAATCATAATTAAATCAGTTTTAGGATTGTAGAGAAGAAAATATTTTATTTTAGGGTCCATGATAAAAGGAAAATTTTGTAAATAGTCCCATTTCTTGGAAAAAAATACTTATCGAGTCAAAAATTGAATAAGTCCTAGTTTCGACCTCGGACAAATGTAAGGTCGGTTCTAAATTCTTAAAATTGTTCAAAGATTCAGTTTTCCAAAGGGTTTGGGTCGAGGTTTTTTGGAAAATTATAGTTTGGTCCCTTCTTTTGTGAAAAAGTCATTTTCGGTCCCGAACTTAAAAATTTTGGATCTCACAAACCGGGAGGGCTTTTGATGTGATTCTAATTTTATAATATCAAGTATAACAGCAGGATGTTAGGACAAAGCATTTTTAAAATAGGGTCGGTTTAAGTCCCTAATTTTTTTACAAAATTCAATTTCTATTCCAAAAATCGATTTTTGCCCTTAAGGGTTTATTTGGTGTTAAGCTTGTTATGAAACTTGAACCATGAGTTCAAAATGTTATAAAAATAAGGTTATGTAAATTCTCGGGTTTCGAGACGTACTTTTCTGAAATTTCATTTTGGTCCTTTGAAATTAGAATTTTTACACTTTAATACTTAAGGTTTAACAAATCGGTTGGGTCAAGTTTCCACATTTGAGTCTCTAAAATTCCAAGGATGGGTTTTCTTATCTCAAAACCTTTAAACTATTATTATTAACTTAAAATATTAAATATTACAATTAATACAGTCCAAAATTTTGAAATTTACAGATTGGTCCTTGGACAGTTTTCAAAATTACGATTTAGTCCTCAACTTTGCAAAAATTGCATAAATGACATATTTGTTCGAATTCGAGCACAAGGTCATATATTACAGAATATATATCAATTATAGAACATGATTTTGAGCATATAACACATTTCTTTACACATTAATCAAGAGTTGAACAAGAAATTAAGATATATGTGCAAATATGTCCCTATTGTGCAAGAAATCAAAATCATGCTTGTTTTTGTAAAACTTCTTGAACTTGATACATATAAAAAAATACATGTAATATATATATAGCAATTTAAAATATTTTCATGTACTACATGCATTTTATGAAAATTATTTGCCTATTTTTGAAAGATTTTTCACCCACCTCGTAGTAGTTTCTCGGGTTGATCTAAAATGGAGTCTTCTTCTTGTATCAACTTCTTGACTCAAGCTCTTGAAGGTCAGCCCACTAAATGGTATCTAAACCATATTTTGGTATTAAAATTAAAGTCTCAAATTCAAAGAAAATATACTATGATCAAATGGCTACTACTTACCTCAATGTCATCAAGTAGTCTCTAAAAATGGAAATTTTCCTTCAAGTTTCTAACTTCAACTTGAGATGATGTAGGTCAGCCCCTAAGCTCCAAAATTTCATATCCTTGTGTCAAAAAATAATTCTTCATGTTTTCAATAGAAAATACTAAAACTATAATTTTCTCACTTTAAAATGTGTAGTCTTGAATTTCCTCTTCAAGCTTGTAGTCAAGTCTAAGACTCTTAATTCTTCAAGAATAATCTTCTAGGAGTACCTCAGAAGAAGGATTCATCATGTTAGGAATTAGAGGTAGATGTTGGGAGTTTCAAGAAGATAAAATGAAAATGGAAGAGAAGAATTTTCTTAATTTAGTTGTTGGAATTTTTGATCCTATGAGAGTAAGATGAAGAGATCTTTTGTGTTCTTGTGTTTAAGTGTTAGGTGAAAGTGTATTGAGAGAGTTTGTGGGTTGTAGGAGAATGGGATGAATTTTTTTCTTCCCAATCTTGAAATGACCGATTTTGTTGTGTAAGAATTGGAGAGGACTTTTATTTTGTTTTGGTTAAATGATGAGTTAGAATAATAATTAGGGAAATTAGGACATAAATTAATAGCTAGGTTACTTTCTTAGGGACAATTGGCCAAAAGCTAGATTTTAGGGGAATCATTTTGTTTTGTTTGACCAAGATGTAGTGGGATTTGTAGAGAAACTTTTAAATTGTAGGCTTGCAAGATATAAAATTAAATAGAGATGAGTTTATAAAAATTTATTTGTTTATTTTTTTTTGTCCCATAATAATAGTTGGGAGATACATAATAATAAAAATAGTGGTAGAAGAAAAATTGAGTTATTTTCCCCATTTAAAGTGGTAATTTCGAAAATTAGGGAAAAAAAGGAAAAACAAATATTTGGTTTCTTGTCTTTATAAAATTGAGAGAAAAATAAAATGTATAAATATCCATAATTAAATATTTAGAAATTTAAAATTAATGATGTGAAATAGGAAATGTGTATTTCAAAAATAAGAAATTGAAAGTTGGTTGGGAATGAATTATAGAAGGAAGATGAAATATTTGGATAAGGGTCGAAATGTATTCAAATTATCAAGGGTCTAATATTTCTAAAATCGTAACGATCGAGCAATAATACTAGAGGAGAATATGAAATCGTTAAGCTCGAAAATGAGAAAGACGTAATTGACGTTGGAAGAATAAGTAAGAGTCGAATCGCATTTCATTAATAATAGGTTCGTGTTATTTAACCAAATAAATAAATCACTACACAAAGTCGTATCTTACGTTGCTAGAATTTGGGGCATCATACACTTTGGTACAAATAGACCAAATGTACATATTTATAACTTTAGTACTAAATCTATATATATATATATATATATATATATATAATAAACGAGAGTTTGGTTTTTCCCTTTAAATGCACTAGCTATTTTTAATGTGCATAAAATATGCAGATTAAGATTAATTTGGAATCTTATATTTTTGGCATCTAATTTACCAAATACCGATATATATGCACACAGAGAAGATTAGACTAAAATTAAAATTAATTATAGTTGTTAATGTACATATTTTTGGCATCTAATATACAAAGTAAATAAACTAATTTTTATTTTTGTCGGCATTTCCCCTTATTAATGTGTTTAAAAATAGTGAAGTATTTAGATTATTTTTTTCAGCCTCATATATTTGACGTCTTATAATTATAGTTATACACATTAATGCATAAATGAAGTTTACCGACAATCATGTTTAGATTGATATAATCCATGTGAAAAATATAAAATTTTATTTATCTTATATTGTTAAAAAAATGCTAGATATGAGACCTCTATTTTGTTATTTGACATGTGCATATTCCTAATTATTTTATGAATTCTATCTCCCTGGTCCCTGCATTGTAATGATTTTAAAATATCATCAAACAATAGACGAGAAATAAAATTCATTTTTACTTTGATGAAGTCAAAAAAGAAATAATAACATACATCATAATCATGAAAAATACATTTAATTCCCTAAAAAAATACCTTTAAGACTATATATTTGTCTTCTCTTATATATATATAATGATATGTATGTATATATAATATATAATATATAATATTTGATACATACTTTCTTCAATTCAAATAAATATTATTTAATTGAATTTAATCACCTTAAATATAAATTTATAAAATTATGAAGAAATAGGTCAAGTCCAAATAATAACTACACATATATCATAAATATTCAAATACATGAATATACAATTGATGTCCTATAGTCCGAATGTATAATTTTTTAAAGCCAACAAAATACATTTTTGAGTAAATATATCTTTATTTTATTTTATATGCAACATGAGCGTCAAACTGAAGATCATAAAAAGATGATTAAATTGATATATTATATGTAAAAAATAGATCAATAACCAAGAAAATATAAAATTAAAAATAATAATAAATATAATAATTAATGCAGTACAGACACAAATTTGGAAAACTAATTTTTATTGCATTTATAGTTGATAATGACCCAAATTTATATCTCAAGATATCCGGATTATAACGGAAAAAAATTAGGCAAATACGGAAAAGGTTATTTAACCCCAAACCCAAAAATAGGAAAATGAAAATTCATACGCCATGTCTAGCATACCACATTCTTTACGCATGCATATGCAAGCACACAACCACAAGTATTATCCTCTGTTTAGTTCTATGTTTAATTCTCTATTCAACCACTCGTAAGTCTTTCGTTCACTAATTTTTCTTATATTGTGGATAAATATTGACCGTGGGTCAACCGTAGTCTATTTCTTGTGAAATTTTGTGCGGTGAATTGTTTGCAAAGACAATGGAGGAGATTTTATCCCACATGCACGTGGTCACAATATATACCGAATACGTAATGATAAATTAAAAATGGACTTACTGCGAGATGATGGGTCCAAATAGACTTGTTGGCATGCATTTCACTTCAAATTTAAGAGTTCGTTGTAGTAAAACGGAAATGGCATTTTGGTACAAATAGACCAAATGTACATATTTATAACTTTACTACTAAATCTATATATATATATATATATATATATATATATATAAGCGAGTTTGGTTTTCTCGCTTTAAATGCACTAGCTATTTTCAATGTGCATAAAAAATGCAGATTAAGAATCTTATATTATTGACATCTAATATATAAAATACATAATAAACTTGTCACGCCCCAAACGTGACGCGACAACGATCAATCACTTAAACAAAATAAATCAACAGATCCTAAACCAAAGATACAAAACTCCAAGTAAAATAGAGTCTAATGCAAATGAATTAAAATAAACACGAGTACAAATTACATCTTAAAGTCTGGCGGTATCCGAATACAACCCAAAAGATTATCTGAATTAACTTACAGTCCAACAGAAATAAAATGAAGGAGTCCAACAACAAATAAAAGTAAAAGGAAATGTCGCTCCTCATTACGATAGGGATTCAATCTGCGTGGTTCAATGTCTTGGCGAACTCTTCATCTAAAGGGTAGAAAACGGGAGGGAATGAGACAAAATCTCGGTGGATGGGGTGATCGTGTGCAAGTGTGGCGATATAAATAGTTAATGCGAGAAAACGGTTGTATGAAAACGCGTGAGGTATGATGCATGTGTTCACACATAGTCCACAAGCGTCGTGATAAATATATTAAGTAATATACTTATACAATTTAAGAAAACGATTCGTGGTCACGCAGGCATTATGGTTCAAGCAAGACATGGGGATTGCGTCTTGAGGTGTAGCGCCAATCCTATACAAGACAATTAGTGGTTGCGTCTTCGATATGTAGCGCCAACCCGTTCGTTCAACTCCGAATCGTGTGGATCGGACAACGATTCCTTTGTTCTTCATTGTAACTCCCCGCTTCATGATGGTCAAAGACTTGTCACCTTATCGCTCGTAGGCAAAGACAAAATCCACGTTGGAGCTAGCAAGGCTCGGATTCGTCATAATCATGATTATACCTCAAGTACTACGACCCGCTTCCCTTGGACAAACTCCGTCCCTCGATTGCGGGATTAGGGCGATGGGGCGGAAGAGTGGAATAGCGGCCGCCTGCCGGTTCCATCCCCGACGTATCCACTCCGATTTGTGAGCTCGACACACCAAGTTGACTCAGTGACATGGTATAACAATAGATTTCAAGAGTCATACACATACATATCCTTCTCATACAAAATTTCATCAAGTATAACAATAAAATGTGCATGTATGCCCTATTTTTCGATAAATCACATTTTTGAGCAACACTTGAGAATTTTTCCAACTTGATACAAGAAAATAGCATGCAATACATAATATATATCTCAAGTGCTCAATAACAAAATACTACATGCATATTTTCAATTTAAAACACCTAGAAGTTGAAAGAATTTTTCCACCCACCTCGTAGTAGTTTCTCGGGTTGATCTAAAATGTGGTCTTCTTCCTTGAATCAACTTCTTGACTAAAACTCTTGAAGATCAGCCCCTAAATGGTATCCAAACCATATTTTGGTGTTAAAATTAAAGTCTCAAGTCTAAAGAAAATATACTAGTACCAAATGGTTACTACTCACCTTAATATCTTCAAGTAGTCTCAAAAATGGAAATTTTCCTTCAAGCCTCTAACCTCCACTTGAGATGATGTAGGTCAGCCCCTAAACTCCAAAAATTTATATTCTTGAGTCAAAAATTAATTCTTCATGTTGTCAAGAGAAAAATACTAAAACCATAATTTTCTCACCTTAATAATATGTAATCTTGAATTTCCTCTTCAAGCTTGTAGTCAAATCTAGGTCTCTAATTCTTCAAGAATTTTCTCTAGGAGTACCTCAACAAGAAGGATTCAACATCATTAAATGGTGAAGGTATAAGGTTGAGGATTGGAGAAGAAAAATAGAGTTGGGAGAAATGAAGATATTCTTACCTTATGCTTGAAGAATTTGATCCTTTAGAGAGGAAAAATGGAAGCAAGTCTTGTGTTTTTATGATAATTATGAAATGAATAATATTGGTAGATAAAGAAAAAAATAACAAAAATGATTGATTCCCTAAGACAAGGAGCCAAAAGTTGGAGGGAATAATAATCATGGTGTTGGTATTTTTATTTATTAGAATTTGTGGAAAGAAAAGTTTGTCCATCCTTTAAGCATGTGACCAAAAGTTGAGAAAAAAATATATATATATATATATGTAAATATATATATATATATATACATATATAATTGTAGGTCTTGAAAAGAATATGAAACAACCTCCCCATTTATGGTAATTTTCAAATTTTTAAAAATATAAAAAAAATATTTTTTTTTTTTTTTAAAAAATTGATTGGGAAATTGGTTGGGATGAATTATAGAATAAGATGAAATATTAGGATAAGGATTGGAATGTACTCCTAAATTGTTGGAGGTCTAATATTCCTAAAGTAGTAGTCATTCGATCAAGTATTAATACTAGAGGAAGAATATAAAATTGCTAAGCTCTAAAAATGCGAAATGCGTAATTGACGTTGGAAGAAATAAATAAAAATAGAGTCGAGTTTCATTAATAATAGGTTTGTGATACATAGCCGAATAAATAATTACTACATAACACCGAATCTCACGTTAAAATTCGGGGTCTCACATTCACCCCTCCTTAAAAGAATTTGGTCCCCAAATTCTCTTGAGCTAATTCGGATATTGATTCCTCATGTCTTCTTCCATCTCCCACGTTGCGTCTTCGTCTCGGTTGTGATTCCGCCATACAACTTTAACCATTGGAATCTCTCTGTTACGCAACCGCGTGCACTGGCCGGTCAATGATTACGATTGGTTTCTGTGTAAGATAAATTTTCCATTAGAGGAGGAGCATCACGGTGATGATGTGTTCGAGATCTGGTTAATACCTTTTCAATCTCGATACATGGAATACATCGTGCATTCCCGCATCTTTGTCTTGGTAACTCAAGTCGGTAGGCTAACTTCCGATCCTCCCGCAAAATCTTGTAAGGTCCAACATATCTCGGACTCAACTTGCCTCCTTTCTTTGGATTGATCAATCCTTTCCGTGGAGACAGATCGAGAATACTTCATCTCCGCTTCAAATTCCAAGTCCTTTCTCCTCTTGTCTGCGTAACTCTTTTGGCGGCTCGAGTGTGCGGATCCGTTCCTTAATCAACTTGACCTTCTCCATGGCCTCCCGAACTAAGTCGACCTTTGGAATCGAGGGCAACTTTCGTTTCTTTTTGGAGTCCATTGGTCATCAATCTCCCGGTGTAGTGGATATCTACACTTTCGCCCGTCTGAGGCTTCGTAGGGTGCCATCCCAATTGTGGCACGATAGGCTGTTATTATAGGCGAACTTGGCCAATGGTAAGTACGAATCCCAACTTCCTTGGAAGTCAACGTGCATGCTCGCGGATGTCTTCCAGGGTTTGAATTGTTCGCTCGGGCCCGACCATCGGTTTGTGGATGTCTTCTTTGTCTTTGAAACTTAGTGAGGTACCCACCCTCATGTAAGCATTTCCGAGAACTGGAGACAAATCTCGGTCTCTGCATCGACACTATATCGATCGGCACTCCATGCGGTCGAATGATCTCTCGGATATAAATTTGCGCAAGTTTACGCAAGCTTCGGTTTTTCTTCATGGGTAGGAAGTGTGCGATTTCGTGAGTCGGTCTCGACTACCCATATAGCATCATCGCCTCGTCTAGTCCTTGGTAGATCCGTCACGAAGTCCATCGTTATGTGTTCCCATTTCCACTGGAATTCTCAACGGTTGTAATAAACCGGATGGTCGTTGGTGTTCAAATTTTACTCGTTGACAAGTCAAGCATCTCGCAACGAACTCGCTGCAGTTCTTCATGTTTGCCCACCGCAGAATGTCTTGTTTCAAGTCCTTATACATCTTGTTTCCTCCGGGATGTATAGTGTATTTCGAACGGTGTGCTTCGAGAGGATTCTGTTCCTAAGTTGCTCATCACTCGGTACACAAATTCTATTCCGAAATCGATGATCCCATCTTCCTGTCACGAGAATTCCGATCTCTCTCCTTTGAGTATCTTCTCTTTTAGTTTTTGAAGTTGCACGTCAATCCCTGTGTTACTTTGATCTCGTTCGATAGATCGGGTTTAATCGAAATATTAGCACATGAAATTCGATCTGGTTCTCGTCGGTTCCAAGTGCTCAATTCTTCTAATGATCTCCACTCTCGAATCATTAGTCTAGCTAAACTCGCCTTTCTGCTTAAGGCGTCGGCGTCGCTCGTTAGCTTTCCCGGGATGGTATTGAATATCAAAGTGATAATCTTCTATTAACTCCATCCATCTCCGTTGCCTCAAATTGAGTTCCTTCCGAGAGAATAGATACTTTAGGCTCTTATGATCTATGTAAACCGTGAATGTTGCTCCATAGAGGTAGTGCCTCCATTTCTTTAACGCGAACACTATTGCTGCCAATTCCAAGTCATGCGTTGGGTAATTAGCTTCATACGTCTTGAGTTTTCGTGATGCGTAAGCAATGACCTTTCCTTCTTGCATGAGTCTGCTCCTAGTCCTTCCTTTGATGCGTCACTTTGTAGACGACAAAGTTTTCTGTTCCCTTTGGAAGGGCTAAGACGGAGTCAGTAGTAAGTCGTTCTTCAGACTCTTGAAACTAGCCTCACACTTGTCATTCCACTCAAACTTGACTTGCTTCCAGGTTAGTCGAGTGAGTGGTCCGGCTATCTTGGAGAAATCTTGGATAAATCTTCGATAATATCCAGCTAGTCTAAGAAACTTCTAATCTCCTTCTGAGACTCGGGTTGTTTCCATTCAACCACTTTATCGTACTTTCGAGGATCTACGGCGATCCCAAAGGTCTTGGATACTATGTGTCCCAAGAATGCGACTTCACTAAGCCAAAATCGCACTTTGAATTTGGCATACGACTTAGCTCTCGTAGTGTCTCTAAAACAATTTTCGGATGACGCTCATGCTCCTCTTTAGACTTGGAGTATACGAGTATGTCATCAATGAATATCACTACGAATTGATCCAAATAAGGTTGAAAGACTCGTCATTAGATCCATAAACGATCTTTGGTGCGTTTGTCGACCGAAAGGCATCACTACAAACTCGTAGTGTCCATATCCGATGCGAAATGCTTTGTTTTGGAAACGCGTCCTCTTCACGGATCTTTAATCGATAATATCCTTGTTGTAAATCAAACTTGAGTACATCGTCGCTCCTTGAAGTTGATCAAACGATTCGTCTATCCTCGGGAGGGGATATTTGTTCTTGATGGTCACGCCGTTAAGTCCGCGATAGTCTATACACGATCTTAATGTGCCATCTTTCTTTTTGACAAACGATCTTGCTCCCCATGGAGACGTGCTCGGTCGGATAAATCCCACATCCATCGGCTTTTGTAATTGAGTCTTCAACTCTTGCAACTCAACAGAGCCATTCTATACGGCGTTAAGCGATCGGGCGGTTCCTGGTAATACTCGATGGTGAACTCAACTTCCCTATCCGGAGGGGCAGGTGGTGAGTTCTTGTGGAAATACATCCGTATATTCCGATACTATAGGTACTTGATTAATTTGTGTCTCAACCTTAGGTTTGTTAATTACAAACGCCAAGTACCCTTGTGCCCCTCTCTAGTGATCGCTTTCCCACTTTCATTGCTTTGAAATGATTGGGGCAATCTTAACCCGTGCCCTTCCCGAAATTTCCACTTGGGCTTACCGGGTCACATAGTTTAATGGACTTGTGATGGCGGTCCATTTGTGCATGGTGTGCGGAACAACCAGATTCATTCCCAATATAATGTCGTATTCGGATATAGGTAGCAAGATCAAATCGGCAGGAAAGTTTATCTCATCAATCTTAACTTCGCATGCATTATAGATAATATCTCATTATCGGCTTGCGCCCATAGAGTGGACACTTCTAAACCTATAGGCATATGTTCCATGCATGCATGCAACTTGTGTACAAAATGTGGTGCGACAAATGAATGCGTTGATCCAGGGTCAAATAGTACTTTAGCGTAGTGGCTAGATATTAGAAGCGTACCTTCCACCACGTCTGTTGCCTCCGGAGCCTCATGTCCGGCTAGTGCAAATGCTCGGGCGGGCATCCTTGCCCGATTTCCCACAGCCATTACCCGGCTTTGGCGGCTGCACTTGTTTCGTGCGATCCTCGTACTTGGGCAATCCTTTAGCCGGTCTTGGGTTCTACCACATAGCAAGCATTTCCCCTGTTTGCGCCAACAATCATTGACAGTATGTCCCGTTTTTTGGCAATGTGCACATACTGGACCTGGTTTTTCTTGTATCGGTCCTTTTCCTTTGTCCGTCTTATTGGCTGGTCCCTTCTGAAACTTATCAGGCTGCTTAGATGGTTGTCCCACAGCTGTCCTCTTGAGACTGTTTGATGGCCTACTCTGCTGAATCTGTCCAATACGGTTTAGTCCTGACTCGATGCGGAGAGCTGCCTTTACCGCGGCTGAGTAAGTTGTCATTTCAACAAATCAGAAGCGCTTTTTGAAGTTCCAACTTGATCCCGTGTGAACTTATATAATTTGTCCTCTTCTGTACTGATTGTCCCCAGAGCATATTTGGACAATCGATGGAACTCAGACTCGTATTGGGCCACATACATGTTCCCCTGTCTCAACTTATGGAATTCATCCCGTGTGCCTCCTTCACAACTTGGGGTATGTATTGCTCATTGAATTGACCAGAAATTTTCCCATGTCCTATCTATTTGATCCTGTTCCCACTTTCTCTCAACTGCTCTCCACCAATCTCGAGCGGTGATTCTAGTCGAACACGGCGAGCGTAACCTTTTGTTCCCCCGAGAATTGGAGAGCATTGAAGATATTCTCTATTTTCTCGATCCATTCTTTTGCTTTCATGTCATCCGGTTCCCCTAAGAAAGTCGGGGTCGAATCGCGAAAACCGCTCCAAGGTACGATCATTCGTCTCTCGAGCAGGTTCATGGTTAGGCTGACGAGGCTCTGCTTGTTGCCTCATAAAAACCAATATCTGTTGCAAGGCTATTGCAGTTAGGTTATCTCCTGTGATTGGCGGAGGAGGTGGTGGTAGTTCGGGGGAGGGTACCCGTTCCCTGGGTACGTCCACATACCTACGGGGAACACGGCGGGGTCTCCCTCGTCCACGGTTTCGGCCATGTATCTGTAGGTTTAGCTACAATTCAGAAAGGAATGATTTCAATAAGTACTTGCATATAACAAGTTATATCACAACAACAATACACAAGACATAGAATAAGTAGAAAAAGTATATTCATTGATGTGAAATTTGAATACACCCGAATGAGTTCATACAACAGGAATATAAAATCGAAGATAAACTAGAGTCAGGATACAACTTGATTAAGGTACAACTGAAAACAAAATACAACAGGATGGAATTAAGCATCGGCTAAAATCTAGCATATAAGTTATCTACTCGGTGAGGTCGCCGTCATCATCACTAGCGGCCTCGTCCATAATCGGATCCTGATCGGGCTGAGGTACCACCTCAGCATTAGGCCAGTCGGCTAAATCTGGCCACTGCTCCAGTCCCGGAGCATCATCGAGTGGGGCGGCTTCAAGCGCCTCGGGCTCTTCATCTTCCATTGGATCCTCATCGGGATCCTCTTCTGGATCTTCTTCTGGATCCTCCTCGGGATCCTCTTCATTATCGGCCTCGAAGTCGGGCATGGGTTCCCTCGGGTGGTGGCAACGGTGGCGCATTAGCTGCTAAGGCGACCTCCAAAGCGACATCCGTGAGTTAAGGCATGTGTGAGGTCCTCTATCACCCGCATTTGTTTGATGATAGTATCTTGAGACGATCGATGGTGCCTCTCGACATGTATGCCTCCCTTTCCCACTTTCCGCGGCCTTCCTCGCGCGTTCCATCTTCGTGCGAGTAACTTCCAAGTGTTCCTGGATTGACTGGATTTGATCCTCCGAGCACGGATGGTATCCTCGCGATCCTTAGCAAGGAGGGTAAGATTGTTCTTCTCCTCTTGGCTCTTTGCCGGGAGGTGTGTCGATTCTTGGTTGCGGCGGCGTTCTTCCCGCCAATGCGAGATAGCTCGAAGGTATTCCTGGTGCCATGGTTCGTGTATGCCCGGAAGTAATCACGTTCGGCGCGGGCCTCCAATAATTCCCACCCGGATAGGTGGCGTCGGCTCCATCCCGAACAAGCCAAACTAAGAAGGACCAGGCGAAGTAAGAAAAGATAGGGAAGAACAAGGAAAGAATAACTAAGGAAAGTCGATCAAAGTCAATTAAGTCAAATCAAGTATGACTATGGATTCTCCAAGTATAAATTTTAGCTTAACCTAAACATCAATAATATGGTTCTATGCCATTTTTGAAATTGATTTCACAACTTAATTAGTCAAGTCACGGCTACCCAACACGGTCAGGAGTCCTATCCTGGGTCGGCTCGGTGTAAGTTTCCATCTTACTAGCCGAGCTCGATACCATAATCATCACGCCCCAAACGTGATGCGACAACGATCAATCACTTAAACAAATAAATCAACATCTAAACCAAAGATACAAAACTCCAAGTAAAATAGAGTCTAATGCGTGAATTAAAATAAACACGAGTACAAATTACATCTTAAAGTCCAAGCGGTATCCGAATACAACCCAAAAGATTATCCGAATTAACTTATAGTCAACGAAATAAAATGAAGGAGTCCAACAACAAATAAAAGTAAAAGGAAATGTCGCTCCTCATTCTTGATAGGGATTCAATCTGCAGAGGTTCAATGTCTTGAAACTCTTCATCTAAAGGTTAGAAAACGGGAGAGGGAATGAGACAAAATCTCGATGGATGGGGTGATCGTGTGCAAGTGTGGCGATATAAATAGTTAATGCGAGAAAACGGTTGTATGAAAACGCGTGAGGTATGATGCATGTGTTCACACATAGTCCATGCGCGTCGTGATAAATATATTAAGTAATATACTTATACGATTTAAGAAAACGATTCGTGGTCACGCAGCATTATGGTTCAAGCAAGACATGGGGATTGCGTCGAGGTGTAGCGCCAATCCTATACAAGACAATTAGTGGTTTGCGTCTTGATATGTAGCGCCAACCCGTTCCGTTCAACTCGAGAATCGTGTGGATCGACGATTCCTTTGTTCTTCCTTGTAACTCCCGTTCATGATGGTCAAAGACACATCACCTTATCGCTCCGTAGGCAAAGACAAAATCCACGTTGGAGCTAGCAAGGTTCGGATTCGTCATAATCATGATTATACCTCAAATCTACGACCCTTCCCTTGGACAAACTCCGTCCCTCGATTGCGGGATTAGGGCGATGGGGCGGAAGAGTGGAATAGCGGCCGAGCTGCCGGTTCCATCCCCGACGTATCCACTCCGATCGTGAGCTCGACACACCAAGTTGACTCGGGCGATAAATTAAATACACGTTCGGGTAGTCAACCAGGCGATCAGTATATTGATTGGAAAGCGATTCATGAAAAGTTTTTCAAAAATTTGCGTAAGGTAATTATGGCGTTGGTGGAGTTATTTGGATGAAGATGATTATCGGGAGGATAAGCAATCTTCGATATCTTGAAATATTAGGTGAAACATAAGTCCCGTTATAGATTCAAATCGCAAGACGTGAAAGTCGCCCGCGATCGGTATTAATCGGTCAAGGCGGTCCGATAAGTCAAGGGTTTTGAGAAAATAAAATATTTTAATTAAGAATTGAAATCAGAGGGTCCAGGGCTGTTTTAGTAAAAGAAAAATAATTTGAGTTAGGTCCTTGATAAAAAGAAATTTTACAATTTAGCCCGTTTTGTAAAAACCAATACTTTTGGGGTTAAAATTTGAATAAATAAATATCCCGACCTTGAAAAATTATGAGGTCAGTTCCTAAATTCTCCAAATTGTTCAGAGATTCAGGTTTTGAAGTTTTGAGGCCGAGTTTTTATAAAATTCTCATATTGGCCCCAAATTTGTTAAAATTGCCATTTCGACTCTAAGTTTAAAATAATTGGAACTCACAAACCGGAAGGGATTTTAATGTGATTCCAGTTGAAAAATGTCACTATGGTTAATGGGATATTGGGACAAAAGCAGTTTTAAAAAAATAAGTTTAGGTCCTTTAACTTTTGAAAATTTCATTTTTGTCCCATTTTGAAATAATTGCCTTTAAGGCTTTTTAGGGGTCCAATTGTTATGAAGTTTAAACCTTGGGTCCAAAATATAATTAAGTTATAGTTAAATTAGTATTTCCAGGTGCATGGGCTGCATAAGTCCTGGAAATTTCATTTGGGTCCTCAAGTTTAATCTTTTACACTTTAGTCCTTCAACTTTTATAAAATTACTTTCCAAACTCTAAACACTTGGATTTTTGGAATACACTTAAAATATGTTATTTCCAGTCCCTTAAGAGTTAAAATTTCAAATTTCAAAATTAGGGTCTGGTACAGTTTCGAAATTTGCAAAATAGCCCTTAAACTTCTCAAATTTTACAATCTAGTCCTTGGGCTTTCAAGGGTTGATTTTATTTATCTAAAAACTCTTAAAACTTTATTAAAATATCAAAACATAATTTTTGAACCTGAGTTCAGTCCCAAAAATCAAAAATTACAGAGGGTCCCTTAAATTTTATTTTTCTTGCAATTAAGTCCACCAACTTTCCATTTTTGCATTTTAAGTCCAAAAGTTGAAATTTAATCAATTATGCTCGACTTGTCCAGGTTATAAATCATTCAAAACATAGATTTCAAGAGTCATACACATACATATCCTTCTCATACAAAATTTCATCAAGTATAACAATAAAATGTGCATGTATGCCCTATTTTTCGATAAATCACATTTTTGAGCAACACTTGAGAATTTTTCCAACTTGATATAAGAAAATAGCATGCAATACATAATATATATCTCAAGTTCTCAATAACAAAATACTACATGCATATTTTCAATTTAAAACACCTAGAAGTTGAAAGAATATTTCCACCCACCTCGTAGTAGTTTCTCGGGTTGATCTAAAATGTGGTCTTCTTCCTTGAATCAACTTCTTGACTAAAACTCTTGAAGATCAGCCCCTAAATGGTATCCAAACCATATTTTGGTGTTAAAATTAAAGTCTCAAGTATAAAGAAAATATACTAGTACCAAATGGTTACTACTCACCTTAATATCTTCAAGTAGTCTCAAAAATGGAAATTTTCCTTCAAGCCTCTAACCTCCACTTGAGATGATGTAGGTCAGCCCCTAAACTCCAAAAATTTATATTCTTGAGTCAAAAATTAATTCTTCATGTTGTCAAGAGAAAAATACTAAAACCATAATTTTCTCACCTTAATAATATGTAATCTTGAATTTCCTCTTCAAGCTTGTAGTCAAATCTAGGTCTCTTATTCTTCAAGAATTTTCTCTAGGAGTACCTCAACAAGAAGGATTCAACATCATTAAATGGTGAAGGTATAAGGTTGAGGATTGAAGAAGAAAAATAGAGTTGGGAGAAATGAAGATATTCTTACCTTATGCTTGAAGAATTTGATCCTTTAGAGAGGAAAAATGGAAGCAAGTCTTGTGTTTTTATGATAATTATGAAATGAATAATATTGGTAGATAAAGAAAAAAATAACAAAAATGATTGATTCCCTAAGACAAGGAGCCAAAAGTTGGAGGGAATAATAATCATGGTGTTGGTATTTTTATTTATTAGAATTTGGTGGAAAGAAAAGTTTGTCCATCCTTTAAGCATGTGACCAAAAGTTGAGAAAAAAAATATATATATATATATATGTAAATATATATATATATATAAATATATAATTGTAGGTCTTGAAAAGAATATGAAACAACCTCCCCATTTATGGTAATTTTTAAATTTTTAAAAATATAAAAAAATATTTTTTTTTTTTAAAAAAAAAATTGATTGGGAAATTGGTTGGGATGAATTATAGAATAAGATGAAATATTAGGATAAGGATTGGAATGTACTCCTAAATTGTTGGAGGTCTAATATTCCTAAAGTAGTAGTCATTCGATCAAGTATTAATACTAGAGGAAGAATATAAAATTGCTAAGCTCTAAAAATGCGAAATGCGTAATTGACGTTGGAAGAAATAAATAAAAATAGAGTCGAGTTTCATTAATAATAGGTTTGTGATACATAGCCGAATAAATAATTACTACATAACACCGAATCTCACGTTAAAATTCGGGTCTCACATTCACCCTCCTTAAAAGAATTTGGTCCCCAAATTCTCTTGAGCTAATCGGATATTGATTCCTCATGTCTTCTTCCATCTCCCACGTTGCGTCTTCGTCTCGGTTGTGATTCCGCCATACAACGTTAACCATTGGAATCTCTCTCATTTCGCAACCGACGTACTGGCCGTCAATGATTCTGATTGGTTTCTCGGTGTAAGATAAATTTTCCATTAGAGGAGGAGCATCACGGTGATGATGTGCTCGTGATCTGGTTAATACCTTTTCAATCTCGATACATGGAATACATCGTGCATTCCCGCGTCTTGTCTTAGGTAACTCAAGTCGGTAGGCTAACTTCCCGATCCTCTGCAAAATCTTGTAAGGTCCAACATATCTCGGACTCAACTTGCCTCCTTTCTTTGGATTGATCAATCCTTTCCGTGGAGACATCGAGGAATACTTCATCTCCTAGGCTTCAAATTCCAAGTCCTTTCTCCTCTTGTCTGCGTAACTCTTTTGGCGGCTCGAGCTGTGCGGATCCGTTCCTTAATCAACTTGACCTTCTCCATGGCCTCCCGAACTAAGTCGACCTTTGGAATCGAGGGCGACTTTCGTTTCTCTACATAGCCGAATAAATAATCACTACATAACACCGAATCTCACGTTAAAATTCGGGGTCTCACAAAACTAATTTTGTCTATAATTATTTTTGTCGACTTTTCCCCTTATTAACGTGTTTAAAAATAGTGAAGTATTTAGATTATTTTTTTCAGCCTCATATATTTGACGTCTTATAATTATAGTTATACACATTAATGCATTAATGAAGTTTGCCAATAAAAATGTTTAGATTGATATAATCCATGTGAAAAATATAATATTTTATTTATCTTATATTGTTAAAAAATGCTAGATATGAGACCTCTATTTTGTTATTTGACATGTGCATATTCCTAATAATTCTATGAATTCCATCTCTCTGGTCCCTGCATTGTAATAATTTTAAAATATCTTCAGACAATAGACGGGAAATACAATAAAATGTTTTCTTTTCGTAAATGTATTTTGTTATTAAAAAATTAAAGAAAAATATTATAATATACATTTTACATAACACTCAACTTTAAATGGCTAAAATTATCTCATATGATCTCTTTTATATATGCTTATGGCACATGGTTGAAAAGCTCTCGATATCTAGTTTAATATGAAATGTATATTATTTAAAAATTCAAAATATTCTAAGAATTATAATTAAATGAAAGCATATAAGAATAGTTTGGAATATAAAGATACACTAATTATATTATTAAAAAAATAAAAACAAAATCAATATAGAAAACTACTTAATTGCCCTTAAAACTAACTTTACTATAAGGAAATTTTTGGCAAATCAAAATTTTCTAGAAACCTTCAAACTCATTCACACTTTTATAATAAGTATAGAAAAATGTCATTAGTAACATCTTATAAACTCTAACATCTTATTTTATCCAAATACTTCAACTTATTTTCTAAATAAGATATACCATCTTATTAACTGTTAAAACATCTTTTAAGATGTAGGAGATTATAGATATTTTAAATAAGCTTTTGGCCAATTATAGAAACCGAAAGCCCTAATGCCCAGGAAGAAATCATGTGTAAATATTGCCAAATGGGGCATGCTGGGGCTACCCAAATTGATGTTCCAACAAAATTCCAGGCCGGGCCGACCTGATTTTATCACTTGGCCCAATGGGCTCACACCAACCCAGCCCCGTCCGGCCCATTGCCAGATCTAGAGTCAAACCCCTCCTTTCATTCACCATAATAGTCAGTATAAAAAAATGAATAAACTGATGGCACAAAAGGGCAACCAACATGCATCAACTGCCCTGACCAGATAGATGCACCTATAACTTCACAAGAAAATGGACTCAAATTTGCACCAATACAATCATAACACTGAGGATTCTGAAATATCAATTCATGTGTATCGAGTGTGTAACACACCTTAGAAACAAAATACTGCAATGCAGAATAAATGCATCCCAAGTACTTAGCTTAGTAATTGTGCACTCGGCACAATATAAGTGCATAAGGATATTATTTATACTTTGAAGTTGAATCCCCAGCTATGCTAGAATAGTTGCAGCATATATGTCTTGGAATCTGATAAGACACGAGTGAATGCAAATTTTTTGTATACTGATCATGGAGCAGAAAATGACTTTCTATATTCTCCATTCTATTTGACATCATATTCATAATACCAATTACATATTGCATTGGCAAAGAATGAGAAAGAATTGAAGTCTTACGGTAACTCTTACGATTTCGTTGTCTCTCCTTTGGAAGTCTTGTCCACAAATGAATTAAATCTTGACATGAATTGCTTTGATGACAAGAGCCTCAATAAATGAGCCAACTTTGTTTATGCTGATCATCATTCATTGCAGTCCGAAGATAATACTGGACTGGGATATTTTCTTCTATACCAATCAAGTTCTGAACAAGTTTGAAGATACCTGAAAGAAAGTAAGCACATTAATTAGAATGATGGGGATATATCACATAGACAAAGTGAAAGGTCTAGCAAGGGGTAAACATACATAACACATTGTTTATACAAACTAAATGATGGTTTCAAAAAGATCGGTTTTTGTATTTGCTACTATACTCTACTTTAAAAGTGGTGGAACCACTAAGAGTTTATAGCTTGTTTGCAGTTAAAGTCAGTATACTTGCACTGGAAAAGGGAAATCTGATAAATGACGAATAATGCGCAAGATGCATATAATTTTTGGGGTTAATTGCAAAGAATACCCTTGAGGTTACAAAAATACCCAACTATCCTTCAAAATTACAAATACACACTTGAGTTTTGTTTCTATTTTACAAATTACCACCTCAAGAGGGGGGGTTGTTAAGTAAATACAAACCACAAAGGGGTGTTTGTAATAACTTAAGGGGGTATCAGTAATTTTGAAAGATAACTGGATTTCTTTTTTGTAATTAGGCTACACCTCAGTGGTAGTTTTTATGATTGAGTAAACAAAACTTCTAAAACATAAAGTGATTGAGAGCCCAGGAAATAACATATTTAAGAAATATTTGCAGAAAAACCACATATACCTTTACATGGTGTGGCATGATTTTTATATCATAAGGCACATGCAGCCATGCTTCCGGGGATAAAACAAGAAATTTTCCAGACTCTTGACCTGTGTCAGTAAGGAACGTAGCTCCAAATGACTTATTAAACATGCCTTTCATAGTGTCACGTGCCTTCTGTCTCAATATCACAATAAAGTGTACGTATGCACCTATTTTTCAACAAATAGCATTTTGAGCCATAATTGAGAAATTTCCAACTTGATACAAGACATTAACATGCAATACATAACATATATATCTCAAGTGCTCAATATCAAAATACTACATGCATTTTAAGTAAAAACACCTAGAAGTTGGAAAGATTTTTCCACCCACCTTAAAAATGAACTTGTTGGTGAAAGATGAAATAAATCACTCTTGAAGGAGAAGTGACTTAGGTCAGCCCCCTAGGTCAAGGAATACCAAAAACAAAATGTAGGAGTTAGGAAATGAGGTTAAAAATTTAAGGAAAGAAGAAGGAGGTGAAGAATATTGGTAAAACTACACTTACCTTGTGTAGTAGATGAAATGAGACTAGTAGAGGTCTCAAAATGGGTCTCTTTGCTCACTCTTAAAACAACTCTTAAGGTCAGCCCCTAAAAGTCCAAAAATGAAAATGGAGTATCAAAATTTTGGAAAATAGAAGAGAAGAAGAAAATGTACTAAAAATCCCATTTCTTACCTTATAGTCCAATTTCTCTTCAAAATCTTCAAAGTCTTGAAGTCCTTTTCAAGATGATGGTAAGGCTCTTAGTGTCTCCCAAGTCTTCTAAGTATACCTCAATCCAAAAATCAAACTTAGGTTAAGAAGTGAAGATGATGAGCTAGAGGATAACAAGATGATTTTTTGAACACAATTTCTTACCTTGTTGTAGGGGGTTCGAATTTTTTTGTGTAAGTAGAAGAGGGAGTTCTTGAAATTTTTGGTTAAGTGTTTGAAGGTTTGAAGAAGAAGATGAACATATGCTTAGAGAAAATGTGGGAGGATTTTAGAGTTTTGATGTTAAAAGATGGGTTAGTAGGGAATAATTAGGGAATTAAGAAAATAGCTAGCTCCCTTTACTAGGGACATGAAGCCAAAAACTAGTTTTTAGGAGGAAATTTAAAATTTGTTGAGTTGACTAATGGGGTAGTGAGATTTGTAGAGAAAATTTCTAATTGTAGGCTTGCAAGACATAAAATAAAATAGAAATAAAATTATCAAAATTTTATTTATTATTTTTTTTTGTACCATAATAATCTAGTTGGGAGATACAAAAAAATAAAATAGTAATGCAAAGAAAAATGAGTTATTTCCTCATTTTATGTGATAAATTCGAAAATTAGGGAAAAAGAAAAAAAATATTTGGTTTCTTTTTGTTTATAAAATTGAGGAAAATAAAATGTATAAATATCCATAATTAAATATTTAGAAATTTAAAATAAAAATGTGAAATAAGAAATATGTACTCCAAAAATAAATTGGAAGTTGGTTGGGATTAATTATAGAATAAGATGAAATATTCGGATAAGGGTGGAATATACTCCTAAATTATCGAGGTCTAAAAATTCTAAAGTCGTAGTCAATCGATCAAGTATTAATACTAGAGGAGAATACAAAATTGCTAAGCTCAAAAATGCGAAATGCGTAATTGACGTTGGAAGAATTAAATAAAAGTAGAGTCGCGTTTCATTAATAATAGGTTTGTGATACATAGCCGAATAAATAATCACTACATAACACCGTATCTCACGTTGTTAAAATTCGGGGCCTCACAGCGCATGTCTACCTTATTACTACCCGGGCGAGACAACTCCAACGATTATGGCTAGCAAGGCCCAGAGTGTCATAATCATGATTATACCCAAACTACGACCCGCTTTCCTTGGACACTCAGTCCTCAGTTGTGGGATTAGGACGATGGGGCCGGAGAGTGGAATAGCAGCCGAGCTGCCCGGTTCCATCCCACTGTATCCATTCCGATTGTGAGCTCGACACACCAAGTTGACTCAAGCGCAATTAGATTCACGAAGTTCATATCATGTCAACAATATAGTCGAGTAAAAAGAAACATGACGATACATATAAAAAACAGTACAAGATATCAACAAGTTAAGTTTAATTTTGTCCAGAGCCGAGGAAGTCGCCACGCGTAGTGCGCATAGTCCGTGTATTTTCAAGAAAAATATGGAAGCATAATTAAATCATAATTAAATCAGTTTTAGGATTGTAGAGAAGAAAATATTTTATTTTAGGGTCCATGATAAAAGGAAAATTTTGTAAATAGTCCCATTTCTTGGAAAAAAATACTTATCGAGTCAAAAATTGAATAAGTCCTAGTTTCGACCTCGGACAAATGTAAGGTCAGTTTCTAAATTCTTAAAATTGTTCAAAGATTCAGTTTTTCAAAGGGTTTGGGTCGAGGTTTTTTTGGAAAATTATAGTTTGGTCCCTTCTTTTGTGAAAAAAGTCATTTTCGGTCCCGAACTTAAAATTTTTGGATCTCACAAACTGGGAGGGCTTTTGATGTGATTCTAATTTTATAATATCAAGTATAACAGCAGGATGTTAGGACAAAAGCATTTTTAAAATAGGGTCGGTTTAAGTCCCTAATTGTTTTTACAAAATTCAATTTCTATTCCAAAAAATCGATTTTTGCCCTTAAGGGTTTATTTGGTGTTCGCTTGTTATGAAACTTGAACCATGAGTTCAAAATGTTATAAAAATAAGGTTATGTAAATTCTCAGGTTTCCGAGACGTACTTTTTCTGAAATTTCATTTTGGTCCTTTGAAATTAGAATTTTTACACTTTAATACTTAAGGTTTAACAAATCGGTTGGGTCAAGTTTCCACATTTGAGTCTCTAAAATTCCAAGGATGGGTTTTCTTATCTCAAAACCTTTAAACTATTATTATTAACTTAAAATATTAAATATTACAATTAATACAGTCCAAAATTTCGAAATTTACAGATTGGTCCTTGGACAGTTTTCAAAATTACGATTTAGTCCTCAACTTTGCAAAAATTGCATAAATGACATATTTGTTCGAATTCGAGCACAAGGTCATATATTACAGAATATATATCAATTATAGAACATGATTTTGAGCATATAACACATTTCTTTACACATTAATCAAGAGTTGAACAAGAAATTAAGATATATGTGCAAATATGTCCCTATTGTGCAAGAAATGCTTGTTTTTGTGAAACTTCTTGAACTTGATACATATTAAAAAAATACATGTAATAAATATAGCAATTTAAAATATTTTCATGTACTACATGCATTTTATGAAAATTATTTGTCTATTTTTGAAAGATTTTTCACCCACCTCGTAGTAGTTTCTCGGGTTGGTCTAAAATGAAGTCTTCTTCTTGTATCAACTTCTTGACTCAAGCTCTTGAAGGTCAGCCCCTAAATGGTATCTAAACCATATTTTGGTATTAAAATTAAAGTCTCAAATTCAAAGAAAATATACTATGATCAAATGGCTACTACTTACCTCAATGTCATCAAGTAGTCTCTAAAAATGGAAATTTTCCTTCAAGTTTCTAACTTCAACTTGAGATGATGTAGGTCAGCCCCTAAGCTCCAAAATTTCATATCCTTGTGTCAAAAAATAATTCTTCATGTTTTCAATAGAAAATACTAAAACTATAATTTTCTCACTTTAAAATGTGTAGTCTTGAATTTCCTCTTCAAGCTTGTAGTCAAGTCTAAGACTCTTAATTCTTCAAGAATAATCTTCTAGGAGTACCTCAGAAGAAGGATTCATCATGTTAGGAATTAGAGGTAGATGTTGGGAGTTTCAAGAAGATAAAATGAAAATGGAAGAGAAGAATTTTCTTAATTTAGTTGTTGGAATTTTTGATCCTATGAGAGTAAGATGAAGAGATCTTTTGTGTTCTTGTGTTTAAGTGTTAGGTGAAAGTGTATTGAGAGAGTTTGTGAGTTGTAGGAGAATGAGATGAATTTTTTTCTTCCCAATCTTGAAATGACCGATTTTTGTTGTGTAAGAATTGGAGAGGACTTTTATTTTGTTTTGGTTAAATGATGAGTTAGAATAATAATTAGGGAAATTAGGACATAAATTAATAGCTAGGTTACTTTCTTAGGGACAATTGGCCAAAAGCTAGATTTTAGGGGAATCATTTTGTTTTGTTTGACCAAGATGTAGTGGGATTTGTAGAGAAACTTTTAAATTGTAGGCTTGCAAGATATAAAATTAAATAGAGATGAGTTTATAAAAATTTTATTTGTTTATTTTTTTGTCCCATAATAATAGTTGGGAGATACATAATAATAAAAATAGTGGTAGAAGAAAAATTGAGTTATTTTCCCCATTTAAAGTGGTAATTTCGAAAATTAGGGAAAAAAGGAAAAAAAATATTTGGTTTCTTGTCTTTATAAAATTGAGGGAAAAATAAAATTTATAAATATCCATAATTAAATATTTAGAAATTTAAAATTAATGATGTGAAATAGGAAATGTGTATTTCAAAAATAAGAAATTGAAAGTTGGTTGGGAATGAATTATAGAAGGAAGATGAAATATTTGGATAAGGGTCGAAATGTATTCCGAAATTATCAAGGGTCTAATATTTCTAAAGTCGTAACGATCGAGTAATAATACTAGAGGAGAATATGAAATCGTTAAGCTCGAAAATGAGAAAGACGTAATTGACGTTGGAAGAATAAGTAAGAGTCGGTCGCATTTCATTAATAATAGGTTCGTGTTATTTAACCAAATAAATAAATCACTACACAAAGTCGTATCTTACGTTGCTAAAATTTGGGGCATCATACACTTTGGTACAAATAGACCAAATGTACATATTTATAACTTTAGCAGAAGTTTGGTTTTTCCCGCCTAAATGCACTAGCTATTTTTAATGTGCATAAAATATGCAGATTAAGATTAATTTGGAATCTTATATTTTTGGCATCTAATTTACCAAATACCGATATATATACACACAGAGAAGATTAGACTAAAATTAAAATTAATTATAGTTGTTAATGTACATATTTTTGGCATCTAATATACAAAGTAAATAAACTAATTTTGTCTATAACTATTTTTGTCAGCATTTCCCCTTATTAATGTGTTTAAAAATAGTGAAGTATTTAGATTATTTTTTTTCAACCTCATATATTTGACGTCTTATAATTATAGTTATACACATTAATGCATAAATGAAGTTTACCGACAATCATGTTTAGAATGATATAATCCATGTGAAAAATATAAAATTTTATTTATCTTATATTGTTAAAAAAATGCTAGATATGAGACCTCTATTTTGTTATTTGACATGTGCATATTCCTAATAATTCTATGAATTCTATCTCCCTGGTCCCTACATTGTAATGATTTTAAAATATCATCAAACAATAGACGGGAAATAGAATTCAATTTTTACTTTGATGAAGTCAAAAAAGAAATAATAACATACATCATAATCATGAAAAATACATTTAATTCCCCCAAAAAATACCTTTAAGACTATATATTTGTCTTCTCTTATATATATATATATATATAATGATATGTATGGATATATATAATATATAATATATAATATTTGATACATACTTTCTTCAATTCAAATAAATATTATTTAATTGAATTTAATCACCTTAAATATAAATTTATATAATTATGAAGAAATAGGTCAAGTCCAAATAATAACTACACATATATCATAAATATTCAAATACATGAATATACAATTGATGTCCTATAGTCCGAATGTATAATTTTTTAAAGCCAACAAAATACATTTTTGAGTAAATATATCTTTATTTTATTTTATATGCAATATGAGCGTCAAACTGAAGATCATAAAAAGATGATTAAATTGATATATTATATGTAAAAAATGGATCAATAACCAAGAAAATATAAAATTAAAAATAATAATAAATATAATAATTAATGCAGTACAGACACAAATTTGGAAAACTAATTTTTATTGCATTTATAGTTGATAATGACCCAAATTTATATCTCAAGATATCTGGATTATAAGGGGGAAAAAATTAGGCAAATACGGAAAAGGTTATTTAACCCCATAACCCAAAAATAGGAAAATGAAAATTCATACGCCATGTCTAGCATACCACATTCTTTCTGCATGCATATGCAAGCACACAACCACAAGTATTATCCTCTGTTTAGTTCTATGTTTAATTCTCTATTCAACCACTCGTAAGTCTTTCGTTCACTAATTTTTCTTATATTGTGGAGAAATATTGACCGTGGTCAACCGTAGTCTATTTCTTGTGAAATTTTGTGCAGGTGAATTGTTTGCAAAGACAACTGGAGGAGATTTTATCCCACATGCACGTGGTCACAGTATATACCGAATACATAATGATAAATTAAAAATGGACTTACTGGGATGATGGGTCCAAATAGACTTGTTGGCATGCATTTCACTTCAAATTTAAGAGTTCGTTGTAGTAAAACGGAAATGACATTTTGGTACAAATAGACCAAATGTACATATTTATAACTTTACTACTAAATATATATATATAGCAGAAGTTTGGTTTTTCCCGCCTAAATGCACTAGCTATTTTCAATGTGCATAAAAAATGCAGATTAAGAATCTTATATTATTGACATCTAATATATAAAATACATAATAAACTAATTTTGTCTATAATTATTTTTGTCAGCTTTTCCCCTTATTAATGTGTTTAAAAATAGTGAAGTATTTAGATTATTTTTTTCAGCCTCATATATTTGACGTCTTATAATTATAGTTATACACATTAATGCATTAATGAAGTTTGCCGATAAAAATGTTTAGATTGATATAATCCATGTGAAAAATATAATATTTTATTTATCTTATATTGTTAAAAAAATGCTAGATATGAGACCTCTATTTTGTTATTTGACATGTGCATATTCCTAATAATTCTATGAATTCCATCTCTCTGGTCCCTGCATTGTAATAATTTTAAAATATCTTCAGACAATAGACGGGAAATACAATAAAATGTTTTCTTTTCGTAAATGTATTTTGTAATTAAAAAATTAAAGAAAAATATTATAATATACATTTTACATAACACTCAACTTTAAATGGCTAAAATTATCTCATATGATGTCTTTTATATATGCTTATGGCACATGGTTGAAAAGCTCTCGATATCTAGTTTAATATGAAATGTATATTATTTAAAAATTCAAAATATTCTAAGAGTTATAATTAAATGAAAGCATATAAGAATAGTTTGGAATATAAAGATACACTAATTATATTATTAAAAAAATAAAAACAAAATCAATATAGAAAACTACTTAATTGCCCTTAAAACTAACTTTACTATAAGGATATTTTTGGCAAATCAAAATTTTCTGGAAACCTTCAAACTCATTCACACTTTTATAATAAGTATAGAAAAATGTTATTAGTAACATCTTATAAACTCTAACATCTTATTTTATCCAAATACTTCAACAACTTATTTTCTAAATAAGATATAACATCTTATTAACTCTTAAAACATCTTTTAAGATGTAGGAGATTATAGATATTTTAAATAAGCTTTTGGCCAATTATAGAGACCGAAAGCCCTAATGCCCAGGAAGAAATCATGTGTAAATATTGCCAAATGGGGCATGCTGGGGCTACCCAAATTGATGTTCCAACAAAATTCCAGGCCGGGCCGACCTGATTTTATCACTTGGCCCAATGGGCTCACACCAACCCAGCCCGGTCCGGCCCATTGCCAGATCTAGAGTCAAACCCCCTCTTTTCATTCACCATAATAGTCAGTATAAAAAAATGAATAAACTGATGGCACAAAAGGGCAACCAACATGCATCAACTGCCCTGACCAGATAGATGCACCTATAACTTCACAAGAAAATGGACTCAAATTTGCACCAATACAATCATAACACTGAGGATTCTGAAATATCAATTCATGTGTATCGAGTGTGTAACACACCTTAGAAACAAAATACTGCAATGCAGAATAAATGCATCCCAAGTACTTAGCTTAGTAATTGTGCACTCGGCACAATATAAGTGCATAAGGATATTATTTATACTTTGAAGTTGAATCCCCAGCTATGCTAGAATAGTTGCAGCATATATGTCTTGGAATCTGATAAGACACGAGTGAATGCAAATTTTTGTATACTGATCATGGAGCAGAAAATGACTTTCTATATTCTCCATTCTATTTGACATCATATTCATAATACCAATTACATATTGCATTGGCAAAGAATGAGAAAGAATTGAAGTCTTACGGTAACTCTTACGATTTCGTTGTCTCTCCTTTGGAAGTCTTGTCCACAAATGAATTAAATCTTGACATGAATTGCTTTGATGACAAGAGCCTCAATAAATGAGCCAACTTTGTTTATGCTGATCATCATTCATTGCAGTCCGAAGATAATACTGGACTGGGATATTTTCTTCTATACCAATCAAGTTCTGAACAAGTTTGAAGATACCTGAAAGAAAGTAAGCACATTAATTAGAATGATGGGGATATATCACATAGACAAAGTGAAAGGTCTAGCAAGGGGTAAACATACATAACACATTGTTTATACAAACTAAATGATGGTTTCAAAAAGATCGGTTTTTGTATTTGCTACTATACTCTACTTTAAAAGTGGTGGAACCACTAAGAGTTTATAGCTTGTTTGCAGTTAAAGTCAGTATACTTGCACTGGAAAAGGGAAATCTGATAAATGACGAATAATGCGCAAGATGCATATAATTTTTGGGGTTAATTGCAAAGAATACCCTTGAGGTTACAAAAATACCCAACTATCCTTCAAAATTACAAATACACACTTGAGTTTTGTTTCTATTTTACAAATTACCACCTCAAGAGGGGGGGTTGTTAAGTAAATACAAACCACAAAGGGGTGTTTGTAATAACTTAAGGGGGTATCAGTAATTTTGAAAGATAACTGGATTTCTTTTTTGTAATTAGGCTACACCTCAGTGGTAGTTTTTTATGATTGAGTAAACAAAACTTCTAAAACATAAAGTGATTGAGAGCCCAGGAAATAACATATTTAAGAAATATTTGCAGAAAAACCACATATACCTTTACATGGTGTGGCATGATTTTTATATCATAAGGCACATGCAGCCATGCTTCCGGGGGATAAAACAAGAAATTTTCGGGCTTGCTGGTATAGACGTCAGCATATTGATGGATGTGGTAAGCAAATGCAGACTCTTGACCTGTGTCAGTAAGGAACGTAGCTCCAAATGACTTATTAAACATGCCTTTCATAGTGTCACGTGCCTTCTGTCTCTCTTCGTTGAGCTCCCGAAGAAGAGACATGTAATCTTCACTTCCATCATTATTAGCAACAGTAGAATGCAGTTTGCCAAGAAGTTCTTGTATCATATGGAATTTCGCCTATGGGTGAATAGGCAGTTTGAGAGAGAAGAATAATTAGGTAAAGTTACAACTGTGATAACTAAAATGTCTCATCATCATTCTCAAAAGCAGTAACAGAAAGTGTGAGGTAAGCAAAGATGTAGTTGCCAAGATCATAAAAGAGTTTCAAGAAAAGAAAATCACTTTCAACAATACAAGAAGTGTAGAGGAGCCTTGATCTTTGAATATAGTAATTTAACACAAAAACAAACTGAATATGGAATATAATGATCCATCTTGCTTGCCTTAATTGAACCCAAGGACTTTGGACTAAAGTACAGTGGTGTCCACAATGGAAGAGATACGAACAGAAGAAACTGATCTATGGGAATATTTCAAAGTACTAGGAAATATAGTCACAATATCAATACAGCAAAAACCACATAATACTTAATAAAGTTAAATTTTTATATATTACATATATATAACTAAAAAATGTACATCCATATATACACACACATAATATCAAATTTCAAACATAATCTGACTCTCCAAACTTGATATGTAGAAACTTCATAGTTTTCAAAGGGGTTACCTGCTCAAAACGATAACTATCTTCATTTTGGATCTGTATTTCATTCTGAAAGCAACCAAGAAACAATCAGATAAAATACAAGGGACAAATTGGACAAGATCTGACAAATTCTAGCTTAAATTAATGAAAACATTGTTGGGCAATTCTTTAAAGACTACTTTATACATATTTAGTCATTGGCAAAAACCTCATATAAATAGAATTCCAGCATTAGCGGTAGGGACAGATAATTAGACAACAACATAGTTTGCTTTGAGGCCGAAACTTATGCACAATACTGACGGATACATCTAATATTCTGACTCATTATGAAGGTATCTAGCATGGGATCCAGCAACAGGAGTAAACAAGTCAACTACCATCCAATGGAGATAACGAGGTGGATAAGAAGATCCTTCTTTTTCTTTGAAAAGCTATGAAGCCCCATTTTATCAGGGCTGACATAATGATCATCGTGAATTTTCAAATAGAGAAAGAAAAGGAATATTGCATCAGCATATGTTGTAATCAAATATAGAATGGCATGAACTGAAGGCATACCTCCAATTCGTGAATGATGGCAGCTGTACGCCAACCAGATTTTGAAGGCCCTCTAAGGTCACTAAATAGGTGGTCCCCAAAGTATATCACCTAAAAATTTTTAGGAACTGTGTCAAAAAGTAAAATATATAATTGAGATAAAAAAAGAAGCAGCTTATGTGCTACTGCAAATTTCAATTTGTTAAAGTCTACAATGAATCAACAATATAACTGAACTTCAAGAGCAGCACTCGCCACGTAGAATGTACCTCAGGACCCTTCCACTTAGTTATTTGCAAGAAAGCCTTCAGGCATCCATGGTAGTAAATATTGTTAGGAAGAAAAGCATCCACCTTTGAATAAGCCAAAGTGTCCTTTTCCTCATCATAACAGCTACATGGAAAAGTGAAAAAAGAGGGGCCGAAAAAGAAATTCAGTATTCAATGGAACAATATATGTATAGGAAATAAAGAACCACTTACATAGATATCAAATTCTCTCTATAGGAAGGGATCACCTGAACCATATATAACAGGGGGTCGGGGGCTAAGTTCAAAAACATAAAAATAAATTCATTCCTTATGTAAGTTAAAAAAAACAAAAACTTAATTTTTTGTACAAATTCTAACTTATTTAACTGAATAAAGCAAAAATATATTATTTTTGTCCTTATGTTTATACAGTATCAGAGATCCTCAGTCTTCTCACAACCACTTATTGGATTTCAACTTTTTTTTCCCTTTCCTCAATGGAACAATACATGTATAGGAAATAAGGAACCACTTATATAGATATCAAATTCTCCTATAGGAAAGGATCACCTGAACCATATATAACAGGGGGTCGGGGGCTAAGTTCAAAAACCTATAAAAATTTCATTCCTTATGTAAGTTAAAAAAATAAAAACTTAATTTTTTGTACAAATTCTAACTTATTTTACTGAATAAAGCAAAAATATATTATTTTTGTCCTTATGTTTATACAGTATCAGAGATCCTCAGTCTTCTGACAACCACTTATTGGATTTCAACTTTTTTTTTTCCTTTGAAGATGATTAGTATCTATTTTCTGACACAACACAGTATTCTCATCACAATAAGCCCTAAATTATACAGTAAATAACTCATCCACAACAATATTGCAGCCAACATGAAGATTGCTGCTGATATTGTTGGCATGATATTTACAATAACGACTAACTTTAAACTTTAAGTAAACGTACCAGCTGAATACAAACCTAAATGGACTACACTGAATGTCATTCCAATAGAGAATGCGATAAAATGGTAGAAGTACATAGGAAAGGAGGGCTACCGAAATGGATGCTCGGATGAATAAAATTCTGGTTTGTTGGCTTTAGCAATCACAACGTCAAAAAGTTCCCTCCAGGAGTCTTGGTGTCCCAATGAATCCTATTAACAGGGGACACAAGATGCTTAGCATCTTTCTATACTGTTCTTCATCCAAAGAAATGAGAAACACGGAGATGGGAAACAGAATTGCATTCACAGGTTGCTAAAAATGATGCTTTAACGTAGTACGAGCAGATAATTAGATAAATCCACGTAAATGGCTTGTTAAAAAGGCAACTTACATGATCTGAACAAAGAAGTTATATCTCTAAGAGATGATGCATGTGAGGCATGCTTAGGGATATGAACTCATAAGAGTTGTCACAGCCAAGCAGTGGAAAAGTTTCAGCAAGTGAATAACAGTAATACTGTAGAACCGTTGTCTATAATATCTTATATGTAATAACATGAATCATGTTATACAAAGATGTCAATCGTCACACGACAAACACAAACTATAAAAGCTTGGTTCAACGAACCAATAAAGATATAAATGACTTGCGCACTATAGCAGGAATGATCAAGCACAAAATTTAAGGACAACCAAAGGGGAGAATCATATAGCTTGTTTACTATTTTGGTTTCGAAGTTTACAACTTTCAGTGTAGGACAGATGTAGAATAATAGAAAACGAGAGATTTCCCCCAAAAATAGGAGCCGACAGGTGATTTCAGAATCAAGAATGCCGAAAGAAGGTTTTCTTCCATGTTATGTAGTTAAAAACGGGATTTTGTATTGTGATTCTAGGATTGGAAGAAAAGATGGCTGTACTAAAATTTGCCAAGTAAGAATAAGAAAAGAAAAATCAAGCGAACGAAAATAAAATAAAGTTAACAATAAAAACGGACAGCCCTGGCAAGTCTAAGAATGCATCATTGGAGAAATTTCACAAAAACCTCATCGTATTAACAAGCAACAAGATGACAACAGCACCCTACAGATCGCCAACAACTATCTTCTCAATTGAAAGGATCATGCATATCATCTAAAATGATAATTACCTCCAACATGAAGTGCATTCCTCCATCGACAAAATAATAAGGAGAGTTCGTCAACAAGAAAAGTTTCTTCCCATTCTCCTTTAGCATTCTCAGGAAGCGCATTAGCTGTCCCTGGAGTAATACAGACACCCAAAAACCTGGTAACTGCTCAAATTTTTTCACTTAAGATGTGTCTAAATAGTAATGAGATAATATTAACAACTTGTGAACAAGTTAACGTACATTCTTTACGAGATACTTCTTTGGATCAGACAGAATTCCTCGATGTGCTAATCCACTTCGATGTACATGCTGAATTGCTCGATTCACATCTTGATAAACATAAGAAGCATCAAATTCCAGCTTGGCATCAACAAAATGTTGAATAATATCAGCAATAAGGCATGCCTGCAGAATAACAACAACATACACTGACTCAACCAGTCTCGGCTCATCAAGGAAACATGCCACCTGAGATAAATAGATATCTAAAGTTCCTATAAGTTTTATATCGCACAGAAATACAGCATAAGCACCATTTTGTACCACATAAATTTGTGATATTTTTTTAAGTGCATTTTTATCACCTTTCAAAACTTCTCACTTATTCAATGGCATCCTTACTTTTTCATTATGGATCATCCAATTTTACTTTACGCAGCAACTACACTTCATCCCTCGAGAATTTTTTACCTCAGGTTAGAAAGACAAGTGAGCTCAATCTCAAGAGTTGTCAAAACATGGCTAACCCTTGAAAAATGAACCTGCTATTAAAATCATACTTTCATGATTAATAAGTCAACAAGAAGAGTCTGTAACTTAAGTCCTGCCTCATTTGCCTGTCTTCATACCAGTTGTACTATCCGATCAATCACATAAAAAGGCCAATTCCAAAACCACAAATATAAATTTGAAGGTTTACTTTTCATGTTTTGAAATAAATTCAAACTGCATATGTTCAAAACTGCATATGTTCAATAAAGACCTCGACGTATACTTTGCAGTCAGTATCCACTCATAGTAGTAGCAGATATAGCTTATGCCATGGGCCATGAAAATAATATCATAGCATATTTATCTTATGCCATGGATCCAAGAATAAAATTATCAGTTTCTTTTTCTAATGTCATTTAGTTTCTATACTTAAACTTGTTTATATAGATCACTATAACTAATGTGTTCATAAGCCACAGCAATGTCTTTTGCCTTCCGTTGACTCATTTAGTTCAGTTCACTCCAGATTATAAGCACAACTTCAGACTGTCGATATAAAGATTTCATATTGTTAATCCAGAATGTTCAGTATTCCTTGATAGCAAGCATTTCCTAAATATTTAATGAAAATGATGATGATTATCTCTACATTTTAAACATGTTCCAACACCATGGTGGTTATCCATTTGTGTAATACTACTAAATGCAGTGAGAAAAGTATGGGCCTAGGGGAAAGACACGATGTCCTAAGTCTTCAAGGCTATCTAGTGACTTGCTGGTTGATCAGGTTTCTGATTAAATCAGTACCCACGTTTCCACTTTTAGCCTAGTGGCGGAGACTTGGTAAACTAAAAATGGGATATTATTTATTAAGACACTACATTCATACAGTACTAATAGGTCAGTTTCTATCATAAAGGGATCCAGCACCACACTAGTTATATGACTAACCTAGGTGAATCATTTAAGGGGATATCAGGGTACATTTCCCTCTCCAATGAAATTGCAGGGATAAACGAATTCTTGAAGAAAATCCAACTTTTTTTTTTGCTAAACATATGTAGCCTACACCGAGTTCTCTGAAAATATGTTCAAAGTAAGTGATTTCCTTTTTATAGTGGAATATATAACTCTGAAAGCTTCCTGCAATACTCATGACCAAAATTGAGGAGAAAATACTTAGCAAAGTTTAAAATTGAACGTCATTTGTGTGTATATTTTAACACAACTATCCAAACATAAATTGTAAACATAGCAGCTATTGCAGCTTTCGAAAAATATAAGAAGAAGCTCATTTCATTTATAATTTAAAAAAAAAAATTCCTGAATGTGGTGGTTATGAAATATGTATGATTTTTTTGAAACTAAAGTAAATATTTAAGATTAAGCAGCCATTCATGATGAATCATGACAAAACATTATCAAAACCATTTAAATAACAATGGAGAAGTATGTAACAAGAAAACTAGAATAGCATGAGAAAATGTATCGAGAATGAACTAACCTCACTGAAGCAAAAGAAGTCCATCAAACCCACTAGCCCTCGAGCTTGATGACGACCAATATGTCGTGTACCATATAAGTCATTGATTTCTGATCGGCTGAGCTGTATTTTCATGGATAATATCATCGAAGATATTAGCTTGGTCAATACTGTTTAATATCCCATTTGTTGTAACAATTTGAGCATACTTACTCACTATCTAGGCATGAAACTTCATTATTTAGTTATGCAACAACATACGTATAAAACAGATCATACAACAGTGATAAACAGATGGGGAATCCTAGAAATTTTCAGGCACTCACTTACATATTTTGATTGAGAGACCTAGGGAAATTTGAGAGCAAGACTCTTTTATCAAAGAGACAGAACTTAATGTCCACGTAATAGAGGAGTACTAAAACCAATTTGTCTTTCCACTACAGATAAGTTTTTTTAAAAAAATAATTAAGATAATTTCACAGAGGAGTTAAACGAGAGAGGTTTAAAATCTGAATTTTGCAAACTCAGAGATACTAAAACCATTACAAACAAGTTTGTGGAAAGATCACTAATTCAATGTCATTCAAAGATAACTGAAAACCTAATCCGCAAAAAAAAAGATCGTTATTTCCTTGGCTTGTTTTGACAAAAATTGAAAAATAATATGGAAGTTTTTGTGTCTGTGTGCCATTCATATACATATGATGCTAAGACAAGGAGGACACCATTTTCTTTTTTTCCAAATATCTCTTCACATTCAAGTGCCTCTTCCCTCTAGTATGATATATGTGCATGCAAAAATTTCAGGTTTTCACTAGCTGTTGCAACCATCTAACCTAAGATATTTTACAGTGTGGTGTGAATGATGTCCCTCAAAGCACCGGCTGAGCTGCCAAGACAGCAGGTATGGAAACACCATCACCCCCACCCCTGGAATTCCGAAGTTTACTGTCGTGGAAAACTGGTTTTCTCTACATTTCAATTATTAGTTATTCCCTTCCTCTTTGTTTCATAAATATGTTTCTAACCCTCTTTCCCATGGGAGCAATGTCACCCTTACAGGAACCACCTATAATAATCAATTTTTTGAATCTTTAGCAACATGCAAATTTATTGTTTTGTCCCTTTCCTTTGTCCAAGTGTTCAGCACCCACAGACTTTTCTTTCTACAATCCATGTGTGTGGGTCGGATGGGTGGTGGATAAATGGATGTTTGGTACGTGGTTTGCATGCTGTCAAACAGGTATGAGTATCAGATTTCTTCTGCAGCATTATTTCATTGAAAGTTGCTAAACTGAAAGATATATTATAAAGTTCAAGTGCTTAGAAATAATTGTAGTAACACAATTAATGATGACACCACTAAAATTCAGAGTTTATTAAAAAATGTTAAATCAGAATCTTTCAAAGTTGTAGTAAAACAGAATATTATGAAGAATTATTTTTATTTAAGTGCTTGGTTTTTAACTTGTCAGAACTTTTCATGCAAAGAACTGCAGAAAACTGTTTGCTCTGTCATTAATTATTTAGCTCACGTTATATTTCACCAATATAAATATTATATAATGTAAAATTAATTTTATTTTGGTTTTGTAACTTATCAGGATATTTCACGCAAAGTGATTCCATGAAACTGTTTGACTCTCGTTGATGACATCATGACAGCCAGGGGTATCTCACCACAAAATAACCCTCCACCGTCCCAAACACACACATAACATATACCCCAGATCCTCCATGCTCCAAAGCATTTTTCACGTTGTCATTGTATTATTATTTTACAGCTGTCTTTGAATAAATTCATTAGATCTCCTATAAGCCTTCTTTTCCTCTAACTTCATCAAGATGTCATTGGTCAAACTATTGACCATTCAACATTTTTTTCCTGAACTAAGATTTATCTTCCGATTAATTCCAGAAAGAGAATAGAGAATTATGTGATCCAGCAGTATATGTTCTGTAAGGAATTAGAAATTAAAATATTCAAAAGAGAAAGTTACATATACCTTGCGCCTGCCAAAATAGCATCCATCAGGCTCGATTGATCCAAAGAAATCCAGCTTCATCAGACATCCTTTTGACTTGTCATAATACAGCCCTCTTATTGGAAATGAATTATCATATTTGAATTCCAAGCAACTATCAGGATATCTAAGCTGAAAAGCGCACAACAAAAAACAAAGATATAAACTGCTATATGTTTCTACCCAAGTTGTGGACAGAATGAACTTGATGCATACTAAGATCTTCTCTACGGAAACATTCTGAACATACCTCATTAACCAAATACTCTTTGGCAAGATCATATATTAAGCTTTGTAAATTGGCCGAATAGTGTGCCAATGTGTAGTCATAGTCAAACCCGAACACTTGTATATTGTCCAATCTCAAGTTCTTGTTTACATATATGCCTAAAATGTCAATTTAACAAATTATCCCAGCAGAAGTTGACTTTTCAGTTAAATGAAACAAAAAAGAAATGCTTGCAACCTTTAGGATCTGTTTTAGGCATTTCTTGCAATGCATCCGGTACTTTGAGAAACCTCTCCTTCACAGTATTAAATACATAACGAATCTTGGCAATTTCATCCTCTAAAATCGGGTTTCCTTCCTTTTCTTCCAATTTCAGCACTCTTTGCTCTGTCGTGAAAACTGAGCTAAATTTACGAAGAATGCTTCTTCCAACCCCTAAAAATATCAAAAAATATTCAATTAAACAAACAGTTCTCCTTCTTTTCATATCTAGACACGTCCACTGAGATTGTCAAAGCAAGTTCATATTTGCCTAGAGCTATGCATCATCCAATGCCATGATCTTTCAAAAGAATCTATTACATACATACCACTTGTTTACCTCAAATGAAATAAGTTCAAATCCCAAAAAGCACAAATACCCACTCAATGAGAAAATACAACGGGCTGCATGTGGCGTAAAATAAGTGGACTTGGAAACCAGAACCAGCAACTCACTAAACTCCAACTGATTTTTCAAAATCCCCAATTATAACAATTCACCAAATTCACGGCTACTTCCCTTTTCACACATTTCAAGATAAAAGTCATATTTCATAATTCACGTAAGCACACAATGAAAGTTTAAAAGAAGACCTTCAACAATTCCAGAATGCGCAATGTTCGTGCCCTGCAAATGTTAATTAGAAAAAGAAAAAAAGTTAATAAACTAACAAATACATCATACACTAATTTACATCTATATGGAGAAAAAAGAGAAAAAATGAAAAGGAAAAAAAAACAGTAATATATATACATATATATGAAACAAACACAATCTTTCACTTCTTCGCCGATAATCCATACATGTAAAGGCATATGTAGTTGAAGGAAAAGAAGCACTAAACTTTAAAAATTCCTATATAGGCAGCTGAATTACCGGAAGAGAATAACCAAATGGAGAGAGCCTTCTGCGAAAAGAGGCCATAAATAAATTCAATTTTCTGCCTTTCTGGTTCAATTTGAGATTCTTCAAACTGTAATTTTCTTCATTTGGTTACATGGAATGATGGAATTGATGAATTAGGGTTCTCAACATGAGTGTTCGCTGAAGATTTGAAGTGTATAAAAAATGACAGCAACATTTTATGCGTAGCCGCCAATTTCAATACCGAACCAGATTACTATTATAAATAACATATTATTAATATATATTTTTTTGTTATACTAAAAATACGTAGCCATTATTTAAAAAATAACAGCAACATTTTATGCGTAGTCGCCAATTCTTTTTGTTAACATTTTATTCTGAAATTAAATTTATATATAAATAAAAGTATAAAACTAAATTGTAAAGGTGAATTTTTATATTTGGACTGTTAAAAAGGTCATCTAGGGGGCATCAGTAAAATTAATGATTGTAGTTCAATCGGTTGAATATTTATAATCCAGATCGAATCCCACCAGTCCTATCCCTCCCAGTACCTTGTACTAAAAAAAAAATTTGTTATCAAATATAGATTATTTTGTTTTAATTTTAGAGTGATGTTTTCAAAATAAATTTGCCTCATTTGTACACAATAAAACATAATAACAACTCATTTTAATATTCATCATTTTTTAAAATTAAAATTTTCACCAAATTTTTGTGTAAAAATGAAATATGTTTGCATATTTTATGTGGACTACATATATAAATTAAATTGAATTTATCTCGAAAGTATGTGAAATATGGATATATGAAAATAAAATTAATAGGTGTCAGTGCGGAAGTAGGATTTAAGTCTTGGGGCAAAGACAACTAGATAAGTATAATTAAATTTACAAGTTACAAGTACAAGTAATGGCGTAGCTAGGTCATGAACGTAGGGTGAACCGACACTAGATAGAAGCCAAACCTTAACCATATATGTAAAGCACATAAATATAATATATGTTCATCCAAATCATTATTAGTAAGTAACTAGTGCAATACATGATTTAGCTAGCTTTAAGAAAAGCTACGTCTGTCACTCAAAAAAAAAAAAAAAAAGAATAGCTACGTCTGTCCACAACCACACACATACAATTGCTATTTGTTATTAGGGAGAGAGTCAATTTCATCCACCAGATGGGATAATTGAAATTTTAAGTGAAATATTAGGAGAAAAAAAATACAGGAGGAGAACAAAAGTAATGTTGAGAGGAAAACAAAGGAATTGATCAATGAAAGCATTGAAAGTAGGGATGTAAAAGAATCAAATACGATTCGCGATTCGAATTCGAATATCAAGATTCGAATTCGACAAATTCGAATAAGAATTCGAATAAGAATATATTTTTTTATTTGTATTATTTCGAATTCGAATTCGAATAACACAATCTTTGATTCGAATATTCGAATAATTATTTATATTATATATTACTAATAAATACATATATATATATTAGTATTGATATTATATATGTGTATATATTCATAATTTCTATGTTAATTTTATTATCAACTAGTACTTATTTGATAATTTTTTTTATTATTCAGATTTTAATTTATATTGTACATTAATGAAAGTTAGAAGAAAAAACTATATAAAATAATTAAAAAAATTCGATTACGAATATTCGAATATATTGGTCGAATCGAATACGGATATATTTTTCAATTCAAATAATAAACGAATACGAATACGAATATTCGAATATTAGTCGAATTCGAATCGAATACTGTGAATATTCGATTCGATTCTTTTACAGCCCTAATTGAAAGCCATAAGATATTAACAGTATTTATCGTATACTTATATAAACTAGTAATAAGCATGTATATTGCACGTGATTCATATAACTTTAGCAAAATGCACAAATATTGCACGTGATTGTATAACTTTAGAAAATGTCACAAACGTTGAACGTGATTCAAAATAAATTTTGTTTTAATTTTAGAGTGAATTTTCAAAATAAATTTTGCCACATTTGTATACAATAAAACACAATAGCAACTCATTTTAATATTTTCATCATTTTTTAAAATTAAAAATTTCACTAAATTTTTGTGTAAAAATGAAATATGTTTGCATATTTTATGTTTTAAGAGCGCATAAGCTGTTGATTTTATTTTGAAAATAAAATATTAAAGTGTTTGGATAAAGAAAATATTTGACTTTATAATTTTTTTAGGTCTTATATAAGTTATTAAGTTTGGTATTATAAAATCGTTTTATGACCATAATGGCCAAAAAGACATGACACTATTAATGTTATTTAAATAGCTTCTTTGACATATTTTAGTATCCAAAACTGGATTATTTATTTTCACAAATTATTACCAACCAGTTTACTTTTAAACAAAAGTTACTAGACAATTTTAAAAATAAAGAAAAATATTGGAATTATAAAAAATTAGTTTTAATCAATAATTAGCCAAATAGTACAACATATATTTAAATTAAATATTGATAAAAAAATTTATTCGTGTTTAATAGAGGGGCATTCCTATTTCTTCCTGTAATGAATATTTGAATGTGTACATAATATGTCACTACTGTTTCCAATATCATTTTTCATTCATGAACGTATACCTATAAATAATATGACAACGAACCTTTTTTTTCCTGGTAAAATTTGATCATAAAATTATCACGAATAACATAATTGAATAACATAGTATACTAATAATATTTTGAAAACAACATACAAAAAAATATGCAAAATAATAAGAACTTACATAATTAAAGAGGTTTTATAATTTAACTTTTATGGGCATGTCTTGCTTTCTTTTATTATTAATTATTTACTTAGTTTCTTTTAAATTCACAACCCGGTTAGGCGGTTAAATGGGTCATAACAGGTTGACCCAAACCTAACATGTTTAATTGGCGGATTATTCGGGTTCGACCCGATTTCAACCATGACCCATGAAGTCTGGACCTATACCCATTAATTTCGTGTTAAATTAGTATTGGGTTTACATGTCGAGTCCGGAATTGACACCCTTCACTCAACTCTTCATTAGCAGGGTTAATAAACTGACAACAAAATTGATTAGCTAGCTTCTCAAGAAATGAAATCAATGTGTAAACCAATCTCAGTCAAACTTATGCCAAAAAAGACATCTTCTATCCATATAATTTCTAGGAAAAAAAGCTTGAAATGTTTCTATTTTAGGCTAGATAGAAAAAGTGAAATATTCTTCTTCAAACATGTCTATCAAGTTGCCAATCCAAGGTTAGGATTTCATGTTGGTCAAACCCAACAAAAATAAAAAATGACCACACTTTTAGAAAAGAATATCTATTTTAAGAAACCAATTTTGCATGCACATGCTATCTAGCTCCCACCTACAACAATATATCAGTTCTTCAAAGTTCAAACTGTCAGCTATTTGATGTATTTTCAAGGTTAATTATCCTCACTCTTTTTCTCTTACTTTTCATTTTCATTTTCAAACAGTGCCATCTTCTTTCTTCTTCTTCTTCCCCATTTTCAGCCATATCAAAAACTTCCCACCTCATATAAAAAGAAATGGTTTCGGCTCGTGGTTTTGCATCCGGATTGCAGCTTCTCGTTGGCATTGGAGTCGCCACCTTTGGTTTCTTGCTCGTTCACTGGACTAGGATACATTGCTATGGTAATATCATAGCAAATGCATTTATTTTAGGCACGGGGGTGCTAGTCTTCCTTTCCGGGATCTCCGGTTTGTTCTTCCTCTGGAAGAACTACGAGCATAGCTACATTACCACTGATTTGGTCAATTTGCTGCTCCTTTTTGTCTTTTTGGTTGTATTGGGTATATTCTGGAGAGTGGTGGGGGTTGACCGTAGTGTTACGGAGCGTCACTACGAGAAACTCCTTTCTGATCCGGCATGGGGTGACATGGTGGGCTGCTTCCGAGCTCGTGATCTCTACAAGCATGCTCACATCCATGGGTGCTTCGAGATTCCATCTAGCTGTGATGTCCCGAGCGAAGACACGAGCTTTGATTGTGCTCGCTTTGACTCGAATGACACTACGAGATGCTATTTCTGCAACTCATGCAGACGAGCAATACTATTTGGTTCGATAGCGTATAGCAGATCTTTGAGTCCTGCCTTGTTCGTTTTTCTGATCACACTAGTTGTATGTGTTCTATAAGATGTGGCCTTTATTATTATTATTATTATTATTATTATTATTATTATTATTATTCACTTTATCCCCATTATTAAATTGTTTGTATCTAGTACCCCTTTCAAATATAAATCTTTTTTTTCCTTGGTCTTAAATATATGAGGACAAAGTGAAATATTAGGAGAAGAAAAAACAGGAGGAAAATAAAAGTAATGTTAGGATGAAAAGAGAACTGATCAATGAAAGCATTAAAAACCTTAAGATAATAATTGTATTCATTGTATATTTACATAAACTATTAAAAACACATACATTGCATGTAATTCATATAACTTTAGCAAATCGCACAAACGTTGCACATGATTTGTATAACTTTAGAAAACGTCACAAACGTTGCATGTGATTCGAATATCATATAACTTTAGTGAAAAAAATCACTTATGTGTTTCCTTCAAACAAATTTCACTCTCCAAGTTCCATCGATTCTTCATCTCTCTAACTCTCCATGTGATTCTAGTCTTTGTTGACCATGTATCTTTTCATGTCTGTGTTTATCTAATTGGAGTTGATGATGATGATGATTTTTCCTAGATTCTTATGTATTTTGTAATTTATTATTTGAGTGTCTTTTAAATACACAAATAATAGTAATAATAATAATAATAATAATAATAATAATTTTAATAATAATAAAGAAACCACAATCTCAAAACCCGAAGCCCTAGCCCCTAACGAATAGGTAATAGTAACTGTAATTTACAATTCTTCTCATTATATCTAAATTTATAATCCTCATTCAGAACTTTTATGATTACATCTCATGTAACTTGGTTATATCTTTTTTTAAAGTGTTTGCTTCTTGCATATTGTTGTAATGTGTATATTCTTTAAAATTTTATTTTTTTTATTTTATTTTTAATTTTTAATTTTATTTATCAATTAAAGCTTAAATCTAATTAAATCACTTATTAAGTTGGTGGATTAGCTGGACGAGCAACTGGTGGAACCGTGATACCCATGGAAATTCCAACTTCAACTATTGGTTGCTCTTCGCTTGTGGGTATTTGACCAGTACACAACATATTGTAGAACTGTATATTAACACCTACAACTAGTGTGATCAGAAAAACGAACAAGGCATGATTAAATGATTTGCTATACACTATCGAACCGAACAATATGGCTCGTCTGCATGAGTCACATAAATAGCACCTCGTAGTGTCATTCGCGCCAAAGCGAGCACAATCAAAGCTCGTGTCTTAGCTCGAGACATCGTAGCTAGATGGAACCTCTCAACACTCATGGTGTGAGCATGGCTGCAGAAATCATGAGCTCGGAAGCAGTCTACCATGTCATCCCATACCGAATCAGAAAGTAGTTTCTTGTACCGACACAAAGTAACACTATGATCAACCCCCCGTTTCTAGAATATAGCCAATACAACCGAAAAGGCGAAAAGGAGCAACAAATTGACCAAAACAGTGGCAATGTAGCTGCGCTCATAGTTCTTCCACAGGAAGAACAAACCGGAGATCCCAGAAAGGAAGACTAGCACTCCCGGGCCTAAAATAAATGCATTTGCAATGATATTTACCATAGCAATACATCCTAGTCCAGTGAACTAGCAAGAAGCCAAAGATGGCGACTCTAATGCCAGAGAGAAGCTGCAATCCTAATGCACAACCACGAGCCGAAACCATTTCTTCTGATATGAGGTGAAGATATTAGATATGACTGGAAATGAGATTATTGCTAAAGCTACTCTTGCTATGTACTTCCAAATAATTTTTTGCCATATTAAACTTGGCTGCGAATGAATTGAAGGATGAATATATTATTTTTATTTCTAAGGCACTGGGCGAGGGTCGTGGTCAATTATGTAAAGTTGGGATGGTGCAAGGCGCTTGGCCCAGGTTGTGAACAATAATTTTTTTGAGAAACAAAGGTTTGAGAAAGTGATGGCAAGAGAAAATAAAAAAAACATGAATAGAAGTTGTTTTAGGATAAATAAATAGATCAATGAAAGTTGAGGTTGAAAGCAGCAAAAGTTAAACACATTAATCGTTTTCAGTAGATAATTGTAGACATATGGCTTTTTATCCTTTTTGTCTTATTATTATTATTAATAATAATAATAATAATAATAATAATAATAATTTTGTTCCCATTATTAAAGGATTTGTATCTATTACCCCATACAAAAATAAATCCCTTTTTTCATTGGTCTTAAATATATGAGGACGAAGTGAAATATTAGGAGAAGAAAAAAAAAGAGAAAAATAAAAGTAATGTTAGGATGAAGAGAGAATTGATCAATGAAAGCATTAAAAACTTTAAGATAATAATTTTATTCATTATATATTTACATAAACTATTAAAACTCACACACATTGCATGTAATTCATACAACTTTAGCAAATCGCACAAATATTGCACATGATTTATATAACTTTAGAAAACGTCACAAACGTTGCATGTGATTCAAAATTCATATAATTTTAATAAAAAAAACCACTTATGTGTTTCCTTCACACAAATTTCACTCTCCAAGTTCCATCGATTCTTTATCTCTCTGACTTTCCATGTGATTCCAGTCTTTGTTGACCATGTATCTTTTCATGTCTGTGTCATCATCAATTCTCGGTGGCCACAAAGTAATTTATAACATCTACAATTACTTTTAGATTGTTCACTCAATTCGAATGAAATTATTTTAATGGATATCAATAATCTGAGTTTATCTAATTGGAGTTGATGATGATGATGATGATGGTTTTTCCTAGATTCTTATGTATTTTTTAATTTATTATTTGAGTGTTTTTAATACACAAATAATAATAATAATAACAATAATTTTAATAATAATAAAGAAACCCCAATCTCAAAACCCGAAGCCCTAGACACTAACGAATAGGTAATAGTAACTGTAATTTTACAATTCTTCTCATTATATTCAAATTTTTAATCGGCATTCTGAACTTTTATGATTACATCTCAAGTAACTTGGTTATATTTTTTTAAAGTGTTTGCTTCTTTCATATTGTTGTAATGTGTTGATTCTTTACACTTTTATTGTTTTTATTTTTTATTTTTTATTTTTTTCCTAAACATTTGGTTTTACCAAATATAAACCGTATTGCTCATTTCAGCAATGCATTTCAGCTATGCATGATTCAATGATGTAAAAAGAAGACATTTCTGTTAACTGAATTATTTGAGTAAATTTTCATGCCTGCAAATAAGGGTGTAAAAGATGCGAATATTTTTGATTCGACTCGGTACTCGAATTCGTATATTGATATTCAAATTCGAAAAATTAGAATACGCATCCAAATAAGAATACTTATTCTGATTCGAATATTATGTGAATACGAATATGAATATCATTATATTCGATTCGATTATTCGAATGAATATTCGAATAATATTATATATATTTATATTTCTATTTTTACAAATCACTTATATATAATATGTATACATATAAGTATATATTTATTTATGTAGATTATTAATATATAATAAACCATATATTCACTTATAAAAGGCCCAAACTAACAAGCCATATATAATTATATGCTTGTAATAAATTTTATATGGACTCGACAATAAACTCTTTTTATATTCATGTATTTAATGATTAATATATTGTTGATGTAGTTAACAATTTCTTGACCAAAATTTATTGTCCAAATTTCAATTTGCAATCTAATCAGATATTGTATGAAAAAATATAAATATAGGTTAGGATTTCCAATACGAATATTCGATAGACTCGTATGTATTCGAATATATTTTTAAATAAGAATAAGAATCAGTTTTTGTATTCGAATATTAAAAGAATACGAATAAGAATATTCTCAATGAACCAAATACGAATAGAATATCTTGATATTCAACTCGATTCGATTCGTTTACACCCCACCTGCAATCCAAGATTAACTAGACCTTACCTCTAAATAAATTAATTCCAATACTAATCAATAAGAATTGAAAACTAGACCTTGACCACTAAATAGACCTAAAAAAAAGAAATTTAAAACAGAGTCCACAAGTACTGAAACTTAGAATAGGAACTTAAGGATATAAAAGAGCTTAAATCTAATTAAATCACTTATAGCAGTGGTGAATCAGTTGGAGGAGCAACTGGTGGAACCGAAGATGGCGACTCTAATGCCAATGAGAAGCTGCAATCCTAATGTACAACCACGAGCCGAAACCATTTCTTCTGATATGAGGTGAAGATATCTGGAAATGAAATTATTGCTAAAGCTGATTTTGCTATGTAGCTTCCAAATAATTTCTTGCCATATTAAAGCTGAGAATGATTTGAAGGATGAATGTATTATTTTTATTTCTAAGGCACTGGGCGAGGGTCGTAGTCAATAATGTAAAGTTGGAATGGTGCAAGACACTTGGCCCAGGTTGTAAACAATATTTTTTGAGAAACAAAGGTTTGAGAAAGTGATGGCAAGAGAAAAAAATAACATGAAATGGAAGTTATTTTAGGATAAATAAATAGATCAGTGAAAGTTAAAGTGAGAGGTTGAAAGCATCAAAAATTAAAGACAATAATCGTTTTCAGTAGATATTTGTAGACATATGGCCTTTTATCCTTTTTGTCTTATTATTATTATTATTATTGTTGTTGTTGTTGTTGGGAGAAATCAATGAATAGTGATTAGGGATGACAATGGGTGAGTTTGGGACGTTTGGTTAAATTTGGGATCCGCTCCGCTAAGAGAAACAAAATTCAGGACTTGATTTGCCTTGAACTAAATTAAAATTAAAATAAATTATTCATACTTTTCACTGGATCACCGCCGCTTCGACATTATAATTATCTTACGAGCAGCTTACGCAGTAGTGGGAGCGGTACAAATGTATTTATTTAACCACAAAATTCAAAAAAATTATTAATCTTACGAGAAGAGTAATCAGTTCTATTGCACTGCACAGTCAAGCATGATTTAATCTGTCAAGCAAAAAATATTTATTTAAAACTAATCTCAAGAATAAAATTAAAATATTCAACTTGCCCACTTGATTGTCAAATATCAAAACAAAATAACATATCCATTATCCACCCACATTGCAACCAACAAAACCATCCAAAATACCCATTTTGTTCATATTAGGAAACTAGTGATTTGATGATTTGTTTTATTAGGAAATTAGTGATTTGGTGATTTATTTTCCTATTCTTGTCAATATTAGTTTCCTTAACTCTAGGTGTTGGCTTGATCCACAAGTCTTGATATTAGTATATACTGTACACGTTTCCGCAAGTTAATGACACGGAGTTTTATAAGTTTTTCTAAAGTTTATCATGGTATCAACGACAATGGTTTTTTTTATCCTCAAGAATAATTTTTTCTTCTTCTCTCCAACGTATCCCTAGTTTTCGTACGCCTCTTCTCTGCCGTCTAAAGTCCTGTCTCCGGCAAGGCGCACCGCTCGAAGTCAGTGCACGACATTACCTTAGTTTGTTTATTCTCTTGGTTTGTTTTCGGTTGATATTTCAATTTTTCTATCATGGCTAATGGTGGGAAAGGTAAAAATTGCAACTCATCCATGATGCTTCTTCTATATATTATTTGCATCCTTCATAAGGCCCTGGTAATTCTCTCACTAAATACTTGTTGCATGGAGAAAATTATGATGTTTGGGAAAATACCATTATGAATGCATTAGAAGGGAGAAACAATTATGGGTTTATTAATGATGAAATTATTCATCCTGCGAATGATGAAAGTGCTGATTTTGTTGCTTGGAAGACCAATAATTCCACTATATATTCATGGTTGTTTAGTTCTGTTGATGAACCTATTCAACCTAGTGTTGTTGGACATAAAATTGCTAAAGAGATGTGGCTAGATTTAAAGGAGTGTTATTTCATCACCAATGGCCCTAGTCTTAATCAACTCAAATCTGAATATCATCTGCTTCGACAAAATGACATGAAATGTTATTTCGTATTATAATAAATTCAAGGCTTTATGGGATGAACTATATGGTTCGGAGGACTTGACTTGTGGTTGTACCATGTACTTGTGTTGCTGCTGCTAAATTGCGTGCTTTGGTTGAGCGTGATAAGAGGCATGATTTTATTTTAGGTCTTGATGATGTTCAATATGATCCTCTCCGCACTCAGATCTTGAGTATGGATCATTTTTCTACTCTTAATAAAGCTTTCTCTTTAGCAACTCAGGAAGAACGACACAGCAGTATAGTTCGGGGTCAAGATGACGAGACTGAAGATGTTAGTTTCGCCTTCAAGCTTATAATAATTTAACAACCTCGCAACCCAATTCCACTACTCTTGCCCCACTTTCTTGTACCCATTGTGGGCGCATCAGTCATGATATTAACCATTGTTATCAGCAAATTGGTTTTCCTCAAAGTGGTTGAGGACGTGGACAGAGTAGAGGTGGCCGAGGTCGAGGGGGAGCTTCAGGTGGGCGCGGCGAACTTCGTCGACAAGAAGCACTGAACGCCGCTTGTCCCCGCCAAGATAGATAGTAACACGGAAAGCGGGCGCGATCAAAGGCAGCGCAACATTTTAGGGTTTTACCAATGATCAGATGCAACGTCTTTTAACTCTTCTCGAGTCCTCTGCTGCTTTTGAAAAATTATTTGGTAAGGATACTAAAGTGGAGTGTATTTGGCTCCTTGACAGTGGCGTTTCACATCACATGACCAGGACATCGGATAATATTTTTGATTGTCCAGACTTATCTTCTTGTCCTGTTAGTCTACCAGATGGTGTTCAAACTGTTAGTCCAAGTGGCTACGATAATCTAGAGGGGGTGAATAGATTATGTTGGTTTTTCAAAATTCGCCCTCTTTTTCTAATGAACAAGCACAAATAAAACTGTAAATGAGGAAAATAAACAACACGCGTTGATTTAAAGAGGTTCAACCCACTTAGGGCCTAATCCTCTACCACCCCAGTATCTCCGGAATGGATTTCAAAAAGAAAAAAAAATTATTAATTACCACAATTAATACAACATCACCTTACAACACCTCTTTGGAGATTACCACAATCTCCCTTGAAGATTACCACAATCTTCTACAAGACCTTGTGAAGATTACCATAATCTTCCAACTTGAAAAAACCAAATTCTTCAACACCTCAAAGAGCACCAAACTCTTCAATAAGAAGATTACCACAATCTTCTAACACCTAACACCTAAGATCACCCAAGTGTGTTCTTACCACAAGAACACTCACAAGGATATCTTGTGTTGAATGATGAACCCAAATTCAAGATTACAACTCGATAATGAATAATACAAGTTTGAGTGCAAGTGTAATCAAGAATTAAGCCTTAGACCTCAAGATGTGAAAGTGTAAGACACAGGATGACGGGAGAGGCGGCCAGGTCGGGGGGTCCGACCCGGTCGCCATAGGGAGTTGGCCGATCGGCCCTGGTTGGACCGGTCCCCTCCCTCTTTTTTTGTTTCGGTGTTACATTTCGATTTACATTCTTGAATACTGGCCGACCTCTTTATTCGACCGGTCGACCTCAAAACAGAAGTGTTGTCCAATTTTTGTCAAAAATAAACTTCAAGAAATACTCCCAAAATTAGTAAAAATATTTTAAATCAATTGGCAGTATTTGGACAACATTTATAAACATAGTTTTGGTGTAAAAACTCATTTAAACAAAATCATCAAAATCTTGATAAAAATATTTATCTAACAATCTCCCCCTTTTTGATGATTACAAACCAAAATAATTTTAGGAGATCGATTTTAAAAATAAAACACATTTTTCCGGTCTAAAACATCAATCCATTACAAGCAATATTTATCAAGTAAAAACACAAGGATAGGAGCAAAGATTTTTCAAAAACATTTTGCACAAGCTCCCCCTATCAACGTGCACATCAAGAACAAGTATAGAAGCAAACAGTTAAAAGCTAAAAGATTAGCTTTTACAACTTAAGCTAGAATTTCATAAGCTTATAAGCTCCCCCTGTCAGAAAGACAATATTAGACAAGCATAAACATCCAAAATGCATCAATTAGACCACCACTTATGGCTTTTAAGAGCCATATCTTATAGCTTTTCTTGCTAATTTATTTTTGTTTCTTTGAGCGTATGAGCGTTTTTCTTGTTTCTCCCCCTTTGGAATCATAAAAAAGAATATTAGCACGACAAAAACATCATATAATCATATCAAAGTGCGCAATTGAATCAATTTATCGAGCGTTTTGAACATTGAAGCTTAAATTCCAAATAAAAGGAAAAAGTTGATAATTTGACTTGCAAAAGCACATTTGATTGATAAAACATGATCTCTATATACTTATAAGACTTTTCAAATCGAGAGAATCATGTAGGTGATAAATTTTTCATAGAAACATTTTGTCGAACATTTGACGTGCGTCGAATAAAACAAGAGATGTATAACGCCTTTGTAATCCAATCAAGCCAAAACTTTTCATCACCAAATACAATTTTACAAATATCATCCATCAACAATCATCATATACATCATATTAATACAAGAATTTCATCAAAATATCAAAATACAAGCTCTTTCTCAAGGGTTCAACCCAATTGAGATTAAAAAGAAGAATTCTTACCAATTAATCGGAGAAGTCGGATGATAATGATGAGATACGAGAAATATACACTCAAAAATATAGAATTTATAAGTAGAAAATCATTTTGAGTGAATTGTGTGTGAAATTTGCAAAGGGGTTCGAGTTTTGAAGAAAATAATCAAAAATACCGAAATGAAGGACATAAGCAATTTTAATCCTGAAATTGCTTAAGGCGACCGGTCAACGGGTAGGACGACCGGTCCCTGCACCCAGTCGACCGGTAGACCTCTATGGTGACCGGTGTCTGAACACTTGTTCAGTTTCTCGAATTTATTTGTTGACCAATATGCCTTTCATAATCTTGACACCTTATGACGTAGATGGCCATGAATAAGTCTACGATCATTTGTTCCTTAATATCAAAATATTTCCTGCAAAAACTTGACAAATTATCTTGCACAAGAGCATAGTAATATCGAGTAATATACACAATATTGATATAAACTATCATAGAATTTGGACAAGTAATACATACTATGCTTTCTTTTTAAAAAAAAAAATCGACAAAAGTTTGATAAAACAAGTGCTTATTGAAAATCTATATAAGGTCTCTTTTAAAATTTGAAAATCCGAGAGCATGAATTTGAGACCTCATTTTTAAGAAACATTTTTATAAATAATTTTGACAATCAATACAAAAATAAAAATGTGCAATAATTATAAAAGACAATATGAAATGCATACTTCAAGAAGAGGATAATAGTTACCAATTTCGCCATTGCCAAGGGTTGTATATTTCCCATTGTTGATTATAACTTCTTCTTGAAAAATAATTTTATTGATAATATCTCCTCGTTCGATCATATGGCACGATCATTAGTTGTCTATATGACAATTTAAAATTCTTTTGATTTTTGTTGCGCCGAGTACCTAACATAAAATTTTCTTGTGGTAACCTCAAGTGTTTGGGTCCTTTGCGATTAACATTGAGACTTTTAGGTTTCCAATAATAATTAGAACTATTTTTAACCCGACAAGTATTAGTCGTGTGACCAATTTTACCACAATAGAAACATGTAATAGTTCTAGAAGCATAATGACCAACGTACATAGAGACTTGGTTCTTTTTCTTAACATTAATAACATTAGGCTTATAACCAAGTCCTAGTTTCAAATGATCACAACGTTGAACATCAAGAATTTTGGTCATTTCATCGGTACTCAAGTTAAACTTCATCATATCCTTTTTCATGCAATCAATATCTTTAACATGAGTACTATTTTCTTCTTCAAGAATTCTAACCTTATCAAGTGTAACATTATGAGCACTAGTAAGAGATTCATAAGAAGCATGTAAACTATCCTTTTCATTTTTCATGATGTTGAATTCCTTTTTCAAATTTTTGTATTTAAAGAGCAAACTTTGGAATTCATTTTGAAGCTTATCAAAATCATTTTGCAATTCATCATGCAATTCATTACTAAAAGAAGAAGAAAGGTTAGAGCGTACCTCATTTTCTTCTTTGATTCCCATTAGACATTGCTCGGCTTCTTCATCGTCGGAAGTTGTAAGAAGCTCATCCCAAGTTGTTATAATATTCGGTTGAGAAGTGGATGCTTTTGAATTACTCCTTTTATTTGCATATGCTTCATAGATGATAAGATTTCCAATAAGCTCATCAAAATTTAGAATTTCTAAATTTTGAGCTTCCATGATAGCCGTCACCTTTTCGGACCAATAACCGGGAAGAGCATTTAAAATTTTGGTAGCTTTGTCTTCATCTGAAATGACTTTTCTGAGTCCCCACAATGAATTAACTATGTTGTCTAGCCTTTCTATCATTTTTGAAATCCCTTCACCCTCGAGCATTGTGAAATTTTCGAAATCCTTAACAAGCATCGTTTTTCTAGCTTATTTAACTTTCTTGGTGCCTTCATAGATAGTTTCTAATTTTTTCCAAACTTTATGAGCGGATCATATACCTCTAATACGATTATATTCCGTAGCGGTAAGAGAACAATGAAGAATGTTAAGAGCTTTACCGTTTAAGGAGAATATTTTCTTGTCTTCATCATCAAACTCCTTGTGGGCTTTGGGAATTTGAGTGCCGTCTTCCTTTTTCTTCATCGAGATGGATACTCCGTTTATAACCGTGTTCCAAGTATCGAACCCGAAACCTTGTGAGAAGCATTCCATTTGATCTTTCCAAAATGCATACTTGTTGGAGTCGAAGAGAGGCGGTCTATTGAATGAAGTGCCAGTTGGTAGATAGCTCTCGTTCGTAGCCGTGGATCTTTCCTCTTTACTCGAAACGAGCTTGCCAAAGAGTTTGGCTTTGACACCACTTGTTAGTCCAAGTGGCTACGATAATCTAGAGAGGGGTGAATAGATTATGCCGGTTTTCAAAATTCACCCTCTTTTTCTAACGAACAAGCACGAATAAAACTGTAAATGCAGAAAATAAACAACACACGTTGATAAAGAGGTTCAACCCACCTAGGGCCTAATCCTCTACCACCCCCGTATCTCTGGAATGGATTTCAAAAAGAAAAAAAGATTTTATTAATTACCACAATTAATACAACATCACCTTACAACACCTCTTTGAAGATTACCACAATCTCCCTTGAACATTACCACAATCTTCTACGGCACCTTGTGAAGATTACCACAATCTTCCAACTTGAAAAACACCAAATTCTTCAACACCTCAAAGAGCACCAAACTCTTCAATAATAAGATTACCACAATCTTCTAACACCTAAGATCACCCAAGTGTATTCTTACCACAAGAACACTCACAAGGATATCTTGTGTTGAATGATGAACCCAAATTCAAGATTACAACTCGATAATGAATAATACAAGTTTGAGTGCAAGTGTAATCAAGAATTAAGCCTAGACCTCAAGATGTGAAAGTGTAAGACCTTAGACTATTACAACAAGAATGTTGAAAGTGAAAGCTTAGAGAAATTTGCAGATTTCTTGTTGTGTGTTTGATTGTATTGTTGTATCTTGTGTCTTCAAAATCATCTTCTATTTATAGGAGAGTCTTCACAAACATAGGCTACTCCCTCTTCACTTTTGTCTACAAAAAGAAGATCACAAGATGTAGAAATAATGTACGAAATTGTTAAAGTAAATCTTACTGTAATGGATGTTCAACGGTTGGAATTTGATGACAAAAATAATATAACACGACTGGTCGCTATGTAAAATTTCGAACGTTATGAAGTAAATCTGAAGATACAGACACGGGATGACGGGGAGGGCGACCGGTCCAGGGGGTCTGACCCGTCGCCATAGGGGTCAACTGATCGGCCCTGGGCTGGACCGGTCCTCCTCTCTCTTTTATGTTTCAGTGTGTTCTGTTTTAGTTTTACGTTCTTCAGATACCAGTTGACCTCTTGTTCGACCGGTCGACCTCAAAACAGAAGTGTTGTCCAATTTTTGTCACAAATAAACTTCAAGAAATACTCCAAAAAATTAGTAAAAATATTTTAAATCAATTGGGAGTCTTTGGACAACATTTATAAACATTGTTTTGGTGTAAAAACTCATTTAAACAAAATCATCAAAATCTTGATAAAAATATTTATCTAACACAAACTACTGCTATTTTACAAAGGAGTGTTCGTTTGGGTTCTGATTTAATACTTCAGAACGTTCTTTATGTTCCTAACCTTAAATGCAATTTGATTTCTATTGATCTGCTTATTATTGATTAACATTGTACAATGACTTTTACTGATCAATTGTGTGTCATACAGGACAACATGCTGAGGACGACGATTGGCCTCGGTGACCTTCAAAATGGGGTGTATGTCTTTCGGCCGGTGACACAACAAATTCTATCTCATTCTACTAATGCAGAGTCCATTCTACTTTTGCATCGTTGGCTCGGGCATTTGTCTAGTCAACATTTATTTTATATTTCTAGTTCTAGCAGGAATAGCAAAATAAATAAAGTGCTAGACTTGTGTGATGTGTGTCTACATGCAAAACAAACTCGTATTGTGTTTCCTTTAAGTGATAATAAAGCAGATGTTTTATTTGGTTTACTTTATTGTGATTTGTGGGGACCTTATATCAAGTCTTCATCTTCTGGCTCTCATTGCTTCCTGACTATTGTTCATGATCACTCTCGTGCTGTTTGGGTTTATTTAATTAAAGAAAAGAGTGAAGTTCCTGGTTGTTTGAGAAATTTCTATGTTATGATTAAAACTCAGTATGATAATATAGTTAAAATCATACGATCTGATAATGGTACGGAGTCTACAACCACCCTCTTGTTACAATTTTATCATGAGAAGGGTATTTTATTTTCGACTTCATGTGTTGGTACCCCTCAACAAAATGGTCGTGTTGACAGAAAACACAGAAATATTTTAGAGGTGGCACGAGCTCTCATGTTTCAGGCTTCTATTCCTATTAAGTTTTGGGGTGCATGTGTTTAACTACAGTGCATCTTATAATCGGACACCTACTAAGTTACTTGAAGGGAAGTCTCCTTATGAGGTTTTGTTTGGCTCATCTCCTGATATGGGTTTATTGCGTGTTTTTGGTTGTCTGTGTTATGCTCATAATAAGCCAAGGCATAAGGACAAATTTGCTTCTGGGAGTCAAAAATGTGTTTTCTTAGGCTATCCCTTTGGTAAGGACAAATAAGTTTTTGTTTCACGGGATGTGCACTTAATGGAGAATGTTTTTTCTTTTTCTACCGAGTCATCTATAGTCTCCCCTATTACAAGTTTACCAAGTTTCGCAGATTTATATTTCGGGCTTTTTGACCCCTCTGAGCCCCCATCTACTTTGCCTACATCTCCTGCCACTTCCGCAGACAGTGGGAGCAATTCGGAGCTCGCCACTCCTAACTATCCTCCAATTGTTTGTACACAGCGTCCTTGTATAGTAGGTCGCACAACCGATGCCCCATCACCCTCCTCGTTTGTGATTCTAGTTCAGTCTAGGTAGAAAAAGGTTGTACGTCCCGTGATTCCGGTTCATTCACCATCCTCGTCCTTGTATAGTAGTTCCAGTTTGTGATTCGTAGGTCCTAGGTGTACGTCTGTTAGGAAACAAGGTTGCCCCATCACCCTCCTCGTTTGTGATTCCAGTTCAGTCTAGCAAGCCCGACTCATTTATGGCTCCTGCTGATGAGCTACTGGTTCAACGTCCTCCGATATAGCTTTCTGATTATATTTGTCACTCGGCTCATACTACACACCCCATATCCGCCTCATCCGAGTCGTTAGAGATGTTAAACGGGCAGGGCCCGGTGGGCCAACCCGTTTAAATCGTAAAAAAATAGGGTTAGGACCTCTAAATGCTGGCCCGTTAAATCCGGGCCTTTTTGGCCCAGACCGGTCCAGCCTGCGGGCTACACGGGCTAGCCCGTTTCTTTTTTTTATTTTATTTTTTTTTTGTATTTTTGAATTTTTATATAATATATGATTATTACTGAAATAGAAAAAAAGAAAAATGGGGCCACTGCAGTATCGATACCATGACCTCTTTGTGGGAAAACAATGGACAATCCGCTAGGCTGCACAATATTTTTGGTTATAACAACGAACTTAGATTTATATCTGACATAAGTTGCGCCAACTGAAGTGGTAGAGATGTTAGACGATTTGCAAGAATTTCCTAAGAATTTTTTTTTATAGTGACTTAAAATGTAATCAAATATGATGATTTAAAATATTATATAATTTATATCTCTCTAATAAATACAATACTATAATCTAAAAAATTTAAAATTTTGTGACTTAAATGTGACAAATAATTGAAACTTTATGCAAATAATTATAAAGATGAATTTGTTGTATTTTGAGATTCCAACTTATCTCATGCACAAACATTGAACATCAAATCACGTTCTATCATTATTTATATTTATTTAATTTGTTTGTCAAAAATCAAAAGGTATTAAGAAAATATTCATTATATAGTGTTTATCATTCTATATTGTAGTTTGTTGTTTCTATTTTCATTTTAGAAATGTGTTTTTGCACATATTTTTGTTTTAACTCTTATTGGAGTAAGTATGTTCTTAAAGTTCAAAGCCTTTGAAGATAATGATGATGTTTGATTATATTTGAATTTTAAGACTTTTATCCTTGTAATGCAACATAAAAAAATTGTGTAATTTAGTTTTGCATATTTAGTTTGATTGTTATATTGTTATACATGCTTTAGTATAAAAATTAGATTTAAATAAAAAAATTAAGTTTTTTTTCTTGTAGCCCGTTAGTGGCCCGTTTAGCCCGAAGCCCGCTAGGGTTAGGGTTAGGGTTAGATTCGCAAAATGCTAGCCCGCATAGTAGTGGCCCGTTTAGCCCGAAGCCCATTAGGGCTGGCCCTATAGGGCTAGGGCCAACCCGTTTAACATCTCTACGAGTCATGGTCCTCATCAGGTACGCGGTATCCTATCGCTCATTATGTCACTTATGATAACTTTGATGCTAGTCATAGAAAATTTGCTGCTACTTTTAGTACTAATGTTGAGCCTAGGCCATTCAAAGAGGCAGTACAACATGATCGATGGCGTAAGGTCATGCAGCAGGAGATTATTGCTCTTGAGAAAAATCACACATGGAGATTACTTCTCTTCCACCAGGAAAGAAGCCAATCGGTTGCCAATGGGTGTACAAGACAAAATACACGTCTGACGGGTCTATTGAGCGAGATAAGGCACGATTGATGGTTCTTGGTAATCACCAATAGGAAGGCGAAGATTTTACTAATACTTTCGCACCAGTGGCTAAGATGATTAGTGTATGTAAATTTCTTTTTGTTGCTATAGCCAAGAAATAGGAGGTTCACCAGTTAGATGTGAACAACACCTTTCTACATGGTGATTTGCAGGAAGAGGTCTACATTAGAATTCCTCCAGGGTTTTCTTCTTTGTCCCCCATTAAGCTGTGCAGGTTACGCAAGTCTTTATATGGCTTGAGACAATCCCCACGAAATTGGTTTGCTAAACTTACTTCTTCTCTTTGTAAGTATGGTTTCCAACAATCTCATGCCGATCACACTTTGTTTACTTACCGGAAGGGGGAGGATATTTTGTCTTTATTGGTGTATGTGGATGACATATTGGTTACAAGAAACAATCCGACTCTTTGTGCATCATTTAAACGGTACCTTGATGATTATTTTCACTTGAAAGATCTAGGCCCGTTGAAGTATTTTCTCGGCATTGAGTGTGTTCGTTCTTCGGAAGGAATGTTTTTGAATCAGCGAAAGTATGCATTAGATATTCTTCATGAGGCTGGTCTTCTTGCTTCCAAGCAAGTCGAGTCTCCTTTGCCACAAAATCATCAACTTGCTTTGTCGACTAGCGAGTTTTATGTAGACCCGATGTAATATCGGCGCTTGGTTGGATACTTGATTTATCTCACTATTACTCGACCCAATCTCTCCTATGCGGTGCATATCTGGTCTCAGTTCATGCAGTTTCCATGGCAGGATCATTCTGATGGTGTGATTCGGGTTCTAAGATATATTAAAGGGCATCCAGGCCAAGATTTGTTTTTACGAGCTGATAGTGATTTGTAGTTGTATGCCTACTATGATTCTGATTGGGCTAGTTGTCCTATTTTTCACTGCTCAGTTAGTGGTTATTTTGTGTTGCAGGGCAACTCTCCTATTTCATGGAAGACCAAGAAACAATCTACTGTATCTCGTTCCTCGGTCGATGTCGAATACCGTGCAATGGTGCATGCTTGCGCCGAAGTAAGTGGCTTAAGGTTCTTCTTGCATCTCTTGGTGTTCATCATCGACATCCAGTTCATCTCTTTTGTGATAGTCAAGCAGCTATCCATATTACTGCTAATCCAGTTTTCCACGAGCGTTCTAAACATATTGATATCGATTGCCATTTTGTTCGTGAGTTGCTTTTGCGCGGGGTCGTAGCTACAGTTCACGTTTGTACCAAGATGCATAAATAACTTATACATTTAGCTATGTGCGCAAGCTGGCACACCAACACAAATAATGGAAATAAATAATAGTTCTACCATCAGCTAACATAATTGTCTAAATCCCTAAAAAAAACATAATTGTTAAATAACATTGGCGATAATTTCAGAATTAGTACCCCAAGTTTACCTACTTTTCACTTTTAGTACCCCATGTTCCCGACTCATTAAATATGGTTATCGATGTTACACTTTTTAATCAATTTCACTACTAACCATTAATTGACCGTCAACTATGACCTGATAACCTACTACAATAGGTAAAGATGGACAAAAAAGCTGGTAATGGCTTTCTTTCCTCATTTTCACTTGTATTTTCATTTCTAAACCACAAATCCTCAAGAAACTATTGAAATAAAGAGCATAAACATGAAATTTATTATGAATGATAATTTTTTTTTATATGTTAGTTTAATCAAAATTTTAAAATCAGAACATTGGTCCCGAGTAATTTTAAATCAGAACCACTAAGACCTTGTTTTACTTTCATTATTATTAACAGTATAATAATTAATCTTCAATTGAAGTGGAAGATCAACTTTAATTATTTTGTTTTGGAGTTCAGCAAAATTGATGCCAATGATCAATTGAAGTGAATAAATACAACTAAATTTTTAATATTTTTAACAATGATATTTAATATTTCAAATTTGCAACACAATAAAAATACACATTTTCTTCAACAAAAGTGCAAAAGAATTTAAAATTGAAAAGAACAGAAACAAAGGAAGAAAAGAAAATTTTGGATGATAAACACCAAAACGCAAAGCATTCTCTCTTCCCCTTCTACCCCAGAAAAAATTTCTACTACCATAATGAACAATCCCTTCAAGCAATAGCAGCATTTTCCATCCCCTCGTGAATTACCTTCATTCATGGACGTACATATAACCCTTGACGACCTTGTTAATGTCAACTCCCTCTTCACCATCATCTTCCTCGGCCTCGATGTTGCCTGAAAATTCCTCGTCTTCGAAATGGTCTCCTTCAGCTTCTTCCTGTTTTCTTCTCTCTATTTTTTGGGTGGTTCACTGTTTACAAGAAATGGCTAGAAGTGTTCGGAAAAAATCTGGCTAAGTCGAGGCATGTATTTAATACAGTCTCCACAAGATGAAATCACGCCGTATACAAAATACTTACGGTTCCGGTGATCGTCCCTAAGATACAACGACTTAAACGAGTTCGATTTAGTAGCACTTGGAAAAATCGAACTATTAACATATATAGTGTTTGAAACTTTCAAGCTTTTGAAGGGAGTAAATCAATATACAGATGCAAAATAGCTCGATTTTATTATCTAATTTCGTATCTGATTTCATCTGCAGGGACCTTGTATTTATAGGCATCAAGGTGCCTGATGGAAATAACATGTCTTTCGCCTCGAAAAGACATGTCTACAGCCAGAAAATGCACCTGGTTGCTCGAACAAGTGCATCTGTCTAGATGTGCGCGTCCGCGCACACCTGCGGGCGCGATCGATTACGCTCACTGCCCAAGGTGCGTGCCGCACACTGGTGAGCGCATGCGCACGCTAGCCTCACAGCGCGGTGCGCTCCGTGTACTGGTGCATGCCGACGCACATCTAGTTGGAAATACTTAATTAATTAATTAATTTTAAAGGGTTTTAAATAAATTTGGTCCAAAAAATATAACGGCCTTGAAGCCCAAGCCCACAGCCCGCGACCTAGACCTAGGCCAGGCCGAGATGAGCCGGCGGCACGCCCGCACGCGTGTGTGTTCTAAACCAAACCCACAAGCATGTAGGTCCTTATCCTTTTAAAAACTTTGGTGGCCCAAAGGCTCAAACCCAATAGTCCAACTTTGGATTTATAAATTGAGCAAACTTTGGCTTTCTACTCTATGTGGGATGGAGCATTTCTCCTTCCCATATTTTCTACTATTTTCTAGTTTTAAATGGCTAACTTCTACCATTAATTTCTCATTCACTCGGAATTGATTTTGAGAAATTCCAAATGCCAATCTCATAAACTCACTTAGTAGAATTTAATCATATAATTTAATTCTATTTTTCACTAATGGAAACCACTTAAGTATTTGGCCAAAATTGGGTCAACACCCAATCTAACAAACCAAATTCCAACAATGCCCCACATGAATGAAATTAATGAATGAGTGTATGCAGATTCACTTGAAAGTCTCGGCGAACTGTTATTGCATCTGGATAGGTAGCTTGTGGCTTTGAACCTTCCTTAGTAAAATACTACCGGATTTACTAGCTGCTTAGTGACACAATGTGTTGAACTACTCATTCGTTTGTGTAAACCGAGACAACAGTACTTACATAATAATAATTCTAACACTTGTTGTTCTCACGTTGTGTCCATTTTTGCCGTGGACCATAAATTAGATTCATAAGTGTTTCTTTGAAGCAGTCATTTCTTCTCACTTATATAGGTGATCTCCTATTGAAGAGTATCCTGCCATACTCCACTTTTCGGTATAGGAATCATTAAAAGTCTTAAACTTAACCTCACCACATTGAGCAAGTTTCTATTTCACTTGGAGGTTCTGGGAATGAGCTAACACATTTTTCAAGTATTCAACTGAATATTCATAACTTAGTTGTCCCATTGAACCAATGTATTGGAATCTTCAATTCACAAGGTTGGGTTACCACTATGAACATTCTTTATTTTGTGGATTTTAAACCCATTCCCCTTAACAATTTATATAATTGATCTCGATTTATTCCTTTTGTAAGCTGATCTGCAAGGTTTTCCTTTGACTTCACGTAGTCAACCGAAATAACCCCGTTCGAAACCAACTGTCTAATGGTATTGTGTCTTCAACGAATATGTCTATACTTACCATTATACATACTACTTTGTGCCCTTCCAATTGCTGATTGACTATCACAATGTAATAAAACAGCAGGCACCAGCTTATTCCAACAAAGAATATCCTCTAAGAAGTTTCTAAGTCATTTTGCTTCTTCTCCAGCTTTATCTAAAGCAATGAACTCAGATTCCATAGTGGATCGAGCTATGCACGTTTGCTTAGAAGACTTTCATGACACTCCTCCTCCACCTATTGTGAAAACATATCCACTTGTGGACTTGGAGTCTTTTGTGTCTGATATCCAAATGGCATCACAATATCCTTCTAATACTGCTGGATATCTCGTATAAAGTATTCCATAGTTCATGGTATACTTTAAGTATCTAAGTACCATTGTCATGGCTTTCCAGTGATCCTTACTTGGGTTACTTGTGAACCTACTTAGCTTACTCACTGAATATGCAATGTCTGGACGTGTACAATTCATTAAGTACATCAGACTGCCAATTACCCTTGCATATTCTAGCTGAGAAACTGGTTCTCCTATATTTTTGGCCAAATGTGACTTACATCTACAGGTGTCTTAGCCAGAGGACTATCAAAAGCATTAAACTTTCTAATTATGCTTTCGACATAATGGGATTGTGACAAGATAATTCTATCTGAAGTTCTAGAGAGTTTAATCCCTAATATAACATCAGATAATATCATATCTTTTATGTCAAAGTTCTTCTTTAACATATTCTTAGTAATCATGATTAAATCATGACTATTACCCATAATCAGTATATCATCTACATAAAGGCATAATATGACGTAATCATTTGTAATACCTTTAATGTAGACATACTTGTCACATTCACTGATCTTGAAACTGTTTGACTTCATGGTCGAGTCAAAATTTTCATGCCACTACTTAGGTGCTTGTTTTAGTCCATAAAATGACTTAACAAGTATGCGCACCTTTCTCTCTTAACCGGGTGCAATAAATCTTCTCTTCAAGCTCACCATTCAAGAAGACAGTCTTCATGTCCATTTGATGTATTTCAAGGTTATACAAAGCTGTAATAGCAATGAGAACACGAATGGATGTGATCCTTATAACAGGAGAATATGTATCAAAACAATCATATCTCTCATTTTGTTTAAACCTTTAGCTACCAAACGGGCTTTGTACTTATCTATAGATCCACCTGCTTTATACTTCCTTTTAAGGATCCACTTGCATCCTAAAGGTTTGCAATCCAGTGGGAGGTCAACCAACTCCCAAGTGTTATTTTGCATGATGGAATCTATTTCATTATTGATAGCTTCTTTCAAGAGATGAGCTTCTGGACTAGACAAAGCTTCATGAATAGTTCTAAGTTTGTTTTCTAACATATAAGTTAGAAAACCAGGACCAAAATACTTAGCTACTTTTGTCCTTTTACTGCGTCTTAGTTCCTCGTCATCATCACTTTGAGGTAACCTTGCAGTTTAATAAGTTCATTTATTCAAACTTTCTTCTTTCCTTTCTTTATTCGGAAAGATATTCTTGAATAATACAACATTCCTTGATTCAATGATCATTCCTTTATTTATATCAAGAATAGCTGACTTGTGCACTAAAAATTGATATGCACTACTATTGTTATCATATTCAATGAAAATGCAATCGATCGTCTTCAGACCGTTCTAACTTGTTTAGGCTTAGGTACTTCGACTTTAGCCAAACACCCCCACACTGTGAGGTATTTGTATGACGGTTTATGTCCTTTTCATAACTCATATGGACTTTCATTTTTACCTTTGTGTGGGATCTTATTAAGAATGTAGTTTGCAGAGTTTCCGCCCATAATTTATGGGGTAAGCCAGAGTTTATCAACATCGCATTCATCATCTTCTTAAGAGTTCGGTTTTTGCATTCTGATATACCATTTGATTGAGGTGAGTAGGGAGCTGTCGTTTGATGAATTATACCCACTTCCGAGAAAAATTCTTCAAACGGAGCAACATACTCTCCACCTCTATCACTTCGAATCATCTTAATTTTTAAATTAAGCTGATTTTGAACTTCATTCTTATAAGTTTTAAAAGTTACTAAAGCATCATCTTTGCTTTTCAAAAGATATACATAGCAATATCTTGTGCAATCGTCAATAAACATTATAAAGTACTTTTTCCTACCTCAAGTTTGCACAAGTTTTAAATCATACACATCTGTATCAATTAACTCAAGTGGTTTGGTACTTTTCATTACCGAATAAAATGGTGCTTTAGCCAATTTTGCTTCAATACAAATTTCGCATTTGTCTTGTAAATTAGTTTTAAACGTATGTATTAATTCCAGATTCACTAACCTTTTAATTGTATTGAAGTTTGCGTGTCCTAATCTGTTATGCCATAAATTAGAACAATCGAACAAGGAAACATAAGTAATGTTTTTATTCTTCACCTCTTGGTGGAAAACAAACATTACAGACATTTTAAAGAGCCATTTATCAAGGTAGCCCTTACATAGAAACTGAGCATTCTTGGTCATTACAAACTTATCGGACTCAAACACTAGTCTAAACTCGGCTTTACTGAGCAAAGGTTTGGAAACTAAATTCCTGTAGATATTCGGGACATGCAGCACATCCACAAGTGTAAGCTCTGAACCTTTTCAGAAGTCATCTTGAGCACAACCTTCCTAAGCCCTACGATGTTGGAAGTCGAAGACTTTCCCATGAAAAGCTTTTTTCCTTTAATTGTGGTGTAGGAGGAGAACATCTTCTTGTCGACACAAATGTGACGAGTAGCCCTGATATCTATCCACCACTCCCTTGGGTTATCTACCGTATTGGTTTCAAACACAATGGCGGTGAGATCGAGCTCCGATATGTCTATCGAAACATACTTGTCCTCCAACACATTGGCTTGTTGGTTGCCATTTTTATTGCTCTTTTTTGGGTGTCGGCAATCCTTGGCCATGTGGTTCGATTTTCCATAGTCGTAGCAATTTCCCTTGAATTTCTTGGCATTTCCCTTATCTTTTCCGGAATGGTTTCGTTTCTTATAGTGCTTGATTCAGTAAGATTGGTTTTGGCCTCCATTCCAGACTTACTGGACTTCACTTTGGATTTTCGGTTGTCTTTATCAATTCGAAGTCAAACATACAGATCCTCAAACCCCATTTCTTTGCGCTTGTACTTGAGGTAGTTCTTAAAATCCTTCCACAATGGCGGCAATTTTTCGATTATCGCAGCCACTAGGAAAGACTAGTTCAGAATCATCCCTTCAGACAACAAGTCGGGAAGTATGATCTGAATTTCTTGCACTTGGTTGATCACCATTTTAGTGCCAATCATCTTGTAATCCAGAAATTTTTTGACAACAAATTTCTTTGTGCCGACATCTTCTGTTTTGTACTTTTTCTCCAAAGAGTCCCACAACTCTTTGGACGTTTTGAACAAACTATAGACGTTATAGAGGGTGTCGTCTAGCCCATTCAAAACATAGTTTCGACAGAAAAAATCGCTGTTATGCCAAGTATCCACAGCGATTCTCCGTTGGTTGTCGGATTCTTCATCGCCAATGGTAGGGGGTATTCCTTCAGAAAACGGGATAGACCCAGCGTAGTGAGGTGAAAAAGCATCTTTTGTTGCCAGCATTTGAAGTCAAGGCTGGAGAACTTCGCCGGTTTTTCGCCGTGTGCAGGAGCATCATCCATCGGAGTGAACGAAATGAATGCCATTGTCTTGGAAACTTCAGAAAGGATTTCGTCTTGGGATTGTTTTTTGGGTGGCTTACTGTTTACAAGAAATGGCTAGAAGTATTTGGAAAAAATCTGGCTAAGTCGAGGCCTGTATCTAATACAGTCTCCGCAAGATGAAATCACCCGTATACAAAGTGCTTACGGTTCCGGCGATCGTGCCTAAGATACAACGACTTAAACGAGTTCGATTTAGCAGCACTTGCAAAAATCAATCTATCAACGAACTATATAGTGTTTGAAACTTTCAAGCTTTTGAAGGGAGTAAATCAATATGCAGATGCAATATGGCTCGACTTTATTATCTGATTTTGTGTCTGATTTCATCTGTAGGGGCCTTGTATTTATAGGTATCAAGGTGCCTGATGGAAAGGACATGTCTTTTGGCTCGAAAAGACATGTCTATAGCCAAAAAATGCACCTGGTTGCTCGAACAGGTGACTTAATTAATTAATTAATTTTAAAGGGTTTTAAATAAATTTGGTCCAAAAAATATAAGGGCCTTGAAGCCCAAGCCCAAGACCCGCGTGTGTTTTGAACCAAACCCACAAGCATGTAGGTCCTCACCACTTTAAAAACTTTGGTGCCCCAAGGGCCCAAACCCAATTGTCCAACTTGGGATTTATAAATTGAGCAAACTTTTGCTTTCTACTATATGTGGGATGGATCATTTCTCATTCCCCACATTTTCCATTTTCCATACCATTTTCTAGTTTTAAGTTGCTAACTTCTAGCATTAATTTTTCATTTAAGCGGGAATTGGTTTTTGAGAAATTCCAAATGCCAATCTCATCTACTCACTTAGTAAAATTTTATCATATGATTTAATTCCACTTTTCACTAATGGAAACCACTTAAATATTTGGTCAAAATTTGGTCAACACAATTTAACAAACCAAATTAAACACATGTTAAGAATTAATAAAATTGGTGAGTTACGAAATTGTAGTACATAAAATTTTCAAAATAATATAATTAAGTATCAAAATTGAATTGACGTTCGAGCTCACATGTTAAGTTAACATGGCAGCGACAAAAGTATACTCATAATTTCACTAACTATGAAAATTCTGTGAAATATATATGAACTAGATTGATTAAAAAAAGAAAGAAAGAAAGACACCGCGAATTAAACACAATCAATCATTATTACATACATATAAGCATAGTACTTACAGACCTGATTTATCCAAAAAATTATTCATCATGACATGCATGATGCATATGACCATATTACGTACAACGCTTCCTACAAAAACATGTATAGAACCTAACCAATATTGTTCCATGAATTCAAAAATCTGGAAACACTTAAAATAGTAGCGTAAAATAAACTAAAGCATCCTCAATAATAATTTTATGAAGTGTATGAGGCATCTCCGAAAAATCAATATATTTCTCTCTGTCACTTGTCAAGAACTTGGACAAGAAATCAGCTATTCTATTTCGTTCTCAATAGACGAACATAAACCCAAGCCTCTTAAAGAAACTCATCTCGGATTGGATATTAGACAGTATCCAAGACATTGACCCGGACATTTGGATTTTCCAAACACGGTCGAAATTGCAACTTTTGATCAGTCCGATTGGATTTCGACATATCTTAGTTCTAACCCTTTTGCGAGTCGAAGCCCATCCCAGATTGCCATCATCTCTATCATTAGACAATGATCCCATAGTTGACTTATGATGTCTCATTCTTCAGGAGGCCAGCCTTTTGAAAATGATTTGCCTTGGCTAGGATGAATCATCCAAAGTAGTCTCTGACGATAATTCCATATCCGCCAGTGTTGTTCAGTGCCCGAAATGAACCATCACAATTGATGGCTACGAATCCATGGAAAAGACGTCTCCATTGTAAAAATTTGGGTTGTCAAGCCAACAACCTAGTATTGAGAATAGGAATCGGAGTTGGCAATACACATGGTAAAGTGAATACAAGTACTCCGTGATTTGATATCTTAGTGTACACTTGAAGCAAGAACTGATGTGGGGTTTGCAGCTCGAGTAATAAATTCTGCTGATGTGGGAAAATTAGCTATTCTTGGGATGTCAATTTTTTGTAGATTGAAATGTGATAAAACTTAAAACTGACTATAAAAAGACCATTTGAGTTTATTCTTTTTTTCAGCTTTATCTTAATTTGTTTATATTATTCCCTCTAATCTCTTTGATATGGTTTCTTTTTTTTTTTTTTCCTTTCTTGTTTTAATTTGATAGCTAACATCTTTAATCTGTATGAATTTGAAAGATTGGGTTATGTACTTGTGTTTAGGTTCAACTGGTCAGGCATTGGTTTGGTTTTATTAAGGTGATAAAGACAATTTCGAAACACCTATTCGTTGTTCTGAGGGATATCCTTATCATAAGGGATAATTACAAATATCCCTAACCCTGAACCCTTATCCCTTATCATAATTAAGGAATTAATTATTAGCACTTTGTATAGAATGATAAAGGCATTTAATTTTATCATACGAATTTAAGACTACCTTACTAGTTACTAATAATGAATCAAGTTGAGTCATTTTAATATTAGAATAATAATTTAAGCATAATAACAAATATCCTGATTGTACCAGTTATATTCTAATATTGAATTTGTAAAATTTATTGTTTATTCTAATTCGTGTCTTTATAAGTTTGAGTTACTTCCTATGCCAGTATCCTTAGTTTTATATACTTATAAATTAGCCTTAAATTTTAGTTAAGATCCGTGGTTACATATTTCAATCAGTACTTAAATATGGGGAAGTCTCTTGTGAGACCGTCTCATGGATCTAAATCCGTGAGACGAGCTCTATTACCTCACATGCCCCTTCTCTCTCTCTATATACTGATGTGTCCCTCTCTCACTCCTCCCATGGTTCCCTCCCTTTTGCTCTCTCCTTTCACCTCACTTCTCTCATGGTCCCCCCTCTCTCTCTCCTCATCCAATTCTTCTTGTGGTCCCCTCTCCCTCTCCCCTCACATCTATCATCATTCTTTTTCTCTATTTTCTCTACATGCATGAAACAAAGGAAAAACATGGAGAAAATAAATTATCACTTTTATGAAAAAGTATCACAATAGACTCGAAAAATATCACTTTTTATTAGAATAAAGTATCACTTTTATTAAAAGCAATATCACTTCTTATGGAAAATTATTACTTCTTATAAAGAAGCATCACTATTTATTTAAAAAGTATCACTATTTATTAAAAAATATTATCTTTTATTAAAACAAAGTATCAATTTTCATAGAAAAAGTATCACCCTTTATTAAAAAAGTATAACATGTTATTATAAAAGTATCATTTCATATTAAAAAAGTATCACCTTTTACTAAAAAAATATCATTTCATATTAAAATATCACTTATTATATATTAAAACAAATATCACTTCATTATTAAAAAAATATCACTTTTTTTTTAAAAAAAAGTATCACATAATATTAAAAAAGTATCATTTTGTATTAAAAAAGTATCACATTTTATTAAAAAAATCATTTTGTATTAAAAAAATTATCACTTATTATTAAAATAAATATCACTTCATTATTAAAAAAATATCATTTTTTTAAAAAATGTATTAATTACACCATGAAAAATATACGTTTTTAAAGTATCATTTTTTTATTTTTATTTTTCTTTGGGTATTTATTTTCTGAAGAATTTAGTTTTTGTGAGATTTTTATATGTAAAACGTGTGTGTATAGAGAGAGGGGAAGGACATGAGAAGAGAGAGGGGACCAAGTGAAGAGAGAGGAAGGGGGGACCAATTAGACGAGAGAAATAAGTAGACATGAAAGAACACGTGTATAAGAGAGAGATGAGGAGGAGGAGGGGGACCAGTGAGAGAAGAGAGAAAAAATAGGGGGACTAGAAAATAGGAAGGGTGAAGACATGTGAGGATCCCTCTCACGGATTTAGACCTGTGAGACTATCTCACATAAGTTTTTGTACTTAAACATATATTTATTTGATGTATTTGTACTAGAGCTGCATTTTAAGCACTAATTGAATTATAGCGAAGAGGTTGTCCTAAGATTTTTCGACTCAGTGATATTACTCTCTTGAGTCTCGTATTATCATCGAATACATATATAAGCACAATGAAAAAACTTCAGTCAGACGGTCTAATGGGTTCAAATTCATTAGACGGACCCCAAATAGACCCAAATACAATTAGGCAATGGCATTTTTGTAATTCTGAAAAGGCGCTAGCATTTTTATGATTTTGAACGCGGTGACATTTTTATAATATTTTGGGGCAGTGTCATAGGATATCTATATCGGTGTCATTTTTTGATATTAGGCATTGACGTAGTATCACTAATGCTGTTAAAAGTATTAGTATTAGTGCCTCTAAAAAGTATTAATAATCCTCTTGAACAGTATTTTTAGTATTCCTCATAGTAAGTATTAATTTTTCCTCAAAAGTATTAGTAATCCACCTAAAATGTATTAATTGTCCCCTCAAAAAGTATTAAGCAATGATGTATTATTAGGCAGTGGCGTAGTATCACTAGGGCTGTTAAAAGTATTAGTTTTTCCACCAAAATATTAATATTACCTCCGAAAAATATTAGTAATCCCTTGAACAATATTTGTTTGATAAATGATTTTATCATGATTTTGATGATTTTGTTTTTATACCAAAACAATGTTTTTAAAGGTTGTCCAAATACTCCTAAATGATTTAAAATGGTTTTAATATTTTCCTGAGTATTTCTACAAGTTTATTTTCGATATAAATTGGACAACACTTTTGATGATTTTGTGTTAATGTGTTTTTACACCAAAACAATGGTTCTAAAATATTGTCCTAATACTCTCGATCGGTTTAAAATGTTTTTACTAAATTTTCTGAGTATTTCTTGAGTTTTATTTTCGACAAAAATTGGACAACATTTACCTCTCGAGTGATCGGCCGGTCATCTCTATAGGGCAACCCGTGCCTGAAGATGATTTTTGAAATAGAAAATGAGACGGAAGAAAAATCAAGCAGGTCGACCGGCCGCATTCAGGCGTCGACCGGTCGGTCGGCCGACCGGCGCCTGGGGTCGACCGGTACCTGCAAGTGTGCAAAATCTCCTGTTCTATTTTTGGAGAGGTCGACCGGCTAGGGGTGATGTCGACCGGTCGAGCACCCCTCGACCGGTCGCCCGTGTAATTTTTCAAGACAATTTCAAACGCCCTTTTGTGCGCAACCTACGCCCTTTAGTTTGACAAAGAAAATATAACCGTTGTTGCACAGACCATTCTTCCTTAAAATGTGGGATTGTTCTATAATCTGATTTTTGTATCCTTATGAGACAACCATATTTATTTTAATCTCTTTGTCTTATTTGTAGACAAAAGAAAACATGGAGAGCCCATGAAGGAGCCTATGTTGGAGGAGCCTTTGGAGGAGCCTTTGGAGGAGCCTATGTTGAAATTCAAATTTGAAGGCTCTCCTATAAATAGATGAAAGCTTGAGGGATCAAACACAAGACTTGATACAAACAACAAGAGATATCACAAGCACATAATCTTTGTTATTCATTTCAACATTCTTGTTGTAATAGCCTAAGTACTATCACTTTCACATCTTGAGGTCTGAGCTTTCATTCTTGATTACACTTGCACTTTTGAGTTGTAATATTTTTCAAAGTGTAATCTTGATTGTAATTCATCAACCAAACACAAGATATCCTTGTGAGTATTCTTGTGGTAAGAATACACTTGGGTGATCTAGGTGATAGGTGTTTCAAGAGTGTGGTGCTCTTGAGGTGTTGAAGAATTTGGTATTCTTCAAGATTGAAGATTGTGGTGATCTTCAAAGGTGCCGTTGAAGGAAGATTGTGGTAATCTTCAAAAGGAGATTGTGGTAATCTCCAAAGGTGGTGTTGGAGAGTTCGGTGCTCTTCAAGTCGGAAGATTGTGGTGATCTTCGCAAGGTGCCGTTGAGGATTGTGGTGATCTTCAAAAGAGATTGTGATAATCTTGAAGGTGTTGTTGAAGAAGAGTGTGGTGCTCTTCAAGGTGTTGTTGTAAGTTGGTGTTGTATTAATTTTTGGTAAATTAATAAAATCTTTTTTTTTTTGAAATCCATCCCCGGATATACTGGGGTGGTAGAGGATTAGGCCCTAGGTGGGTTGAACCTCTTTAAATCGACGTGTGTTGTTTACATTCCGCACCTTTGTTTTTATCTTGGCGCATTTGTATCGAAAAAGAGGGCGAAATCGAAAAGATGGAGATAATCTATTCACCCCCCTCTAGATTATCGTAGCCGCTTGGACTTACAAGTGGTATCAAAGCCAAACTCTTTGGCAAGCTCGTTTCACATTGCGAGTGAAGAGAAACGATCGTCGGCTACGAACGAAGCTCAACTTTCCGGCACCTCCACCACCAAGCCACCTCGGTTTGATTCCAAAAATTTTATATTTTGGAAAGAAAGAATGGAATGCTATTTACAAGGTTGCGGGTTCGATATTTGGAACACCGTCATCAATGGAGAATCCATTCCGATGAAAGATACACCACACACCTCAAAAGGCTTCAAAAGCTCAATGATGAAGAGAAGAAAATCATCTCCTTAAATGGTAAAGCTCTTAATATTTTACATTGTTCACTTACCACTTTGGAATTTGATCATGTTGTAGGTATTCGGTCGGCACATGAAGTATGGCAAAATTAGAAGCCATCTATGAAGTATATGCAAATGAAAGGAGCAACTCAAAAGCATCTACTTCACAAATGGATACAACATCAAATTCAACAACATGGTATAAGCCTTCTACAACCTCCCATGATGAACAAGTTGAACAATGCCTCATGGGCATCGAAGAAGAAAACGAGGTAAGTTCTAAACCCTCTACTTCTTATGACAATGAATTGCAAAATGAATATAATGACTTGCAAAATGATTATGATGAGCTACAAGATGAATTCCAAAACTTACTTGTTAAATACAAAAATTTGAAAAAGGAATTCATTGTTTTAAAGAATGATAAGGATAGTTTATTTACTTCCTATGAATCACTATCATGTGCTCACACCACCACTCTTGACAAGGTTAGAAACCTTGAGAAAGAAAATAGTACTCTTGTTGAGGATATAAATTGCTTGAAAAATGATTTGTCTAAATCCAACTTGAGTAAATTTGTATAAGATGACCAATATTGTTGATTGTTGTGATAATTCAAACTAGAACTTGATCATAAGCCTGGGTGTCAATCACATGAAAAAGAATCAAGTCTCTAAGACGTTGGTCATTATGCTCCTAGAATTATTACATGCTTTTATTGCGGTAAAAAGGGTCATACGGTAAATACTTGTCGGACTAGAAATAGCTCCAATTATTGTTGGAGACCTAAAAGTCTCAAGACTAATCCCAAAGGACCCAAACACATAAGGGTACCACAAAACAATGTCATATTAGGTACGTGAAATAATGATCGAAGAAAATTTATACCGCTAAGAAGACATCAAATGACCGTTTCATTTGATCAAAGAAGGAGAAACTATTTTCGACAAAGCCAATTTCAAGAAGAGGGTATAATCAAAAATGGGAAGAACACAATCCTTGAAATGGCAAAGACATCATCAACAAGATGATTTTCAAAGAAGAAGAGACTTTCAACAATGGAAAGCAACAAACCTTGGAAATGGAGCAATCAAAGAAGTCTTCATCAACAAAGTGACTTCTCGGGGAATATATCATCAACAATGGGAACGGCACAATCCATGGAAATGGCGTAATTGGTAACCCGTATCTCCCTATTTAAAATATGCATTTTATTTTGTTATTATGCATGCTTTTATTTGTGTCTTAATTGCAAAATGAGTTTTCAAATATTTATTTTTTAATTAAGGTCTTCAATATATACTTGTGCTTTTAAAATATTTTTGAAAAAGAAGACCTTATATGATGTTTTTAAAACTCTTGTGCATTTTTGTAGACTAAAGTGTGTTATCATCTTTTATGGATTTTTATGGCATGAGCTTACTTGTGATATCTCTTTTAGCCTACACTTTTATCATTATGATTTGTGCTAGATATGTTTTAAGAATTGTGTAGGATTTACATATTTTCACAAATGGCCATTTACGTCATTATTTGTCAAGAAAGGCATAAATTATGAGGCACGTTTACTTGTGTTATTCTTACTCTTATAGACTCGATATATGTATTGTCATGTGCCTATGTGCTTGTTTTTCATAGTATTTCATACAAGTGCCATTAAGAGGATTTTTAGATTTTTTTGAAAGGCACTATTCGATATTTGATTGCACATATTTGCCGTATCAACTCTTGTTCAAATACTTCTTTTAAATAAGGTCTCAACTATATGCTTTCGGATTTTCAAATTTCAAAAGAGACCTTTTGTAGCTTTCTTAAGCTTATTTGAACTTGCTTGATTTATTAGACTCTTGATGATCTTCTAAATGCATAGTATGTGTTTATTGCTTCATGGTCTATATATATAGTGTCTATTCCTACTATGCTCTTATGCAAGATATTTTTGTGATTGATGATTGAGGCATGTTTTTACACTTGGACTATTTTTTCTTGCTTATATAAGCGTCTGCCTGGTAATGAGTTTGTTAAGGTGTGTAGATGAGAAATGAAGAACTCCAAATATTAGTTACCTCAAAATATTTGGATGTAAATGTTCTATTATGAACACCTTAGATCAATTGGATGGCCTATGATGATAGTGATGAAGAAGACAAAAAGGGTATTCCGGAACAAACTCGATGACCAAGGCAACATTGGTCGAACTAAGGCGAGGTTAGTAGCTCGAAGGTATTTTCAAGAAGAAGGTAATTAATTTTGTTGTAACATTTGCACTCATAGCACATTTAGTAGCTATTTGCATTTTACTTGCCCATTCTTGTTTTAAAGAAAATTTCAAGCTTAACCAAATGGATGTTAAATCCAACTTTCTAAACGGTTTTATTCAAATATAAGTCTATCTGAGTCTAAAATTTTAGGCCAAATGATTCTTTGTACATTTGATAGACTTAGCTATTTTTGCAAAATGATTTTACAAAAGGTAAAGTTGATACTACACTTCTTGTTTTGAAAAAGGGCAAGGTTGTTTACTTGTGCAAATTTTTGTTGATAATGGTGCTACTAATGAATATTTGTGCAAGATATGTTTTTCTAAGTTGATACTAGGTGAGCTTGAGATGAGAATGATGGGGGAGCTCAATTTCTTGCTTGGACTACAAATTACTCAATGCCAAGAAGATGGTTATATAAGAACTCTTGAAGGAGTTAAGCATTGAAGGAAGAAGAACCATCTCAACCTCTATGGCTAAAGATTGACAAAGGTTGAGAAAGGCATATCGGCCGACAAGCAAATTCGAGGTATGTTTTCTTGTATTATTCCTATAGACTCGACATTCCATATGCCTTATGTCTATATGCTCGACTTCAAAAACTATCCCAACGAATCTCATTAAAGTGCTATTAAAAGAAATTTTCAAATATTTGAAAGGCACTTCTTATGACTTACTTGTCAGTATCCAAAGATTTAAAACGTTCTTATTTTTCTTCTGGGATAACAAGTTTGGTATCTATTATACGGTTATTCGTATTCAAAATTTGTTCGTCATAATCGAACTAAACATATTGAGATTCGATATATTTTTAAGGGATTGTGATTTTTAACAAAAACTTGAGATGTGTTTAATTAAAGTCTCAAGGATAACTCGCGACTTTTTGATCGTTAACCGCCGAGTATTTTACCTCATTTCGAGCTTGATTATGACATAATGTATATTGAATGAGGTCTACGTTTGCATTTTGCACGTTTTTAAAACTTAGGGGCGAAAAATCGGATTTTTGGTTGAAAATTCGGATTTTGGAAAAAATAATGACATACTGGCTGAAAAGGTTGAGGGCAACCGTCGCCCTCAACGCGACCGTCGCCGCCCCGGGCCGCCGCTGGACAATTTCTTGGTTAAAAATGGTTCTGCTTTCACGACTTAGCCATTTTGGCTCTTTTGGTTCATTTTTCGTCCCCTTCGCAAATTGCACACAAATTTCACTCCAAATTTGTTTTATTGCATACATTTTATATTTTGGGGATTATCTAGCTCGGTTATCATCATCATTGCTCAACTTTACCAATTGAATGGTAAGAATTTCACTATCTTTAGCTCAATTGGGTTGAACCCTCGAGTTTGTGGCTTATATATATTTTTCTTGATGTAATTCATATATGTTTGTGATGAGCTTATTGATTGTTGATGAATGATATTTGTTATATTGTATTTGGTGATGAAAAACTTGGCTTGATTTCATTTACAAGGGCTATATATAACTTTTTCTATTTTTGACGCCCGCCAAGTGTTCGATAAAACGCGTTTCAATGAAAAATTCATCACCTACATGACTCTCTCGATTTCAAAAGTCTCATATATTTTTAGAGATCATGTTTTTGCAAATCAAATGATTTTTCATAAGCTTCTACAAGTCGTATGATTCGACTCTTCTATTTGGTTTAAAAGCTTCAATGTTCAAATGGCTCGATACATCGGTTTACTTGCGCACTTTGCTAAGAATATATGATGTATTTATAGTGCTAACATTCTTTTTGATGATTTCAAAGGGGGAGAAACAGGTTATAAGCTCATTAGCTCATAAAAGCTAAGATAAGCTTAACGAAAAGAAGCTATAAGTTAAAGCTTCATAAAGCCATAAGTTGTGGATCATATTTAGTCCACTTGGTGCATTATGGTTATGTATGAATCATGGTCCATTGGTTGTAGTATGGACTTATATATGTTTTTAATGATGTCTCTTTGACAGGGGAGATTTTAAGCTCAATATTGAAAAGCTAAGCCTTTAGCTTTTGATTAAGTTGCTTCTATATAACTCTTGTTGTGCATGTTGATAGGGGAGCATTTGCTATATGTGTTTGAATATCTCTACTCCCATCATTGTGATTATATTGCGTGGAATGTTGTCGCTCACAACGGAAAGTTCATTTTTACCTAGTAAAAATGTTTTGTTTTCAAAATCGACCTCGTTAAAATAGTTTTGGTTTGTAATCATCAAAAAGGGGGAGATTGTTTGATAAATGATTTTATCATGATTTTGATGATTTTGTTTTTATACCAAAACAATGTTTTTAAAGGTTGTCCAAATACTCCTAAATGATTTAAAATGGTTTTAATATTTTCCTAGTATTTCTACAAGTTTATTTTCGATATAAATTGGACAACACTTTTGATGATTTTGTGTTAATGTGTTTTTACACCAAAACAATGGTTCTAAAATATTGTCCTAATACTCTCGATCGGTTTAAAATGTTTTTACTAAATTTTCGGAGTATTTCTTGAGTTTTATTTTCGACAAAAATTGGACAACATTGCCTCGTGTCGACCGGCCGCCTCTATAGGCAACCCGCACAAGATGATTTTTGAAACAGAAAAATGAGACGGAAGAAAAATCAAGCAGTCGGCCAATTGCCGCTCAAGGCGTCGACCGATCCGGCGACCGTCCGCCCGGGGTCGACCGCACTGCAAGTGTGCAAAATCTCCCTGTTCTATTTTTGGAGAGGTCGACCATTTAGGGGTGATGTCGACCGAGCACCCCCCCGGCCGCGCCCGTGTAATTTTTCAAGACAATTTCAAACGCCCTTTTGCGCAACCGGTCGCCCTTTAGTTTGACAAAGAAAAATATAACCGTTGTGCAGTGAGACCATTCTTCCTTAAAATGTGGGATTGTTCTATAATCTGATTTTTGTATCCTTATGAGACAACCATATTTATTTTAATCTCTTTGTCTTATTTGTAGACAAAAGAAAACATGGAGGAGCCCATGAAGGAGCCTATGTTGGAGGAGCCTTTGGAGGAGCCTTTGGAGGAGCCTATGTTGAAATTCAAATTTGAAGGCTCTCCTATAAATAGATGAAAGCTTGAGGGATCAAACACAAGACTTGATACAAAACAACAAGAGATATCACAAGCACATAATCTTTGTTATTCATTTCAACATTCTTGTTGTAATAGCCTAAGTACTATCACTTTCACATCTTGAGGTCTAGGCTTTCATTCTTGATTACACTTGCACTTTTGAGTTGTAATATTTTTCAAAGTGTAATCTTGATTGTAATTCATCAACCAAACACAAGATATCCTTGTGAGTATTCTTGTGGTAAGAATACACTTGGGTGATCTAGGTGATAGGTGTTTCAAGAGTGTGGTGCTCTTGAGGTGTTGAAGAATTTGGTATTCTTCAAGATTGAAGATTGTGGTGATCTTCAAAGGTGCCGTTGAAGGAAGATTGTGGTAATCTTCAAAAGGAGATTGTGGTAATCTCCAAAGGTGGTGTTGGAGAGTTCGGTGCTCTTCAAGTCGGAAGATTGTGGTGATCTTCGCAAGGTGCCGTTGAGGATTGTGGTGATCTTCAAAAGAGATTGTGATAATCTTGAAGGTGTTGTTGAAGAAGAGTGTGGTGCTCTTCAAGGTGTTGTTGTAAGTTGGTGTTGTATTAATTTTTGGTAAATTAATAAAATCTTTTTTTTTTTGAAATCCATCCCTGATATATACTTGGGGTGGTAGAGGATTAGGCCCTAGGTGGGTTGAACCTCTTTAAATCGACGTGTGTTGTTTACATTCCGCACCTTTGTTTTTATCTTGGCGCATTTGTATCGAAAAAGAGGGCGAAATCGAAAAGATGGAGATAATCTATTCACCCCCTCTCTAGATTATCGTAGCGCTGGACTTACAATATTTTTAGTAGTCCTCAAGAAAAATATTAATTTTTTCCGTCGAAGTGTTAGTAATCCTCCTAAAACGTATTAATAGTCCTCTTGAAAAATATTAGGTTACAATGTATGTAGGGGTATGATTGGCAATTTGATAGCAAAAACAATAAAAAATCCAATATAAAATATTATTTCCAAGGCCATGGGATAGGACCGATTGGCTAATATTTCAAAATTTAATGTTGATTCAGTAGAACAATATAAACTGAAAGCCAGAACTCTCATTAAAAGAAAAACAGAAACCTCCCGTAATTTGATTGATTTTATTCATTCCCTTGAAGACACGATGAAACTCCAACCTCCTCCTTACCTCTTGTCACTTTTTCTTCTCTCGGTATTCCTTCTTCTCACGAGACCTACTTCAACTCAATTAGCACCAATATCAACAATAAATTAAATATAAAATAAATTTAAACTGACCAACATTAGTGGCAAATCTAATTATTAATGGTAAAAAGTTAAATATCTACCAACGGGATATTTCGTTGCTAACTTGTCCATCTCAATTTCGTCTTTAATGATTACTAATTTAATTTGGCAGAATGATTAGCTATGGATTAATAACGGATAAGTATCCATTTGTGATTTCGTCGTTATTCTATCATTATTCTGTTCCTATATTGTGAAACATTTTTTAAATTAATGTGGGAAGAAATCCATCGTTAGTCCGTCGCTATTCAATGAAATTTTTATAGTTGTTGAGGCACATTTCTCTATACCAAGGAATGATTCTGGGTCCCGAAAATGAAAAAAGTCAAAATGGACAATTGAACTAAAGAATAGCTGAAAAATCTTTATTTGAAAAACATGGTTAATTAAACACATTTTGCTATGGACAAATGGCCAAAAATCGGACTGACTCAAAGAAATCCTGAATACATACGAAGGTACTTCTGGTAACTTGTAACTCCAAACAACTTGTGAATCACACTAAATTAAAATGTTTTGCCAAGGTTGGATCGAATTAATTCTGATACAAGATTGGAGTCGTGCAATCCATGGACATCAATTGATCTGTTATATAACATCAAACTCTAAAAGCTTTTCTTTTTCGATGGAAATCTAGTTACTATATATGAAAGTCTGATCTGATCAACCAAGAATTAATCAAGAATTACTTGAAGAAAATGTATGTTCTACAACGTACTATTTCTTAAATGTTGATTTAATTTAAAATCAGTGGAACAAGTTTACTGGCAACAAGTTAATTGTAACATTTGCATGTAATATCATCAAATCCAAGTTTCGCCAAATTTCCAAAAACCCATTTCCTCTTTAATTAGGTTACGAATTAATAAAATTGGTGATGTTGAAAACAATGGTACAAAAATGGGATGCCTTCAAAATGGCAAATTACAGAAGCAAAGATTACAAAGAAAAATACTAGCTATTACAATCGTAAGTCTTTCAGATAGCCGAGTCGAGACGAATCTCTTTCCGCAAAACAATTACGTCCCGGCTAGTGCTCACGGTTTGACGTATTGCTTCCAAAGATGAAACGGCTTACGTCTTCTGTGTAGTAGCACCACTAACACAGAAGCTCCTTCGAACTAGAAGATGTTGAAGACTGGTTGCTGGACTTTATGTGTAAAATGCAGAAAATAGCTTTTGGAGGTGTATGAAATGCTATGAATTTTTTTGTAACAAACTGCAATGCACAAACATGTATAAATAGCCAACCATTCCACCTGCAGGAGAAAAAACTGGGTAGTGGGCATTAATCACTTGTAACAACCAAGGTGTTACACCCCACTACCGCATAACAAGATCGTAGTGGGCTAATCAAGGTGACCACCACCGCAGAGTTACAACTCCAACAAATACACGAATTTGGACACCTACAATGTCCGATTCATTGGGCTCCAACAGCCAACAAATACTGGGGCCAAGCCCATTTTCGAGTGGCAAAACTTTAGTGGACCAGACCCGTGCCCAATAGGGCCCAAGCCCATGTCCAAGCCCACGCCCGCCCAGCCGAGGCCGGGCCGGCCGGGCGGGCGAGCGCCACGCACGTGTGGCCCACTTGTGATCATCCACTTGTGTTATAGTTTATACAACATATAACACCTTCTAGTAAATAAACTAGGATAAACAATGATTTGTATTCCATGTGGGATAAGGCAAAACCTTTCATCTCCCTTTACATAATCTTTACATAATGCCCATTTATGTGGCTACCTTCGTGTATTAATTTCTCACTCACCGAAATTCGGTTTTGAGAAATAAAAATACTACGAACATCTACTCCTAACGTAGATTAATAATATATAATTTAATTCCTCCAGAATTAAATATTTAGCCACCGAAAAATTGGTAAAAGTCGGGTACACACCCACTTTATCAAAACCAAAATTTCCAACAATCCCCACATGAGTGGAAATTAATGTATGCATGAATGCGTAACACGCAAACCAGATCCTCAAGAGACAATATTGCATTCGAAAGGTAGCTTAGGGCTTTGAACCATCCGTAGTCAATACCATCGGGTACACATCGGCGCTTAGTGGACACAATGCCTTGAACTATTCCTCCACGGTGTATACCGAGTCAATAATATTAACACAATAAGGTCTCAACACCTTCTCGCTCTCACGTTTTGTGTCCGTTTCGCCATGGACACCACTTTGTGGACTTTAAGCCCATTCCCAGCAATTTACCTAATTGATCTCGATTCATCCTTTTCGTCAAAAGGATCTCGCCAAATTGTCTTTTGACTTTATGTAGTCAATTGACATCACACCATTTGAGATCAATTATCTAACGGTATTGTGTCTCCGACGAATATGTCTAGATTTACCATTATACATATTGCTCGTGCCCTTCCTATAGTCCGCTTGGCTATCACATGAATCATCACAGAAGGCACATGCTTCTTCCAACATGGAATATCTTCCAAAAAGTTTCAAGCCACTGCTTCTTCACCACTTTATCCAAAGCTATAAATTCAGATTCCATGGTGGACCGAGCTATACACGTTTACTTCATGGAATTCCACGATACCGCACCACCTCCAATGGTGAATATGTATCCACTAGTTGAATAAGAATCTTTCGAATCAAATCCAACTAGCATCACTATATCCTTCAAGTACAATGGATATCTTGAGTAGTATAGCTCATAATCCAAGGTATACTTCATGTATTTTAACACCCTGGTTAACGCTTTCCAATGTTCATAGATTGGATTGCTCGTGAACCTACTCAACATATTTACAGGGTAGGCCATGTCCGGACGTGTACAATTTGTGATGTACATCGATCGCCTATTATACGTGAGTATTCCATCTCGAGCCACCGGGTTCGCTTTTATTAGCAAACCGATTTATACTTAAATCAATGGGCGTCTTTGACGGTGAATCACAAAAGCATTGCATTTCTTGAGCACTTTCTCCACATAGTGGGATTGTGACAAGATAATTCCATCAGAGTTCTACTTATTTTTATCCCAAGGATTACATTAGCAGTCCCATATCCTTCATGTCAAAGTTTCTCTTTAACATTATTTAGTCTCCATGATAGTATCATGACCACGCCCATGATTAACAAATCGCTCTACGTATAGACAAACTATGACAAATGCTTCGATGTCCCTTTGACATATACGCATTTATCACACTCGATTTTAAATCCATTTGACAACATCGTATTGTCAAACTTAAGATGCCATTGTTTTGGAGCTTGTTTCACCGTAAAGAATCTTATTAATTTGCACATCTTCTTTTTCTTGACCGGGTGCAACAAACCCTTCAAAGTTGTTCCATGTAGATTTCAAAGATCTATCTCTCCATTCAGAAACACCGTCTTGACATCCATCGGATGAATCTCTAGATTGTGCAAAACAGCAATCGCAAGAAGCACTCGAATGATGCAATCCTCGTTACTGGAGAATAGGTATCAAAGAAGTCATATCCTTCTTTTTGTTTAAAGCCTTTGGCTACAAGCCGTGCTTTATACTTATCAATAGTTCCATCTGCTTTATACTTCTTCTTTAGGATTGATTGACTTGTATTTTGCATGTATTTTGGGCTTAATATTGGCTAGAATATGGGGATATGCATGCATTATATGAGTAAATAAGGTTTTATTCTTGTTTTGTGGAAAAGGATTACGCTTTGCTCGTTTTGTAGGAGTTTATATATATTTGTAGCAATTTTGGCAACAATTCGGGCATGGCAACCGCCAATACTTGACATGAGAGACGAAGTTTGGAGTCGAATCAAGAAGAAGTTGGACGAACCGGGCAAGAAACGGAAGAAAATGGCCAAGTGCTTGTTGTTCCAGTGAGCACGGGCAGCGGGCGTGCTCTCTAACAGCCCGTGCTCAACCTGCATGAAGACCCGAGTTCGGCCTATAAGACGGGCAGCCCGTGCCATATGGGCACGCCTGCTCTCCTCGAGAAAATTTGACAAGTTGTTCGGACTCCAAGACGGGGCCGGGCGTGCCAAAGGGGCACGGCCGCCTCGGCTGCGGAAAAAGAGGTTCATCCGATTTCAACTAGGTTTCACCCGAACGAAGTACAAATAGACTCGAGCGGCCACAAGCAAGGGGGACACCGATTTTTACCCTAGAAACCAGATAAAAGAGCGCTTTTCCACCGGAAACTTCGAGAGATCTATCAAGACCGCAACCACACCTTCGAGGATTGCAGATAGATCGAGAGATCGCCATCATCCCCGAGTCACTCATTCCATCGTATCGTATTTCAATTAGTTAGATTTTGATTATGAATAATTTGTCTATGAATTGTTTATCTTCAATGTCTGGCTAAACCTCTTGTGATTCCCGGGTTTGGGAGTAGGTTAATAAACACTTTTATTTGATGATTAAGGATAATTGAAGTTAATGTTTTCTTTCTCTATTCAAGTACTTTGCTTTAATTCTTGTTTTATCAAAAGGCCTTTGATCTAAACTTGTTTGATATATTGATTTATAATTCTAACCGATGAGTTTCAATATTAGATCTTGTGTACTTGACACAAATAGATTGCATGATTGAGAAGTCTGCGAATATTTGTGAGATCTAATAATCTTTTGAACTTTTGGGAGTTGGATATCTCATGTTGAGTAGAGATGCTAACATAGATATTCCAATCAAAGCTTTTACATACATCTCGAGAGAGGGGGTAAATTACTATGGTGATTGGTCTATAGAGAAGAATACGTTTAACCTTGGTTTGATTAATCTGAGAATAAAAGTGGGATATTAACTGAAACCATAACCCAGGAATCCATGCATCCATACTTGATCTTTTAATCACTCTTTGATTTGTTATTTTAGGATTAATTTCTGCTTTAGTAGTAATAAAACCAACCCTTCAAATTTCTATAGTTTAGATAAAAATAGGACTATTATAATCCAATACTTGGTACATTAATTTATTAATCCTCGTGATTCGACCTTGCAAACCCTATTCTATAAATCGATCCGTACACTTGCGTTGAAGCTAAGAAAATAGGCGAACAAGTTTTTTTGGCGCCGTTGCCGGGGACTAATCAAATTTTTAGTACTGATATTGCGATAAATAGAACTATTCTTAATCTAGACATTTTTTTTTCTTCTTTTCTTTTTTAGTTTGTTGTTTAATTCTACTTTTACTGTGGTTGACTTGTTTTCTTTAGTTGGTTCAGGTAGTGCATGATCACCCGCTCGAAGCAAGGAGAATTAGCACCGTTCATACCGGAGGTTGAGGCTTTTGCTAGGCGGAATAGTGCGGCTACTAAACGGGCAGAAAGACAAAGATAACCAAACCATGGCAGAGTTGAAGATGACAACAGGGTCAATAACGAGTCAATAACGGAGGTAACAACCAGGCCAACAGGGGTCAATGTCGAGTTACCAAGACATGCAGAGGTTCCAGCCAACGCAGTCAACAAAGAAGAAAGATTCGCGATTTCTTTCGCCCAATCAGTCGTAATTATGGTGGAATTGCCAACGTCCCAATTAATGCGAATAATTTCGAGTTGAAGCCATCACTGATATCGATGGTGCAGCAGAATCAGTTTGGGGGTTTCCCGTCTGAAGATCCCAACTCTCATCTTGCGAATTTCATACAGATTTGCAATACTATCAAGATGAATGGGGTGATCGATGATGCTATACGCTTCGCCTATTCCTTTTCTCTTTAAGGGATAAGTGCTAGAACCTGGCCAGGCACCCTAACTCGTGAGTGTGAACAATTGGGATGAGCCGAGTCGAGGTTCTTATTCAAGTATTTCCCACCAAGTAAGACATGACACGCAGCTTAAAAGCGAGATCACTCGCCAGGCACTCGAGCCTTTGTACGAGGCCTGGGAGAGATTCCGGATTTGTTGAGGAGGTGCCCACAACACGGATTTCCGAGGATCAACAACTCTTTTTCTACAACGGGTTGATGGGACGGTACTAGATCCGATCGCACTCCACCAAAGAGCCGACAACCCGGATGGCAAGATCGACAAATCAACTAAGTGCATTGACAAAGGCAAACGAGGGAAACGCAGTGCGAGTAATGGTGGAGTTCCTCTAGATCCGATAGAGGAAGCAAATTATGTGAATAACCGAATTTCAACAATTTCCTAACAATCAAAATCCCACTCATTATCATCACGGCTTGAGGAACCACGAGAACTTCTCCTACAAACACGAAGAACGTGATGCAACCACCACCGGGGTTTAATGTGACAAACAGGGTTATTATCACAGATCCTAAACCAACCATGGAAGATATATTTACCTCGTTTATCAATGAGACGAGGAACAGTTCAACAAGGATGAGGCAAAGATGGATAAAATTGAAAACCATGTCACCCAATCGGGGTCCTAGATGAAGAACCTTGAAACCCAAATTGGTCAAATAGCTATGATTATTGGTGGGCGAGATCGTAAAGGCCAATTTCCGAGCAACACCGAGATAAACCCAAAGGAGCAAAGTGTAAAGCCATTCGTCCGAGGAGTGGAATGGAATACGAGAGGCCGAAAATACCGTAAAAACTCTAAAAATCGCAGAGGGCACGGCCCGTGCTCATCGACAGCAGCCCGTGCTTCTTGGCCGAATGACAATCGAGATGCCGAAAGATGCAGAAAACCGAGGCAAATGGCGAGGTTGAGGCCGAGGAGGAGCCGAGGAACATCGTCTTTAACAAAAAGGGGCCGAGGCTTAAATCTTCCTCTAACCCCGATATTTCTAAACTTAATGTCCCCTTCTTTTTCCCCAACATTTTCAAAATAAAAAGTTAGATGCGCAATTTGCTAAATTTTTAGATATTTTTAAGAAACTGCATATTAACATTCCTTTTGCAGACGCATTGGAGCAGATGCCCAATTACGCTAAGTTCTTGAAGGATGTTATGTCAAAGAAGAGAAAGATGACTAGTTTCGAGACAAAAAACTGGACAGAGGAGTGCAAAGGCAATAATCCAAAGGAAACTACCACAGAAGTTGAAAGATCCGGGAGTTTCACTATCCCTTGTGCTATTGGTGATGTTTTCTTTAAGAAAGCACTTTGTGACTTAGGAGCGAGTATTAACTTAATGCCCTTGTCTATTTTCAGTGCAACTTGATTGGGAGAGGTGAAGCCATCTACGGTCACCTTCCAACTCGCGGACCGATCACTCACTTATACAAAGGGAATCATCGAGGATGTACTTGTCAAAGTTGATAAATTCATATTCCCTGTGGATTTCTTAGTGCTGGACATGGAGGAAGATAAAGACGTTCCTTTGATACTTGGGCGTCCATTCCTAGCGACGGGGAAGGCCTTAATAGATGTGCAAAAGGGAGAGCTCACGTTACGGGTTAATGATGAGCATGTTCTATTTACTATATATAAAGGCGCTTCAATTTCATGATGGTGTTGAGACTTGTAATTTCACAGACGTAGTTGAATCCTCGTATTGATGAGTATGCGGATCATACATTGTTTAGGATACTTTGAGTTTGGTTTGACACATTCGTGTTCAACATCTAACTTGACTATTGATATTGATAACCAAGACTTGTATGATTGCGTTTGCGCTTTGTATAATATGCAGAGCTACCGAGGAGCGCAAGAGGCGCACACACGCCGAAAAACATACGAGAGTCGGGCTTCTACAGGGCGCACGACCCGTGCCCTTGAGCACGCCTGTGCCGTGCGCATAGCCGAAGGAAAACTTGAAGAAAAACGACGACGATGGCACGGCCCGCGCTAAGGTCGAAGAAATTCAAAGGAAAGCAAGACGGCACGCGGCCATGCAAAGGGCACGGCAGCCCGTGCTTGTAGTCGAAGAGAAAGTCAAGGATTCAAAACGCACGCCCGCAAGGCCCATCCAAAGAGGCCAAAACGAACCTTAACTCGCCCTTGCCCGAGCATCTCAAATATGCATTCCTTGGAGCGAATAACATGAGTCCTAATCGTATCATCTCTTTTAACTTTAGTTCAACTTGATAAATTGCTTAGGTGTTACGAAAACATAAGTCGATAGGTTGGTCAATTTCTCGATTTAAAAGGCATTAGTCCATCGATTGTGATGCATAAGATTAGGATGGAAGAGGTCTATAAACCTTCTGCAAAATCAAAGAAGATTAAACCCTATAATGCAAGAAGTCGTTAGAAAAGAAGTTTTAAAATTGTTAGATGTTGGAATTATATATGCTATTTCCGATAGCTCTTGGGTAAGTTCGCACAACCGGTGCCGAAAAAAAGGGGATGACAAAGAGTGAGAAACGAGAGTGATGAGCTTATAGCGACTAGAGTAGTAAATCGGATGGCGAATTTGTATTGATTATAGGAAGTTAAATGATGCTACTCGCAAAGATCACTTTTCCCTTCCCTTTATTGATATGATGCTTGATCGCTTTGGCGGGATATGATTACTATTGTTTTCGATGGTATTCCGGTATAATCGTATCATAATTGCCCCGAGGACCAAGAGAAGACGACCTTTACATGCCCCTATGGTACATTTGCATTTTGCAGATGCCATTCGACTTTGTAATGCACCCGCTACTTTTCAAAGATGCATGATGGCTATATTCCATGATTTCATTGAGAAAATAATGGAGGTTTTCATGGATGATTTTTCCGTATTTGGAGATTCGTATGATCATTGCTTGGATAACCTTTCTCTAGTTTTGCAGAGATGCGAGGAGACTAACCTTGTTTTAAATTGGGAAAAGTGCCATTTCATGGTACGAGATGGCATTGTTTTAGGCCACCAAGTCTCTTCTCTTCGCAGGTTTGGAAGTTGATAGAGCGAAGGTTGTGGCTATCGAGAAACTCCCACCTCCAACAAATGAGAAAGCCATTCAAAGTTTTTTTGGGGCACGCCGGATTCTACAGAAGGTTTATCCGTAATTTTCTAAAATCACTAAACCTTTAAGTCGCTTATTAGAAAAAGATATCGCTTTCAATTTTTCCGATGATTGTTTGCGCAATTGAAATTCTCAAGAAGGTTTTGGTGACAAAGATCAATTCTAGTAGTTCCTTTGAGTCACCCTTCGAACTCATGTGTGATGCCAATACTTTGCGCTTGGGGCTGTTTGGGTCAAAAACGAGACAAAATGTTCGTGAGCCATTTACTATGCGAGCAACTTAACTTTTAGACAAAGCCCAACAAAACTACACAACCACCGAGAAGGAAATGCCGGCAATTGTTGCATTCGACAAGTTTCGATCTTACTTGATTGGAACTAAGACGATAGTCCACACCGACCACGCGACAATTAAATATATATTTGACAAGAAGGATGCCAAACCGAGATCGATTTGGTGGATCCTCTTGCTACAAGAATTCAATGTGGAGATTCGGGATAGAAAGGGCATGCGAGAATGTAGTAGCCGATCACTTGTCCAGACGGAATACAAGAAGGAGGAAAAAGACGACACAGAGGCAATTAAGGAGGAGTTCCCCGATGAGCAACTTCTGATGCTACAAGCTAAATTCCCATGGTACGCAGATTTTGTTAACTATTTGATTGCAGGGGTTTTGCCTCCGGATTTATCATTCTATCAAAAGAAGAAATTCTTCCATGACGCTAAGTTCTACATGTGGGACGAACCCCTACTCTTTAAGGTGCGTCGACACTATAATTCGACGATGTGTACCTTAAGAAGAGTGGGAGAGAGTTCTACAACAATGCCATTCTTCACCCTCCGGGGGACATTTCGGTCCGACTCGTACGGCGGCTAAGGTATTGCAAACTGGATTATACTGGCCTACATTATCTAACGATTGCTATCTATTTGTACAAAGTTGTGATAGGTGCCGACGGATGGGGAACATCTCGAGACAACATGAGATGCCAATGACCAATGTGATGGAAGTTGAACCCTTTGATGTGTGGGGATCGACTTCACGGGCCCCTTCCCATCTTCATTGGGTTATCAATACATTCTACTTGCAGTGGAGTACGATCTCGATGGGTTGAAGCCATTCCGCACGCACCAACGATGCGCGAGTAGTGCTTAAATTCCTAAAGAAAATATATTCACTCGGTTTGGAACCACAAGAGCTTTGATTAGCGACGGGGTCACACTTTGTGAATAAATTAATGAGCACTCTACTTGTGAAGTACGGGGTTAAGCATAAGGTGGCATTAGCATACCATCCGCAAGCAAATGGGCAAGCAGAGGTAGCCAATCGTGAGATTAAGCAGATTTTGGAGAAAACGGTAAACATAAATCGCAAAGATTGGGCCATGAAGCTAGATGACGACACTGGGACATATCGGACCGCATACAAGACACCCTTGGGCACATCACCGTACGCTTAGTATTCGGGAAATCGTGTCACTTGCCCGTCGAATTGGAGAATAAGGCGTTTTGGGGTGTAAAGAAGTTAAATTTTGATTTCCAAGCAAATGGGTGAGAAGAGGCTCTTGCACTTAAATGAGATGGAGAAATTCCGGATGAAACCTATGAAAATTCCCTGATTTACAAGGAGCGAACCAAACGATGGCACGATCGAATGATAAATAAGAGGGAATTTTTACCGGTGAACAAGTCCTTTTGTTTAACTCGCGTCTTAAACTCTTTCCGGAAAACATAAGTCAGATGGTTGGGGCCGTTTGTGATAAAGAAAGTGTTAAATCCTCCGGAATAGTGGAATTATTGAGCCGAGATGGGGAGACATTCATGGTGAATGGCCGAGGATCAAGCATTACTTGAACCGGATCAAAAGAAAGAGGTGACACGCCTCACATTGCTAGAACCGTGATCGACTAAACAAAGGCCAAACTATAGATGTTAAATTTAGCGCTTGTTGGGAGGCAACCCAACGGTTTTGTTGTGTTATTTCTTCCCATGTTTTCTTGATTTGTTTTTTTCTTTTTCTAAGTTAGGATTTAATTGCTTTCATAGGTTAGAAGTTTTCCCTATTTTTGTATAAAACAAATTTGAAAATTCGAAAATAAGGTACGGCATATAAAGACGGGCTTTGCGCGGTTGACCGACCAAGAGTATTTTGTTCGCCCTTAGCACGGCCACCCCGCCATTTGGCACGGCCCGTGCTCTTTCCAGAAATTGGGCAAAAAATCTTTCCCCCCTATCACGGGCGGCCGTGCCCTATGAGCACGCCCATGCTCCTTCACGCTGGGGCAAAAGAATACGGGTCAGAATGAATTTTTTCACAAATTCTCCATCCCCTCGCAACAAAGCAAGAAATCGCCCCTCCAATTTTTTTCCAAAATCCTCCTAGAATATCATCACTAATCACTTCCCACGCTCCTCTAATCTAGAATTACACTTGTTGAATTGATTGGAAGCAAGGATTTGGGGTAGAAAGCACCTAGGGTTACAAAATTCCAACTCTCTTCCTATTTTTGGATTTTAAGGCGAATTGAACTTTTTATGTCGAATTTATCGAGGATTAAGGATTAGAGTTGATATATGATGCTTGTTTGATACTTATGATTTTGATTAAATTTTTCTATTGGGAATTTTATCGAAAACCTTGTGGGTTGGTAAATTGTGATGATTTTGGTTGATTGCTTGATGGATTATACTTGTGCTAGATTGTTTAGGGTGTTAGTGGCTAAGATTCTCGCAATTATATTGGTATATGAGTTGAAAGCTTAATTATGGATTGAATTGTTGAGATGAGCCACTATGCCTTTATTGTAATTGTTGTATTAATGCATCGCTCGCTTTACTTGGCACGTATGGATTCTCACGATTATTTTGCCAGGTACTTCGCACAAATGGTCAACCACAAAGAGGTCGGGGTGGACGTTTGAGGAGAAACGCTAGGCCGATAGACCCCAACACCCTTGCCTATGGACTCACATTCTCCGAAAGCACGATATCATGGAGCGATGGAACCGCTCATCACTCGTGATTACATTCCCACACGATATGCCGATGATGAGTGTACCCAAACTCTGCCATACATGAAGAGGTGTGGCAAATGTTTGAACGAGTTAGGTGGACAACATTCATGCAAGGGTGGCAACAACATACAAAGCACTCGCACTTGAATTCTTAAGCACCGCCCGTGTTACTAAACGCGACCAAGAAATGAGCCTCGAAAAATCCACTTCAGGATGGGCGACGAATGGAGGGAAATAACGATCGCCGAGCTGAATCGAATTTTTGGGGTACCATCCGACGCCTCATACCAAATGGCTGAAAATTACAATGCACGTGAATCACGGCGGTTGTTGACGGAAACTCCCGAAACAGGCCTCATGCACTATCGCGTATGCTCTTCCAAGGCATCGTCACTCCGCAACCCCATCTTCCGTTATATTCAAAAGGTGACGGCCTACCTGGTATTCACTCCTGGTACAACAACGGGGTATGCAAGCGAGAGAGTTATACCTACTATGGTGTATGCTCACTCGCACCCTTTATAACATGGTGTTACAACAAATGATGTGGGGAAGATCTTAATTGGGGAATGATAACCCCTATTGCGCGGCATTTTGAGGTTGACATAAGCCATATGGAGCCATTAGCGGGCAAAGCATCAACTTGAGCGCCCTTCACACCATGAAGATTATCGGCAATGAGGAGAATATCCTCTGTTTTCAACAAAAGTCGGTCTGCGTTTCCCATTCCTAACCCGCACTCACAATCGTGGTTGACAACCAAATCAACTCGGCTTATGTCCTCCGAGGAGCATATCGAGTCATGCGGGGTTTGGCGGCACGAAAGACGACTTGGTAATGGAGGCGCAGGAGTATGATAGCGAGGAGAGGGGGTTCGAGCAAGGCTTCCATCGTGAGGCTTTGAGCGTAAGGCACCACGGGGGACACCCGACATTCTGAGAGCTCCGCCAAGCGAGGAGCGTGGGGACAATATGATCATGACAGTTCTGTGCATTCGAGGAAAGCTTGCGACAACATAGGAGTGATTTATGTGCTTACCAAGAAGTCCAAGACCAACGGTACCATGCCCGAGCTTGTGGAACCAAGCACACGAAAGCAAAATGAGTTGGAGATATTGCATACAAGACATCGGATTGAGAATTGGCATATCTCCCGGGGCCACTACCCGCCGCCACCCCCACAAAGTGATCCAGTCCTATCCACACCTTTCATTGAAATTATACCTTCTCTTTAATGCGCTACAATTTCATTCAAGTTTGGGAGGAGAGGTAGTAAATTTTTTGATGGGTGTGGCATTTGCATTCATTTAGTTGCATGTAGAGCATATAGGTTGCATTGCATTAGATGTTTGATTTTTTTTTTTTTATGGTTTTAGCATGTTTATCACTTTAGCACGTTTATTGCTTTCTTAGTTGTTAGGGAGTGAGTTGACCGCTTTTGTGTGTTTGTTGTGTTTTGATTGAGATCTTGACCTTGGGGCATTTGCGAATTGGTTTGTGTTGTTTTGAATTGGATGTTGAGTGTGAGTTGATCGGGTTGCAAATAGTTCATATGGAGCATGTGATTATTGAATCTTGGTGAACATACTTTGAATTATGCACTTACAAGCCTGTGAGCTTTTGAGCCTTTACCGCTTTCATATTATGCGATCTTGTTTGTGAGTGAGTGTGTCATTCATGATTGATTTGAATTCTAGAACTTGCTTTGGTTTCTCCACAAAGTCACATGTTGTATGCATTCATGAAGATGATTTTAGGCCATCTTTGTTGAGCCTTTCAAGCCTTTTACCTACCTTATGATATTTGACTTCCCTAGTTAGCCAATTTGAGCATATTGCCTGGTTTTTTTTATAGCCACATTTTAAGCCTTCAATCTTATGTAATATATCCATTTACCCGAGCTTAAGCGTATAGAGTTGAGAAAAAGGGGATGAATAAAGGATTGAATGAAGGGGTGTCAAAAGTCAGAAAATGTGTACATGTTGGGAACTTGGGAATAAAAGAAGAAAAAGGGGAAAACTACTCACAAAAGTCGAAAAAAAAAACGCGACTGCAAAGTGAGTCGGCCAGAAGTGAAAAATAGGCTGAAAATTGTGATGTAAGGCGAAGGGAATAATGTGTATGAAAAAGAAGGGAGAAATCAAATAGTGAGAGGATATAAGGCGAGTGGAAGCACATAGTCGAGTTGAATTAGAAAAACGGTTTGAGAAGAACAAAGGTGTTTTCCAATCTATACGCTAGAGTTGAGTCACTTTATCCATATTTCCCTACCTTAACCAAAGAGCCTTCATTACATCCTTAAATAAAGTCCTTTATGATTTGTGAATTGCATACAAACGAGTGGCGGAGATGTGAGACGATTTGCAAGCATATGGTAATTCTTCAACATTGATATGACTTGAGCGAATACACGTCCCTTATCATTCTAGTGAGCAGAGTATACACTTTATCCTTGAGAGGCGTGATTTGAAGTGTTTTACCTTGATTCTTATAAATTTCTGCTCCGTGTTAACTCTTTGAAACTTGGTTGATTTGTTCTTGATAGATGACATGAATTATGATGCGGTGTTCTTGAGTTACTCTTCTTTTCCCCGTTGTGTTGTCTTGCTTATAAAGTGTTGACCGGATCAAATGCTTTTTAAGTTTGGGGTTTGATTGACTTGTATTTTGTATGTATTTTGGGCTTAATATTGACTAGAATATGGGGATATGCATGCATTATATGAGTAAATAGGGTTTTATTCTTGTTTTGTGGAAAAGGATTATGCTTTGCTTGTTTTGTAGGAGTTTATATATATTTGTAGCAATTTTGGCAACAATTCGGGCATGGCAACCGCCAATACTTGACATGAGAGACGAAGTTTGGAGTCGAATCAAGAAGAAGTTGGACGAACCGGGCAAGAAACGGAAGAAAATGGCCAAGTGCTTGTTGTTCCAGGTGAGCACGGGCGGGCGTGCTCCTCTAGCACAAACCCGTACTAACCTGCATGAAGACCCAAGTCCGCCTATAAAAGACGGGCGGTCCGTGCCATATGGGCAGCCTGCGTGCTCCTCCGAGAAAATTTGACAAGTTGTTCGACCAAGATGGGTCAAGGCGTGCTGGCCACGGGGGAGGGGGGCGTGCCAAAGGGGCACGCGCCGTGCCTCGCAAGGGAAAAAGAGTTCATCCGATTTCAACTAGTTTCACCCGAACGAAGTACAAATAGACCCGAGCGCCACAAGCAAGAGGACGCTGATTTTTACCCTAGAAACTCCGAGAAAAGAGCAGCTTTTCCACCGTAAACTTCGAGAGATCGATCAAGACCGCAACCACACCTTCGAGGATTGAAGATAGATCGGGAGATCGTCATCATCCCCAAGTCACTCATTCCATCGTATCGTATTTCAATTAGTTAGATTTTGATTATGAATAATTTGTCTATGAATTATTTATCTTCAATGTCCTGCTAAACCTCTTGTGATTCCCGGTTTGGGAGTAGGTTAATAAACACTTTTATTTGATGATTAAGGATAATTGAAGTTAATGTTTTCTTTCTCTATTCAAGTATTTTGCTTTAATTCTTGTTTTATCAAAAGGCCTTTGATCTAAACTTGTTTGATATATTGATTTATAATTTAACCGATGAGTTTCAATATTAGATCTTGAGTACTTGACACAAATAGATTGCATGATTGAGAAGTCTCGAATATTTGTGAGATCTAATAATCTTTTGAACTTTTGGGAGTTGGATATCTCATGTTGAGTATAGATGATAGCATAGATATTCCAATCAAAGCTTTTACATACATCTCGAGAGAGGGGGTACATTACTTTGGTGATTGGTCTATAGAGAAGAATACGTTTAACCTTGGTTTGATTAATCGAGAATAAAAGTGGGATATTAATCAAACCATAACCCATGAATCCATCCATCCATACTTGATCTTTTAATCACTCTTTGATTTGTTTTTTTAGGATTAATTTCGCTTTAGTAGTAATAAAACCAACCCTTCAAATTTCGATAATTTAGATAAAAATAGACTATTATAATCCAATACTTGGTACATTAATTTATTAATCTCTCGTGGATTCGACCTTGCAAACCCTATTCTATAAACTGATCCGTACACTTGCGGTGAAGCTAAGAAAATAGACGAACAAGGATCCATTTACATCCTAAAGGTTTATGACCAAAAAGAGGAGATCAATCGACTCCCAAGTATGGTTTTGCGTAATAGACTCAATTTCACTATTGATAGCTTTCTTGCCGAGCGAGCATCCGGACTACTTAGAGCCTCTTTAATCGAGTTTGGCTCACCATCTAACATAAATGTTATGTAATCCGCCTAAAAGACTTAGCCGCCTTAGACCTCTTATCGCTCCTGCTTCTTCACTAATTGGTGTTGAACCACTTGCGCTTTCGTGAGTTCTTTTATTTGTACTCACTTCTAACTTTTCTCTACAAGGGTAGACATCCTCAAAGAATACAAAGATTCCTTGATTCGATTATTGTACCTTTAGTCATTTCCGGATTTTTCCGACTTATGTATCATAAACCTATATGCACTACTTTGGTATGCATATCCCACAAAGACAAAATCAATCGTCTTTGGTCCAATTTTAACTTGTTTTGGTTCGTATTGCTACCTTAGCCAACACCCCTACACTTTTAAGGTATTTATAAGAAGGCTTACGATTTTTCCACACCGTAAGGTGTCTTATCTTTCCCTTTAAGTGGTATTTTATTCAATATGTGGTTGGTTTGTTAAAACAGACTTCTCCCCACATATTCTCGGGGTAATCCTAACTTATCAACATGACATTCATCATCTCTTTTAGAGTCCGGTTTTTGCATTTAGCAACACCGTTAGACCGTGGTGAATATGGTGTTGTTGTTTGATGAATTATGCCCGATCGGGTACATAGTTCTTCAAATGGTGCAACATATTTGCCACCTCTATCACTCCGAATTATTTTAATCCTACGCTGTTTGATTTTCAACTTCATTTTTATAATTCTTAAAATCTTCTAATGCTTCATCTTTGCTTCTTAACAAGTATAAGTAGCAAAACCTTGTGCAATCATCAATAAATGTGATGAAATATTTTTTACCACCTTTAGTTTGCACAAATTTTTAGATCACACACATCAAATGTGTATCAACTCTAAAGGTGAAGTGCTCCTTTCAACCGAATGAAACGGTAATTTAGCCATTTTAGCTTCAAAACAAACTTCACATTTTCTTTGTGAGTTTACTTCGTGTAAATTAATTAATTCTAAATTTACCAATCTTTTTATAGCATTCGATTTACATGTCCTAATCTAATATGCCATAAATTAGGGCACTCAAAGAATATAAATGTAGAAGATTCATTCTTATTCATATTCTCGCCAAATCGGGCGTATAGTCATTACATTCATTTTGAACAATCCTTTGTCTAGATAACCCCTACCAAGGAACTATCCAAATTTGCTAAGTACAAACTTTTCCGACTCAAAACTAGTCTAAACCCATGGTTGACCAAAGAAATAACCCGAAACCGTATTTTTGCGGATGTCCTGGGACATGCAAGACATCCTTCGCCTTCAACTCCTTTCCCGAATTAAGCTTTAGCACCACCGTTCCAACGCCAAAGAACATCAAGAGGCGTGATTCCCCATATGGAGCTTCCTTCCGGTCGATGGGATGTAAGAAGAGAATGCATCCTTATCGTAATGTATACATGGCAAGTGGCACCGTATCCACAAACCATTCTTTCGAGTTATCCACCAAATTGGCTTCAAACACCACCGCCGACATGTCAACTTCTGTCACTCCTTTCTTCAACCACATTGGCATTGGATCATGGTTTGGTTTTCTTTTTCTTTGGTCGACGACGCGATCTTTGCCATATGGTTCGGTTTGCCCGCGCTTGTAGCAAGCTCCCCGGAATTTTCTAGCAAATTGATTTCTTTTTATCGTTAGGCATTTTCTTCGAGTTACTTGACGAGCCGTGCTCCATCAAGTTGGCTTTTGACTCCATAGGGACAAGCTTGACTTAGAGTCAATCCTCCTATTGTCTTCCTCAATTCCGAGTTTGACAATCGATCCTCTAGTCCCATCTCCTTTCGCTTATGTTTGAGATAATTCTTGAAATCCCTCCAACTTGGGGCAATTTCTCAATCAAGGCGGCCACTTGAATGCTTCCCAAAGCCATTCCTCGGCAGAGATTTCATGTAGGATCAACTGAACTTCCTCAACTTGTTCCATCACGGTTTTAGAATCAACCATCACAAAATCCAAGAACTTACCGACAACAAATTTCTTTGTGCCGATCCTCGGTTTTGTACTTTTCTCCAAAGAATCCCACAATTATTTGGAGGATTTCACAAGACAATACACACAGAAAGTGCATCACTAAGTCCGTTTAGGACATAGTTACGCACAGAAATCACCCCCGCCCCATGCATCAAATGCAACGTGTTTTTCAAAGATTCGCTTCGTTCAAAGAACAACAGGAGCGTCCTGGTCGAGATACTTCGCCGGACTTAGGTAGTCGGGAACAACATTTTTGCTCGCCACCTCTTGAAGTCGAAACCAATGAATTTTTCGAGTTTCTCGGCCTTGAGCAGGAGGGATGATCGGGTTCGCTTGTGCTTGCCATCGTGAAGTTCGGATAATTGCTTTGCGATTGTTGAAAACAATGGTACAAAAACGAGATGCCTTCAAAATGGAAAATTACGGAAGCTAAAGATTACAAAGAAAATACTAGATATTACAATCGTAGGTCTTTCGGATAGCCGAGTCGAGACGAATATCTTTCCGCAAAGCAATTACGCCCCGACTAGTGCTCACGGTTTGGCGTATTGCTTCCAAAGATGAAACGCTTACGCCTTCTTACGTGGTAGTAGCACCACTAACACGTAAGCTCCTTCAACTAGAAGATGTTGAAGACCGATTCTTGGACTTTATGTGTAGAATGCGTAAAATAGCTTTTGGAGGTGTATGAAATGCTATGAATTTTTTGTAACAAATCGCAATGCACAAACATGTATAAATAGCCAACCATTCCACTGCCGCAGGAGAAAAAATCTGGGTAGTGGGCATTAATCACTTGTAACAACCAAGGTGTTACACCCCACTACCGCATAACATTCGAAAGTGGGCTAACTTCAGGTGACCACCACCGCAGAGTTACAACTCCAACAAATATACGAATTTGGACACCTACAATGTCCGGAATCATTGGGCTCCAACAGCCAACGCAACTCGAATCCGCCAAGCCCATTTTCGAGTGGCAAAACTTTAGGACCAGACCTGGCTCACAGTGGTCGGCCGCCGCCCAGCCCCAAGCCCTCGTGCCTAAACCCAAGCCCATGTACAAGCCCAAGCCCAAGCCCACACACGGCCCCGCCTGTGCCCAGCCGAGGTCGGGAGCGCACGCGCACGCCGCGTGTGGCCCACTTGTGATCATCCACTTGTGTTATAGTTTATACAACATATAACACCTTCTAGTAAATAAACTAGATAAACAATGATTTTTATTCCATGTGGGATAAGGCAAAAGCCTTTCATCTCACTTTACATAATCTTTACATAATGCCCATTTATGTGGCTACCTTCGTGTATTAATTTCTCACTCACCGAAATTCAGTTTTGAGAAATAAAAATACTACGAACATCTACTCTAACGTAGATTAATAATATATAATTTAATTCCTCCAGAATTAAATATTTAGCCACCGAAAAATTTGTCAAAGTCGGGTACACACCCACTTTATCAAAACCAAAATTTCCAACAATCCCCTACATGAGTGGAAATTAATGTATGCATGAATGTAGACACGCAAACCAATCCTCAAGAGACAATATTGCATTCTAAAGGTAGCTTATGGCTTTGAACCATCCATAGTCAATACCATCGGGTACACCGCGGCTTAGTGGATGCAATGCCTTTAAATATTCCTCCACGGTGTATACCGAGTCAATAAATATTAACACAATAAGGTCTCAACACCTTCTCGTTTTCACGCTTTGTGTCCGTTTTTACGCCATGGACACCACTTTGGATTCATAAGTATTACTTTGAAGCGGCCCGCACTTTTACTTATATAGGTGATCTCCTATCCGAGTATCCCGCCATACTCAACCTCAACGAGGTGTAGGAATCATTAAAAGTCAAATGACTTAGCCTCACCACAAGTTTGCGGGTGTTTCAACACTTGGTATTGCTTTCAGGGATGAGTTATAACATTGTTTCCAAGTGTTACAACATAACCTTCATAGTTTAGTTTTCCCATCAACCTAGTTCTTGGGATCTCCATCATCATGGTTGGGTTACCAAGGTGTTACACCCCACTCATCGCATAACGGGTAGTGGGCTAAGTCCCGTGCCCAGGCACGTGCCCAGTCGGCGCGCATGGCCCACTTGTGATCATCCACTTGTGTTATAGTTTATACAACATATAACACCTTCTAGTAAATAAATTAGGATAAACAATGATTTGTATTCCATGTGATAAGGCAAAAACCTTTCATCTCCCTTTACATAATCTTTACATAATGCCCATTTATGTGGCTACCTTCGTATTAATTTCTCACTCACCAAATTCGGTTTTGAGAAATAAAAAATAGTACTAACATCTACTCGAACGTAGATTAATAATATATAATTTAATTCCTCCAGAATTAAATATTTAGCCACCGAAAAATTGGTCAAAGTCGAGTACACACCCACTTTATCAAAACCAAAATTTCCAACAGGATTTAGAAATTTGTAAGTACATAAATTTTTCAAAGTAATATAATTAAGCATCAATATTTCAATTGACGTTCGATCCTCACATGTCCGACCTCTGATTTTGGAGAGTTAAAAGTTAAGTTAACATGGCAACCACAAAAGTTATTTAAAAATGACGATATACCATGCATGCTAAATTTGGAAAAGGAAAAAAAAAGGAATTAAATGTTAAAAATCCAGAAACCGAATATCTAAATATTACTATATGCTATGAACTAGATTGATAAAAAGAAAAAAACAACAAAAAAATAGCGCGCGAATTAAACATAATCAAACATTTCTTTTTCTCTTTAGAAAGAATATTCATCATTATTACATACATATGAGCATGATACTTATAGACAGTAACAGACCTGATTTATCCAAAAAGTATTCATCATGGCATGCATATGACCATATTACTTACAAAGTTTCCTACACAAACACATAACCTAACCAAAGTTTTTCCATGAAATCAAAAATCTGGAATAACTTAAAATCTTAGCGTAGAAAAACCTAAAGCATCCTCAAGAATAATTTTATGAAGTGTATGAGGCATCTCCGAAGAATCAATATATTTCTCTCCGTTGCTCGTCAAGAACTTGGACAAGAAATCAGCTGCTCTATTTCGTTCTCTGTAGACGAACACGAATCCAAGCCCCTTGAAGAAACTGATCTCGGATTGGATATCAGACAATATCCCAAGACATTGACCCGGACATTTGGATTTTCCAAGCACGATCGAAATTGCAACTTTTGAGTCCGACTGGATTTCGACATATCTCAGTTCCAACCCGTTTGCGAGTCGAAGCCCATCTCGGATTGCCAGCATCTCTATCATTAGGACAACGATCCCATAGTTGACTTCTTCTGATGTCTCGTTCTTCAGGAGGTCAGCCTTCTGAAAATGATTCGTCTTGGCTAGGATGAATCGTCCAAAGTAGTCTCTGATAATAACTCCATAGCCGCCAGTACTACAAGAATTTCATATTATAATGACTAAAATTTAGTGAGGGTATGAGAAAACCCACATTAAAAGCATGATACATGAGGTTTTAATGAGGGTTGAAAACATTCGTAGTTAAAAGAATTTATTATCAGTGAGGGTTGCTTAATTTTCTCATTATTAATAACTATCCTGTCACTATTTGTGTGGGAAAAAAACCCCTCATTATTTGTTACAAATTTTTAGGCGACATCAATTTCCCACCAAATTTTTGTTTCAAAACATTTGTCATTCTTTATAAAAAGAACATTTATCATTTTAATATTCTAAAAAATAACTTTTAGTTTTTCCTTAGCATGATTATGAATGAATAAAATTTGGTTAACTGGCAAAACTGAATTACCAAAATAAAAATCGAAATTCAGATTCGCTTTCTAATTTATTGGTTTTTTCGATATTCGAATTTAGGAGTGTTTGCAATCACTAACAAAAACACTTCTTAGTTTTTTTGCTTAAAAATTACTTTATAGTGTTTGCTAACGCCAACTTCTACTTTTGATTCGATTAAATGAAGTAATTAGAGACGGAATTTGGAACTTATAAATATTAAAAATATATTTTTTAAGCCAAAAAATGAAAAATACTTTTTTTTGAATGCGAATACTCCTTAGTCTAAGCATGTTAAATTGTATCAATACGAATTAATATATATTATTCATTTTTTCCTAAAAAATATGTTATTCATTTACTTAGGTTAATATAAATTAAAAAGGAAAAAGAAAAACATATGGAAATTATCCACATCCCCTTTTCTCATTCTCAGTCTCGACTCTGTTTCTTTTCTCTCTCGAGTGTCATCTATTTTTCAGATTGTCTCCTCCTCTCAGCCCCTCTCTCATCTCGATGGTGTTGCCTCGACCCTCTCCGCTCCGCCAGTGACCAGTGGCCCACCCCATCCGAGCGACGCTGTATAATTTTGTGAGAAGAAAGTTCTAATTTCAAACCCTAAGTTTCTTTTTTCCTTTTTCAGAGTTTCATTGTTTTACCTTCATTGATGTATTTGTTATCGTTCTGGATATTTAGTCAATGATTTGGTATTTCTTTTTGTGTACTTTAATTATGTGCTTCTGTTACAGTAATCTTTCAGGATTGAATTTTGATCGGAAATTCACCTGTAGACAATAATATAGCTTAAAGGCCTGTCTCGGTGTAATTTTGGCATTTGCTTTCATAATTCTTCCATTTATTAAGTTTCTTGCATATCTTATACTTAGAATTTGGAGGGTCTAATATCATGTTTGCATTTCGTACCAGCGACTTAAGGGGATTTATACTTTGGGACAGAACCCAGATGAGATTCTTTCATTTATTAATGGGGACTACTTTGCTTTAAAAAGCTTGAAGTTGGGGTTTGGCTCTCCTAATTTAAGAGAGAGTGAGAGTGGCTTATATTTTCTTTAGTCTAGAAATTTGTGATCATTACCAAATGTTGTTAAGGTGGTGTGATAAAGTATACATTGAGTGTTCTAGTAACATTGATTGCATCATCAATGGGAGTCATTCAACGGACTCTATGGCAATGTATTTTTCTGAAGTTGGTTGCTTCTATCTGTTTTTTCGAATATAAGCATATAACATGTTTTTTAGTTGTTATCACTTTTTGTCCTTGTTGTCGGGCGCTAGGCCATGAATTATCGTGCAAATAAATACACTTGAGACAATGAAAAGCCGGCCTAGGCCACAGTTTATCGCCCCTCGGTGTACCTCCGGCCATCGCCTTTTGTCGCCTAGACGATCAGGCCCTAAGAAAACACTTGTCGCCTTGGCGTTGCCTATCGCTCTAATAACTATGATTGAGACACATTTATGACTGTCATCTTTAAGGTTAACTTTATGTAAAAATATGTTATCTTAATATTAGTTGAGACTTCATATAACTAGTACTACCCACTATTATGCCTTGACTAGTATGAATTCCATGCTTTTACTATTTAGCTCTTGCATTATTAAAAGTTGTAAATATTGCGCTAGTTTTACTACCTTTATGAGAATGATCATTGTTCAAGTGCATACGTTCGTAAACCCCATACTTAGGTAAACATTCTCTTTCTGGATCACATTACACAATTAGTATGCTCAAATGCCGTTTTATCCGCAAAAGAGATTAAGCATTCTTCCATCTGTGTAGCTTAACCAAATTGAGAATTTGTAAATTAAATCGAAGGGTAGTTATCTTCTTGTTTCATTATTGATTACCTCTGCCTATGGACTTATTACATGCTTCTATGCTTCTGGATATTACTAATCTTACTTTTTAGTACCAAGGTTTGTGTATTTGTTTTATATTTAGTTTGCTTGACAGGGTTTCAAGAGTAACCAATTAATTGGTCTAATCATTTCAACATTTTTCTTAATTTGAAAATTCTGTGAGTATCATGGGTATTCTTCAACTTATTTTAGTTCTGTTATGATTATGAATGATTTCAAATGATGTGCTTTCAAATTCATTGCTACAGGGATTTGACTCAGAATTACAAGCTGAGTAGATAAATACCAACAATATTATAGTATAATCTATTTTTTCATTACCTGCGAGTTAGACTAATTAATCTTATAAAATATAGCCATTGTATATATGCATGTGAGTGAGTGTATGTATTCTGCGAATAAATATCTATATGGTTGAAATGCATTCGCCATCAATAAACTTAGCAGACTATTCAATTGCCAGTTTTCAGGAGAAGAGAATGCCATTGATTGTGGAGATTTTGTGTAGCCAAATCATCTTGGAAGAACTTTAGCTATGAGGAGTTTAAGCAAGCTACTCTGGTAAAGTTAATTAGCATGTTCCTTTCTATTAAGTACACTTCTGTTTTTTCTAGTAATATTTAATTATTTTTTGCGTGTTTTCGTGTTGGCTTTCATTATGTCCGGGAGCCTGTGTACATGATCTTCAAGCTTTGAAGGAAGGTGATTTTTTATTTTGAAGCTGAAAAGGTTTTGCTTCTGCTGTTGGAGTATTTTGGTCAGATCTTTCATAAGGTATGAGAGAATGTTTTGGTAGGGCTGCATATAATATGCGGATTCAGAATATTGCATTATTCTGCAAGTAGATTGAGATTTGAAAATTTCTCTGCCATAGTGCTAAAGTGTTAATGCTTCTAGCTTATGGATTGAACTAGCACGAGAGTATAAATGTACTCTTTTTTTTTTTTTTTTTTTTTTTTTTTAACTTGGCTTTTCCAACTATATGTCATCATCCAACATTCTCATTCTTGAAATTTTTTCCAAACTTTGATATATTGATTGTTAGATTTCATTTTCTTTGTATGCTTATTTCACTTGTAGAATATGCTTTCTCCATAATATTTCTTTAACATTCTTTAGTCTTTGGATGATATTGTTTGCTATTGGGATTAATGTTTTTCTTGTTTGAATTTTCTTGTAGGTTTGATTCATAAAGAAGAATTCAAGCATTGATAGGAAACTGGTGCATGGTATTTGAAGCAACCAAGTGATTCACCCTTATGTCGCTCACTATAATGACAAGATATAATTATTCTAAATTCAGAATATATAATGAATGACTTTTAATGAGGGTAATTATGGACGTATGACATTTTTGGTGACGGACTAACAAGTAATAATGACGGTAATTTTATTAACAAAACAACATATAGTGAGGGGCAAATGATATAATTAATTTTTAATGACGGTATAATCTTGTCATTAAAAATACTAAGACAATAATGACGGACCTATTTCCCGTCATTATTAACTTTTTAACTAGGAGGGCAATAATGAGGGTACCATGACGGAAATTCCTGTCATTAAAAATCTTTAATGATGGGTTTTGGACATATAGTGATGAAATTTCCCGTCACTATAATTCAATTTTCTTGTAGTGGCGTTCAGTGCCCCGAAATGAACCATCACAATTGATGGCAACGAATCCATGGAAAGGACGTTGCCATTGTAATAATTTGGGTTGTCGAGCAAAAACCTAGTATCGAGAACAGGAATTGGAGTTGGCAATACACACTTCTCCATCATGGGTACGTACGTAAAGTGAATTCAGTGATTTGATATCTTAGAGAGCAAGAACTCAGACTGTAAAATTGGAGAAATTATTTGTAGTGAGAGTCGACCTAAGTGATGAATAGGGAGGTTTAATTGGTTAATTGGTTCGGTTTCAAATAGATTCTCATTTTTGTGTTTTAGAGGTGTTTTTAGTTTTTAAAATAAATCTTATCTATAAGCGAAATCTGTTAGGATATTTAATTATGTCTAATACTGTTCATATGTACGAAGATTAAGAAGAAGGGAAAAAACACGTCTTAAATATAGAAATAGTAAGCAAGTATATTTAAAAATCAAAAATAGAATTAATATGTCTTCGATTCTGTTGAAGACCTAAATCCTAGCTAATGCATCATTGACAAAGGCTGAATATTTTTTAATACTATTTTTATTTATGGTACTGGTTCTAGTGTGAAGTAAAATTATTTTGATAGGAAATTAAAATATGATTTTTAGTTTTTTAAGTTGGACCTTTTTTAGAATTAGTTCTCTAACTTGTCATCTTCATGTTTTAGTCCTTTAACTTTCAAATTTTTAGATATTCAGTCATTTAACTTAAAAATTTCACTTTTGGTCCTATAACTTATCAGATTTCAGAAATTTAGTCCTATAACTTAACAATAGTTAAATTTAATTAATTTATTAAAAGGTTAATTCTTAATTAAATTTTATTATTAAAACTGAAGAATTTTAATTAATAATTAACTTTTAAATAAAAATAAATAATCATTTTTAATTAAATTATTTTTTTAAAAATATTTCAAGCATTAATTTTTAAACCTTTTGAAATAAATGCATCTTGTACACTAGTCCGCATCCATTTCTAGGAGATAATTCTCCTCACCAAAGGTTAATTACATAAATATTAAAATTATTCTTAATTCACTAATTTAATAGTAATTATTATAATTTTCCTATAAAAATGTTAAGTGTGGGTACTAACCTTTTAATAAATTCGTTAAATTTAACTATTACTAAGTTATAGGCCTAAATTTCAAATCATTAAATTATAGGATCAAAAGTAAAATTGCTAAGTTGAAGGATCAATATCTAGAAAATTTAAAAGTTAAAGGATTGAATATCGAGAAATTTGAAAATTAAAGGACTAAAACATTAAAATGACAACTTAATTAGAGGGCTAATTCTAAAAAAGGTCCAACTTATATGACTAAAAATCTTATTTTCTCTTATTTTGAAATTTATTGACCACTCTTATATTTTATATTTCGATAAATTCAACCTTATTGACTGATTAAAAATATCGCAAAAATGTATTTTGTATTAAATATAAAATGTCACTAAAAGTATCAAAATTGGAGTTTTTCTCACTTTTTATTATTTGAGATATATAAATAATGTTTGTTGTGCTCAATCTCATTAGAAAATTCAGTTTTCAACTTCTGGTTTTCTAAGCTCAATCATATATTCTCAATTCTCACACCTATACAATAAATTATTAAATTATATATAAACCATATATTCAATCAGTGGGACCCACTATAATTGATAAGTGCAAAATATACGTGCATTTGAGGGCTTATTTGAGTACTTAATTGATATATTTGCATGAATATTTAGTGTGTTTTGGTTGGTTTCCTTTGTTGGGCGTGATACAAAGATATACTTGCATAATTTTTTTTTAATAGGAAACGGAGCTTTATCTATACCTATTATAAAAGTGTGAATAGGTTTTAAGGTTTCTTGAAAATTTTGATTTGCTAAAAATGTCCTCATGGTAAAGTTAGCTTTAAGGATAATTAAGTAGTTTTTCACATTGATTTTGATTTTATTTGTTTAATAATATTGACAAGTGTCTCTTTATATTTCAAACCCTTCTTTTATGATTTATTTCAATTTTAATTCTTAAAATAATTTAAGTTTTAAGATAATATTTATTTTATATTATACTAGATATCAAGAGCTTTCCAACCATATGTCATAAGCATATATAACAAACTTCATATGAGAGATTTTTAGCCATTTAAAGTTGAGTGCTATGTAAAATACACATTAATAATACATTTCTTTATTTGTCTAAATAATTAAATACATAAAAGAGAAAATGAGTATAAATTTACAGAAAATGAAGAGAAAAAAATCAATAAAAAATATTTAATATTATTTTATTCAAAATAAATAGCAGACAAAATATATTTTCTAAACTTCACTATTGGTTGAGAATATTCATACTATAATAAATTTATCATCTATCACACACCCTAAATTGTAAGGTAATATTATTTTTGGTTGGAGTAAATGATACATTGTTTAGGTATGGAAAGATGGAAATTCGCGACTATTGAAATTTCAAGGAATTTTATGTTTTTCCCATAAAAATAATTAGTTTTCAAGATATATAAGTGTAGGTCCCAAGGGGTGTAAGTGTAAGGTTTAGAAGGGGGGGTTGAATAAACCTTACCAAATTTTCGATTTAGTCCTTTTAAATCTACAGAGTTAATTCTACACACCGTGTCCTTGATGGACAATCGAATTAGTCACTCAAGAGAGTTAATCTCTCAATCGACTCACCGAGTGTTGATGGAGTAACTCAAAATTGTGCTTGGCTACAATTTAACTCAACCGTGGTTTTATTTTCATTGGAAGACTTAACACCCTTAAGTTTGATTTAGCAAGATTGTAGAACTTGATTTAGTACTTATAGATTATCAAATGGATAACAAATTTATCGTGAGATATAAGCAATTAAAAGTGCGAGAATTTAAATCTTTGAAATGTAAATGACACAAGAAAATTTTTATAGAGGTTCGAAGATGGGGTAATTCTTCTACTCCTCTCTTCTCCAACTCCTGGAGGAATCCACTAAGTAATGATCGGTTTACAAAGTGGTAACAGATCAAGATACAAGTCTTGATCACAACAAATGGCCGACTTGATCCTTTGGGACTCGATCTGAGACGCCTTGATCACTCACCGGGCTTCTCGATGACGACTCGGCTTCTTCACAGGCGTTGCCTTTGCTACTACAACTCACTTGCTCAAGCTTTTTGGATTTGATCACGAAGCCCTCCAAATGCTTAAGACTTGTTCAACCTTGAACCTTTCTACAATCCTTCCCGGAAAGTAGACCCCTTTTCTTCAAGAGTTTCCTCTTCAACCGATTGAAGTTCTCTTTCCTTCACAGTGAGTGTTGGATTGATGTACTTCGTAATGTAGGCTTGAGGATTGAGATTGTTTTAGTTTTTCCGATGTGCTTGTGTATCTCACGTATGTGTCATTCATGCATCCGCTTCTCAAACAAACTCCTCGGCCTTTTATAGTGAACTTTCAAAAATTTGCCCGTTGAAGAGATAGGCTTATTTTTGAAAGTCACTTTGCGTCGTTGGCTTGCGCTTCTTGGAATTGCCATTTCCTCGTATGAATTTCACCTTTTCGTAGTTCGACACGGTGTAGTGCTTCCCATTGGTTCATTCCATTTGCACGCTTCCGGGGACCGAGCACTCCGAGAAAGGTGGTATGGAGATATTACTTGTTTAAGTAAATCTCTTGATTTCGTCAACGTTCTTTTATAGTTATCTCGACTTGACGCATTTCCTTGCTTTCCCAGGTGACTTAGAGTCGCTTCCAATCATTGGATGACTCTTTCTCGTCACTTCAACTTGAGACTTGGCTTTTCTTGAGTTGACTTGACGATGCTCCACTCACCGCATCTCACCGCTTCTTTGATTCAGAGTTCCGTCTACTCTTCTTTGCCATACTCACTTTGTCTCAACAGAGTCCGCTTCCAGATCTTGATTGTCTTCTTGCATGTTAGGGCGTAGGCCGACTTAACTCGGCTTTTGGCCACTTATTCATTACAATGCATTTTACAACAAAATTGGGAGCCAACTTTCTATTCTAAGTTTTACATGGCATTCATCAAAATCTAAACAATAAAATTCCTAACAATTTCCCCCTTTTTTGATGATGCCAAAACTTAATTCATTCAAAAATACAAACAACAAAGATACATACGGATAGTGTAGTGACATAGAATGTATGCATAGAATAGATCTCTTTATTAATCATATCATTCCCGTTCTTTTACACAATCAACATGGGTGTATCGAGCACATTTTGTCTATACTTTGAAATAAGAAATTTATGGCTTTATTACGAAGACTTACATTGTATGTATTTACATGATAAAATACACGAAGGGTTGGACAACAACACTTCATCTCCTTCTTCTCCTTCTTTCATCTTGTTCAAATTTCTTCTCTTCTCCTCTTCTCTTCTCGTAAATCACCGCCTTCTTTTTCTTCTCATATGCCTTCCTGGGCGGCTTCATCTTTCCTTGTTCTTTCCTGTCTCTCCCGCCATAGCCGAGTTTGTCTTTTGTTTTCTTCTTCTATTCTCTTTACATACTCGGCGTTAGTTTTAGCCACTCGCAAATTAGCCACTTGGTCAAGTTTTCACAAAGAGATCCCTCCTTTCTTTCCCGGATCTACGTATTCAATATTCTTGGGCGGAGGCCTAGGTCCAAGCTTCTTCCTCCACTGCGCCGCTTCTTCCTCTCGCCTCAAGGGCGTATCTTTATCTTGGGGTCTTCTTCTTTCCTGGTGATTGACTAGCAGAGTGACCAGCAGAGCGATCGCTTTAGGAAGTCTCTTGTCTGTCGGCTTCTTCTTCACATAATGTGAGGCCCTTTTCCCAAAGAAGTCCCAAGCTTGAGCCATGGACATATTTGCAAAGTAACCTTGATTCGAGCGTTTTGAATTCGCCAATCGATCTTGGCTCTGTCCCGACATCCGAAATGGCATACGTGTCTCTCCACAACCGGAATGCCTCCATGTTCTTTCAAGATGTTCATCACCCTGGCATCCATTCTTCCTTCCACTTCCTTCATCCCTCGCTTCAATTGCTTTTCTCTTTCTCGGCCATAGATACGAGTGTTGGAGTGGCAGAGTCACTGGGGAGTTTGTCTTTTATAATGTCACCGTGACAGGACCTGTTGGGGGTTTGTGCAATCATCAAGGTCATATCTTTTGATCCTTCCCCCTCGAGATTTTCCTTTCTTGATTTCAAAATTTCCTCACCGATTTTCCCTTCTCAAATTGTTCCCTTCTCAAATTTCCTTTCTTTTCTTTCGATTTTGTCGCTTGCTTTAAGGTATTCCTCTTCCCCTTTTTGGCATCATCAAAGGATAGAGGAACCCCCGGGAACATCTTTGGCAAGCATGAAGTCGAGTCTTCGATGGTTGAATTCTGCTTCAAGTCTGCTGTGTTGTATGCAAGACGGAATTGACCGAGTAGCGTTGGATTCTCTTGAAATCGACTTTTCATCTCAAATGGCATGAGAAGGCTGAATTTTCTTGTCATGTGTTCTTCCAAACGCTGGATATCATTTGCATTCGCTCACGCAGCAGTTGATCTCGGCAGTGTGAGCTTCATGCATATGCTCAATGTGTTCCCTCGGCCTTCGTTTTTCGCATCAACATTTTCGACTCTCCACACCAAGACTTGTTGAACAAGGTTAAGATATCTCACCGTTCCACACGCATTGATTCTTTCTTTGTTGCCACCATTCCCTTATCCCGACCGTGATGCCTCTCAAGTCACCGTAAGGTTGGCATCTCTGTTGTCCAGGCGCATGTCTAAAGAGGCCTGATGCCTCTCCATCCTTTCAACTTCAAAGAAAGAGTGCCTTGAATACTTCTCGAACTTCAGTGATTCTTCATTGCGGTGATGGCCATACAAATATCGAAATCAAAATCGGCCGAACAATGGTGCCTGTGAAAAAAACAGAGGTGGTCTGTGATAGCGTGCTTGCTCATTTTCGACTCTTCATGGAGTTCTCGTATCTCCAAAGTGAGAAAGGGAAAGATTCCACAAAAGATTCATCACCGCCCTCGGGATTTGTTCGATGATAAGCGGTGCACGTGAAGTTCTTTTGGGAATCGATCCAAATTGTAGCGTGAGGAGCCGGAGCAGGGTTTCTGGTTCAAATTGGTTTGGTTGTGAAGTAGACCCGCTTCTTCCGAGCCTCAATTTTCTTAACACCGTTGGTCTCGGTGATTTTTCCATTTCAATGAGACTTGTCCTCGGCCTTTATCAAGAATGTCACTGGACGATGATGAGATTTCTAGTGGTGGCTCATCATCAAAGTTAAACGTTTGACGAGTAGTCTTGGGATCGACTTGCTCGTGCCTGGAACATCCGCACTGAGTCTTTTGGATTTGTCATGGGGTTGACTCGGCTTTTCTTCGCCTTTCCGATCCCGAAAAAGTGACATCGGGGTTGTCCCAGGGAATCATGAAGTGCGGCGATCTCCTTCTCGGATGGGTCGATGATTGCGGGAGGGATGTTCTCTACTTGACTTCTTTACCCCGGAAGTCTCAACCTCCCGTGGGCCTTCATTTCCTCCAGCGGTCTCTCTCTGCTAGGCACTGTCTTCCCTTTCGACAAAGATGTCGGTGTCTTAGGGTCTTCTACGATGGCATCCATTGAGTCTCAACCCCATGGATTGCACTTTCATCGCCAGTGTTAACTCCTGTACATTCGTTCTTCCTCGCGCCTCGATTGCATCGGCGTCATTAGCCTTCGAGCGGTTGGCACCTCAGTGAGACAGTCTCAATCTGCCGAGCTTCGTTGATGGCAACTTGCTGTCATTCGTCTTGTGATTGTAATTTCTCTTCTTCGCCTCCTTGCTTCTTTGTCGAAATCCGCAGACATCCTCCGACCTTGCTGCGGTGGAGGGAGTTTCCCCGGGCGCACCACCGAGTGACTTGGAGTGGGGTCACTCGTCTCTAGACTCTCATTTTTCAATTGATGGTTCACCGTTGGGGCGGTGGTAGCACACCTTCAATAGGGGTTGGCTCATTGGGGTCCCCACTAGCCCGGTTCATCGCCATTTCCTTATCGCTTCTTCCGAGTGAGTCAAGTGGTAGCGGCAAACATCGCTATTTGAACCACTCCCATTGGATCGATTTCAAACGTGTGTTCGGAGGACTCTCCTGGTCCCTCCATCGATCTTTTGCTCGTGAAGGATTCTTGATTCATGCAATGCTTGCTGATCCGCAACTCTTCTCGGATGACATTCTCAGTTCCTCATCACTTTCGGAGAAGACATCAAGGAGAGGATGTGTGTGTTACGTAGTGCCGGAGATAGGCGGATGCTTGCCTTCTCACGTGCTTGACTTCTTCACTTGCTTTTCTCTCTCTTGGCCTTGTAGATCCGAATATCCATGCGTTGTCTTCATCTGAGTGGGAGCCGAGCACAGAGATAATCCAAGGAAATTTAGTAGTTCCTCTTCTTCTTCTATGAACTCGGTAGTTGGAACTGTTCCCTTGACTTGCTCGAACTTCCCATTTTCTCCACTCACGCAGACGATTTTGGATGTCCGGGTAAGGTGGAGATAGAACCATTACATCACTATCCGCATTTGGTTCTTCTTGTGCTTGAAATTTGTGTGAGCTACAGTGTGTCTTGAGTTGCCTCTGTGATCGCCTTGACGAGACTTGGCGATTTCATCAATTACATCCGGAGACTCTACTTCTCCAAAGAGTCTCTGTATTTGTGCTAGGCCGAGAATCGACTCACCGGTTTCTCTGTTCGGACTACTTGACAAGTCTTCTTCGTCTCTGGTTTGTACCGGGAATTTACTCTTCGAGAGGGTGTCCTCTGAGTCTTGGCGGTCAGTTGGGCCGTCTTTGGTGTTTGTTTTTGAGGAGCCGCCGTGCAGGGGCTTGTCTCGGTATTTGTGAGTCCTTCTCGATCGGCGGCTGCAGGGGCGGGTGACACGGCTTTGGGGCGGGTGACACGGCCTTTGGGCGGAGTGACTCTGCTGGGGCGGGAGCATGTTTGGTTTTCTCTGCTGCGGGGGCGTGATGCTGCATTTGCGGCAGGGGCACTTTTCTTCTGGAGGTTTGGAGAGGAAGCAACAGTATCTTCTGGTCACCGATTCCCCTCGGCTGTGTCGACTCTCTTGCGTAAGCTCGCTTCCGAGCGCCCGGAGAGGTTAGCTCGAACATTCTCTTGTTGACATGGAAAGCCTTCCCATGTCTAAGAGGTACTCCTTTCACCTCGATAGTCGGCCAATCACCAGGCCATATCCCAGGATCCTCCAAATGTGCCATCTTCTTTGAAGGACTTGTTCCCCACGTTTTGGCAGATCTGCTGTAGATAAACTCGGCCATTTATCTTCTTTTCTTCGATGATTGCAGCCATCACAATCAGCTTTGCCTTTGATAGTTGGTCAAAGTCCCAAATTTGATGTCGATACATTTGGCAACTATGTCCAACAATTTATGGTAATCCTCCTTGGCATCTCTTGTTTGTTTGTGTATATAATTTTATCGGCAAGGTCGGACTTGGCTATCTCTTTCCATGCATCACCAAGTTGACATCGAACTTCCTTAATCTCGATTGCTCCTTACCTGGCGGTAGTGAGCAATATTCACCAAATCGCTTGGCGGTGATAGTCATTAACTTCCGTGAACAGATGACTTGATTCCTTCATCGTGAATCTCGGCATTCACGTAGAATTGTGCGACCTCCTCCACATAGGTCATAGGATATTCCAAAGATTAGAAACGGTTTTGATCCACGACGTTTCTAACTTCTCCGCGATTTTCTTCACCAGGGTGTCGTCGGACCCTCGCTTCACCATTCCGTTTAAAATCCACGGTCGAACCGGTGTGGATTTGCTTTCCTAGCTTGGTAAAGTCATAAGTTGGTGCCATTTCTCGGGATTATATCGAGAAAAATCTCGAAAATTGATTTGAAGGTTGATAGGGTTTTGAGAGTATTTGCCTTTGCCTTTTGAGAGAAAAAGATGAACAGTTTTAGAAGTGTGAGAGAGAAAGCGGACGAAAATGGTTTAAATATGGTTTATGAAAGGGCGCGTGACGGTTTTGAATCGTGATCGAAATCAACGGCTTGGATTTCGCACGCCTATTGAGCATTTCACGTCTCGTATTTAATGCGGCAACATTTATATCCAATCATAAGCTTAGTGTTCAACTTTATGTGCATGTACACATCATCATTATCTTTGACGTGTTCCTTAAAACATTCCCGCTAAGTCAAAACGATTGCGTTTTTGTCACTTTGCTCATAATTTATTCAAACATCTCTTAGCCGATTAAACTCTACTCCTCGCAGATTCTCTTAGTGACTCACATATCACCGACTTGGTGTAGTCAAACTTTTCCGATTTCCGTCTGGTGATTCTTGAAATGATTTTTGTTTTTCGACTCTTTTTCACTTCTTTTCTGTTCTAATTCTCTTCTTTGATTAAATGCCCCGAGTGTCACCACCAATTAACCCCAACTCATGCTTGAGTTCTTCAAATCTTGACTCACATAATGGTTTTGTGAAGATGTCGGCTAGTTGTTTATCGGTTGAGATATATTCCAAGATAATGTCCTTCTTTTCAACATGATCTCTTATGAAATGATATCGACATCTATATGTTTTGTTCTTGAGTGCAACACGATTTTGAGTGATTGCAATGGCACTTGTGTTATCACACATGATAGGAATTTCTTTTCTTCAATTTCATAGTCTCTCGATTCTTTGTCTCATCCATAGGACTTGGGCACAACAATGCCCACTTGTATGTATTCTCGCTCTCACCAGAGGTGGCTATTGAGTTTTTGCTTCTTGCTAAACCAGGAAATTAGTCTGTTTCCTAGCATTTTGACAGTGCACGAAGTGCTCTTCTTCCGGTCCACTCGCATCCAAAGATAGTCGAGTCCGAATAGCCAATTAGCTTGAATCCACCTTCCTTTGGATACCATAGGCCTACTTCTTGGCTTCCTTTCGGGTATCTCGATGTATTCTTTTAGTCAGTCATTGTCATATGGCTCTCTTTTGGAGCAGATTGAAATCTTGCACATACACCTACAACAAAGGTGATGTCGCCTCGCTTCTTTGTGAGATAAAGCAATGATCCAATAAGTGCTCGTATCTTGTTTGATCTACGGCTTGCCATCCGCATCCATGTCCATTTTGGTGATGTGTTCATTGGTATTTTTACGTAAGACTTCTCTTCCATACCAAACTTCTTCATTAAATCTCGGTATATTTTGTTTGACTTATGAAGGTTCCATCCTTCACCGCTTCACTTGAAGTCCAAGGAAAATGTCGGCTCTCCCATCATGCTCATTTCAAATTTACTTTGCATGAGGTTTGAGAATTTTTCACACAACTCTTTGTTAGTGGATCCAAAAATGATGTCATCCACATATATTTGAACAAGAAGTATACTCTTCTTGTCTTGAATTCTGAAAAGTGTTCTATCTACTTTTCCTTTTGTGAATCCATTCTCGGTTAGGAATTGTGACAGGTATCATACCATGCTCGGGTGCCTGTTTCAATCCATACAAGGCTTTCTTGAGTTTGTATACCTTGTCTCCAAGAGTCTTCGCTCAAATCCTGGAGGTTTTTCAACATATACTTCTTCTTCCAATAAACCGTTTAGGAATGCACTTTTACATCCATTTGATATACAATGAAATTCTTGTGAGCTGCGTATATGCAAGAAACATCCTTATAGCTTCCAATCTTGCTACAGGGGCAAATGTTTCATCAAAATCTATCCCTTCTTCTTGGCAATATCCTTTGGCTACCAATCTTGCTTTGTTTCTTACCACAAAGCCTTCCTCGTTCATTTTATTTCGAATACCCATTTGGTTCCAATTACATTTTGATGTATGGGTCTTTGCACTAATTCCCATACTTTATTTCTCTCAAACTGATTGACTCTTCTTGCATAGCTTGAATCGAATGTGTGTCGTCGATGCTTGTGACACATCTTTTGGCTCTATTGCGAGATGAAGCATGTGAACATAGCTTCTTGTTGAGTTACGGATCTTGTTTTGACACCTTCTCTTATATCTCCAATGACAAGTTACGGTGGATGGTCTCTCGGCCCATCTTACGTCGAGTTGGAGTAAGTTAGCTGGATTTGGTCGACTTGCCGTGTTGCTATGGTCGGCTCTCTCGTGGTTACTTAGCGCAAGTTTTCCACCGCTTTTGAGATTCAACTATCTCATCTTCTTCTCAATTGATAATCCCGGCCGACTTGAAAGATAGGGACTCTTTTGTATGTTTGGATGATTCACTTATCGGTGACTCTTCAATGTCTTCTCCATTTACATTTGGCTCATTGAATACTACATGAATGGATTCTTCTCGTAACCATAGTTCTTTTGTTAAGTATTCTCAGTAGGCTTTGCTTTCACCGAGTATCTGAAGATACCTCATCGGCCTTTAGCATCAAAAGCCTTTAGGTTGTCTTTGCCATTGTTGTGAATGAAGCATTTACATCCAAATATTCGAAATATGCAACACTTGGTTTTCTTCCGATCCATATCTCATAGGAGTTTTTGTCACCGTCTCATTTATCATACATCCTGTTTTGAGTGTAGCAAGTCGTGTTGATTGCTTGACCAAAAATCGTTTTGGTAACCCCGCCGTGACTAACATGGTCCTTCTTTTCTTTGAGGGTTACGCTTCCTTCTTCTGCAACTCCATTCTCTTTGTGGAGTCCTTGCGGTGATAGTTCATGACCAATACCATTCTCAATACAAGATCTTGAGTTATTATTCCATTGACAAACTCGGTTCCTCTATCTGATCTTATTTTGATAATGGTTTGACTCTTCTCATTTTGAATCCTCTTCATTAGTCAGGTAGTTTTTGTAGAGTTTCTTTCTTCTTACACATGAATATTGTCCATGTATATCTTGAGTAGTCATCTACTACCACCAAGGTGTATTTCTTTCCACTTATGCTTTGTTGGTTCCATTTGGGCCAAATAGATCCATATGAAGCGGATGCAATATTCTTGTTGAGGATGGGCATGTCTTTTCTTTGAATGAAGACTTGATTTGTTTTCCTTCGACATACATCACATATACTCTCCTTCTTGTATCTCGAGTCTGAAGTCCTTCTACAAGATGACTTCTTGCTAGCTTGTTAATTGCTTTGAAATTCAGTGACTCGGCTTTTTGTGCCACCTGACTTGATTCAATTTGTGCTCTTTTTTTAAGTAGACAGTCTTTGGGTGTTGCGGTTGACCAATCCACTACATACATATTCTTCTCTACTTCCTTGCAAACAAACTTCATTTGATTCAATATCCTTGATTTGGCATATACCCATGTTGAATCCAACATTGTAGCCCTTTGTCACGGTGGACGATACTCGATAAGTTGAAGTTGAGTCCTTCAACATATGCAACATCTGTGATTTCTAATCCATTCCTCTTGAGGGATCCAATGCCTCTTATTTCACCAGGAGCTTCATTTCCTCCAAATATAACTTTGGCTCCTTTGACTTCCTTGAATTTTGACAGATTTCTCTTGTTTCTGTCATATGTCCGGAAATGTACCACTATCCATGTACCAGGTTCCTTGGCACTCACTTCCTCAACCCGCAATCAAGGAAATTAAGTTTTAGGTACCCATACTTGTGCAGGTCCTGAGGGGTTAGAATTGTAAGATGATCCAACCAACCTATAGCCAAATGATTTGACTCTAAGGGGTTGCCATCTATCGCCATAATCATAATTAATCCTGGCAAATTGCTTGGGGATTCTGTGGTTCATACAAATTGTCTCTTTTGTCCAGTATGCTGCATATGTGTTTTAGCAATTGCCTTCCTTGTAATTGTGGTGTTTTTGAGTGTAGTGCCTAGGTGCATATGTGTCTTTGATGAAAGCTCTTGTGCTTTTGGAATGGCCTTTCTTTGAGTTCTAGGCCTTTGCCATCTGAGCTTATATTCCATAAGTCTATGCATCTTTGATAGTTCACATTATTCCAATCGGTTTGGCTTGGATATTTTCTACCATTCCCATCATATGTATTTCTTTTATGGGTTTTCTCAGGGATTTTTGGGAGCTCGCTTCCTTTTTCTGAGTATTTTTAATTAGGAGTTTCTTTGAGGACTCGGTGAATCTCTTCTCGGTATCTTTCAAAGACACTCAACTCAGTATTGTTTTCCTTTTCCTTTGTAACCAAGGCCGTTTGCTTAGTATTGTGCTTTGGAGTGAAAGTGTGTGCGATTTAGAGTTTTGGATTTTTCGGACTCTTCATGACTTGAAGATCCTTTTTCCAAAATTATTCTTGAGGTTTGACATGGCACAAAGGAATTGAATCCTAAGCTGTCTTGTCTCCACATTCTCTTTGACTCATAATAAGATCATCCATGATTTAGATGCCTTAGTGAATGAGGCAATAACATTTTGAGGTCATTCTCCCTCTTTTCTATAGCAGAATTTCTGCTACTAATTTAGCATTTTCACCTTTAGACTATCATTTTCAACAACTATTTGACTTAGAGTACTCGGCTCCTTAGTCGGCTTTGAGTTTTGACTTTTAAGTAGGCCGTTTTCCTCATTCAATAGTGTGTGTGAGGATTTAATGTGCTCAAAATATTTCATCATTTTGCCTAATGAATCATAAAGATCGAGAGGTGATGAAGTGTGTGTGTCACGATCACTATCACTAGTGTCCGAGCTTGTTGAATTAGATTGTACCTCATCTTCTTGATCTTGTTCTTTGGCCATTAAGCGGATCGGGCTTCTTCTTCGAGTCACTTGAGTAGTCGGCTTCACCGCTCTCTCAATGAATCAGTGTCTCTCTTGACTTGTTGTCTCGGCAGATCTCTGCAGCCATCATTGCCTTTTTCTTTTCTTGTCTTCTTTCTCTCAAGACCTTTCTTTCTTCTTCATTCCTGTCTTGTTGACTACGAGGATATGAGCATCAATGGCATAGTGACCTGGTTGTCTACAATTCCAACATAGATATTCACCTTTTGATAAGCTCTTTCTACTCTTGAGTTGTCACCTTTGAAACTCAACTTGTTGATGATCTGTTCTCTTGGTTGGCTGTCATCCCTTGATTTGGAGGGAGCCGAGTGTCTTCGGAAGATTCACCCTTTCCTCTCTTGTAGTTCTTGTTAAAGAACTTGTTAAATCTTTTAACCATCGTGGCTATTTCTTCCCGGGTCAATTGCCTCTTTGACCTCGACTTTCTTTCCATCTTTGACAATTAGAGCACTGTTTTGGGTACATCTGTCTCTTCCTCAGTCTTTTTTTCTCGGCTCAAACTCATAGGCTTTGAGGTGCGAGAATAGTTCATGATTGGATGTCTTTGATAGGTCCATGGAGTGTCTCGAGTGCCATGACCTTCATTTCCCATTCACCGGAAGACTTTTAGGATTTTCATACACATTTCCTTCTGTGTATATTCCTTTCCAAGTGTAGACAGCTCATTTGTGATTTCTCAGAATCGAGCGTCTAGTTGATCCAGGTTCTCTCCGAGATCATTTTGAAATTTTCAAACTTCAGACATCGACCCATCGATAATTTGTTTTCTTTGATTTGCTCAACCTTCACAAATCAAAGTCAACTTGTCCCATTTCCTTAGCCGTTTTGCAAGATTTGACTTTGTTGAACATGGCTTTATCCAAGGTTTTGTAAAGAATGTCCTTGGCTACATTGTCCAGGTTGTATCTTTTTCTCGTCATCATTTGTCCACTCGGTTCTTGGTTTTCAACCATGACCTCGTCTAGGAGCGATATCTTCTTCCTTCACCGCAACTCTTCGTCAGTACCGTGTTCACCTTTAATATTTGTAGAGGCCCATCTTCTATCACTATCCACATCTCATCATGTAATCTTTGATAGATGAGGGTGTAAGTGTAAGGTTTAGAAGGGGGGGTTGAATAAACCTTACCAAATTTTCGATTTAGTCCTTTTAAATCTACAGAGTTAATTCTACACAGCTTGTGTCCTTGATGGACAGTCGAATTAGTCACTCACTCAAGAGAGTTAATCTCTCAATCGACTCAAATTTGAGTGGGAGTAACTCACTTTGTTGGCTACAATTTAACTCAACTGTGGTTTTATTTTCAGCGGAAGACTTAACACCCTTAAGTTTGATTTAGCAAGATTGTAGAACTTGATTTAGTACTTATAGATTATCAAATGGATAACAAATTTATCAATGAGATATAAGCAATTAAAAGTGCGGGAATTTAAATCTTTGAAATGTAAATGACACAAGAAAAATTTTTATAGAGGTTCGAAGATGGGGTAATTCTTCTACTCCTCTCTTCTCCAACTCCTGGAGGAATCCACTAAGTAATGATCGGTTTACAAAGTGGTAACAGTCCGGATACAAGTCTTGATCACAACAAATGACTTGATCCTTTGGGACTCGATCTGAAACGCCTTGATCACTCAGCTGGCTTCTCGTGCGACTCGCTTTCTTCACAGGGCAGCTGCCTTGCTACTACAGCTCACTTGCTCAAGCTTTTTGGATTTGATCACGAAGCCCTCCAAATGCTTAAGACTTGGTTCAACCTTGAACCTTTCTACAGATCCTTCCCGGAAAGTAGACCCACTTTTCTTCAAGAGTTTCCTCTTCAACTTGATTGAAGTTCTCTTTCCTTCACAGTGAGTGTTGGATTGATGTACTTCGTAATGTAGGCTTGAGGATTGAGATTGTTTTAGTTTTTCTCGATGTGCTTGTGTATCTCACGTATGTGTCATTCATGATCTCGCCTTCTCAAACAAACTCCTCGGCCTTTTATAGTGAACTTTCAAAAATTTGCCCGTTGAAGAGATAGACTTATTTTTGAAAGTCACTTTGCGATCGTTGGCTTGCGCTTCTTGGAATTGCCATTTCCTCGTATGAATTTCACCTTTTCGAGTTCGACACGGTGTAGTGCTTCCCATTGGTTCATTCCATTTGCACGCTTCGGGACCGAGCACTCAGAAAAGGTGGTATGGAGATATTACTTGTTTAAGTAAATCTCTTGATTTACGTAAACGGTTCTTTTATAGTTATCTCGACTTGATTGCATTTCCTTGCTTTCCCCAGGTGACTTAGAGTCGACTTCCAATCATGGATGACTCTTGTCACTTCAACTTGAGACTTGGCTTTTCTTGAGTTGACTTGATGCTCCACTCACCGCATCTCACCGCTTCTTCATAGAGTTCCGTCTACTCTTCTTTGCCATACTCAAATTGTCTCTCGGCATGCCGCTTCCGATCTTGATTGTCTTCTTGCATGTTAGGGCGTAGTGACTTAACTCGGCTTTGGCCTCTATTCATTACAATGCATTTTACAACAAAAATTGGGGAGCCAACTTTCTATTCTAAGTTTTACATGGCATTCATCAAAATCTAAACAATAAAATTCCTAACAATAAGTTAAATATAAATTTTTACTAAAATTTTGAATAAATATTATTTTGTTTCTAAAATATATTCATTAATCTTTATGATGTTTTTCCCGTAATAATGGATATACGGTTCAACATGATTTAGATTCAATTATTAGTGTATTTTATTCATGTATTCTTTCGATAAAAAAATCGATGATTGTGACAATGTAAAGTTAAATCGCAAAACAAATATATTATAAGCGCATACTCTAAAATTTAAAAAAAAATAAACTTGGCTAAAAGTTATGTGTTTGAAATTAATGAAATGATTTTAAATCTCAAAGTGAAGTGGATGGGATGAGTAATATTTGTTTAATTTTTACCCACAACTTGTATATTTATAATTTTTTTACTTTTTTAAGGGTTGGCATATATATATATATATATATATCTATTGTAAAACTAATAAATAAAAAATAAAGAAAAATAATTTTACAAAAAAATTACAATAACAATATAAAACAGTTAATACTAAGAATTTTGAGACTAAATTGAAAATTGAGAAGTAATTTTTCTTTAACATTTATTTATGCATTTTTTTATGGATGCACCATTTGAACTTTCAAATCCTATAATTTAGAATCATTTATCAATTTTAATAATATATCATTGTACATTCTTTTAGTTAAATAAGCCCATAAATATGATAATAAAACAATGAAATTAACTATAAAAGATACTTAAAAGGATAAATATTTGTTCTCAAACTTAACGAAATGCAATTATAATTTATATTTTAATATGGAGGTATATAGAGCAGGAAAATATATTTTTTAAATTTATTTTTATTTTTCTTGGCAAAATAAATTTTTAATTAATAGGATGAAAGGTCTAACAAGTTTGGATTTAAAAAAAAAAAAAGAAAATTGGTTATTTTATTGTATCAAAATATTTTATTTTTATATTATAAATAAAAAGTCAATATGACTTTTAATGATCTTATTCTATTTTACATATCGAAACTTTAATTTAGATTGAAATTATTGTTGCTATTTAGTATTTCTATTTTATGGTAGTTTTTTTTATTTATTACTTATATAGATGTGTATTGGTTGATAAAAACTGCATCAATAAATAGACTTTGATTTAAAAAATAAAAACTAATATAATAAATTAAAATAGATTTAAATAAAACACAGTTAAAATGGTATATATGTATATATATATACTATTGCAAGAATGGTAGAAGAAATATTGAAGAAAAATCACTCACATATGGACATTTTAACATGTATGACAATACTTAGCTTTGCTTAAAACTTACATACACCCTTAATTTTTATATATAAAAAAATAATTATGATTTTGATCTCACATTTTGTATTGTACATATATATGTATTATTAAATTAATAATTTAAATTTTAGTCAGATGTTATTTTCATAGTTATGCATTTTAAAATATATTTTTCAAGTGCAACCAGATTTTATCGTAAATGTTAAATTAACAAAGATCTAAATAGCATTTTTCATGTTTTTCTTCTAAATTTTACTATGACGGACATATTAATCCTCTTTACTTTTAACCTTTTTCTTTTTTTTTTTGTTCATATTAAATTTTATTTTGTTAAATAAAATTCTATCTATGAATAACAATATACATATATAAAATTAATAAATAAAAAAATTGTATTTGATATATAAATGTGATCGACTATTCTTTCAAATCGAATCAATTTATTGAATTGTTTTCAATTACAATTGATTAGTCTATTTTATCTTCATTTACGTCATATAAATAATTAATTTAATCATGGAGAACATCAAAAAAATTGATAATGGTCGAGTGGTAAATACTTCCATCACAAATGGAGGTGTGGGATTTGATTCCCATCATCCCTCCTCTCCTAGGATGTGTACTTAAATATAAAAAAAAAGAACATGAATCAAAATATGTATGGGAGCTAAGCTTCTAAATATAAAATAGAATTTTACTTTCTCATCGTTCTTAATAAAAGTGGCACATGTGATGAATGAAAAATCGAATCTTGTAGTCAAACCGATTTAAACAATAACACACATTAGAAAATTGAGTAAAAAAATATATACATACGTCAACCAATAATGCATGGGCTAAAAGTGCATTAAAATAAATTACAAAAAATCTCAAAGCTAAGTATGAAGAAGAAGTAGACACTCAAAAATAAACAAGATGCATTAATTTAAAACTCGTCTTGAATATATACTTCTTAAATTTTTATATAGATTACTCAAATAGGTTTTTAATATCCGTTGTACTTTGTTGAGCGATAATATCATTTAAGTATCATATTTTTTAGTACATAATGTCTTAACCATATTTCACCGCGCGACAAATAAGTTTAAATTTAGTTTTTGCAAACTTTCTCTTAAGATAAAAATACATGAATGACATTTATTATAAATACAAAAGTATAATAAAAATTGATTCCTATTTATAGATTTAATTTGAGTTAAATTAATAAAATTATTTGGTTCACGTGCAACACACGTCCACCTTACTAGTAGGAAAAGATGTCGGAAGGATGACCGGACAAAAATGCGGAATGTCAAGAGACAATCAAATACACGAAGAAAAACGATGAAATACAAAATACATGGTCTGCCCATGTATTATCACACGATCGTAGTGTATTATGTTCCGTGTCATTTTACACGCTCGTGCGACTTGTTTGAGGAAGTACTTGAGGCAAAGTACACGGTCCACCCATGTAAAAGTACACAATCGTGTGAAGTGTTTGAGCTAAAAATAGAGAGCAAAACCAAACGCACGACCTAAATACACGATCATGTATTCTGTCTGCGGGTTGAATTTGTTTCCTAATTTCGTCGAGGGCTCTACCAGGGGATCTCTCAAAGTATCTATACACTACAAGAAAAATAGAAATTTGTTTCCAAATTCAACTTCGATTTCTAATCTCAATCATATATTATTCCCAATTCTCATACCTATATAATAAATTATTAAATTATAAAACATATATTTAATCAACACAAAAACTACTATCGGACCGTCTAACATGTATTTTTTCAGACGAATACAACCCGACCGAGTTTTTTCGTAATTTCATGCACCGGTGGCATGTTTGTAATATTCTCGGATAGTGCATCCAAAAGTATTAGTAGTTCCTCGAAAAGTATTAGTAGTTCCCTTGAATATAAAAGTATTAGTAGTAACGATTAAATGTATTAGTAATCGCTTGAACAATTTTTTCAAGAATCTTCTAGAAAAATATTTATTTCCCTCAAGAGTATTAGTATTCCTACTAAAACATATTAGTAGTCTTATTTAAAAGTACTATATTTTCCGATTAAATGTATTTTAGTATTATCCTCTTGAAAAGTAATAATTTTCCTCATAAAAAGTACTAGTAGTTCCTCACGAAAGTATTAGTTCTACCCCAAAAAGTATCAATAGTCATCCCGAAAAATATTTGGTAGCACCTAAGAAAAAATTAGTTTTCCCTCCGAAAAGTTTTAGTAGTCCTCCTAAAATGTATTAGCAACTCCCTAAAATGTATTAGCAAAGGCTAGCGGATGTGATATTGGTACTTATGCGAAATCATTGGGGTCGACGGATTGAATATTTGGATCCGCCTAACAAATTAGACCCATTAGACCGCGACATGAGACTAGCCCTTCAATCAATGGGACACACTATAATCACGACATACTCAATTTTAACATTATATTACATAATTGAGACTCATTCTTACCGCCCATGCATCCACATAAATTATAATTCCAAATTAAATTTTCAATATGGACCTAGGAGTGGCCACGATTCAGATTCCGGTTCTAAAATTGCTGGTTCTAGTTCATCATTCTAGAGAAATTGAAACCGGAATCGTTGCCTCATGATTTTGGTTCCAAAACGGAATCGACGGCTCGATTTGGTTTGGAACCTGGTTCCTCCATAGTTCCTAAGGTTCTGGTTTTAACAAAACCGTTTGTTTATCTTTTGATATTTTTTTAATTTTTTAAAGTTATTTTTCAATTTCGATTCTGAGAAAAAAAAAAGGAAAGGAAAAAGAAAAGACTTGTACTTAATATTTAATTAAATTTTGTACTTAAATATTAATAATAGTATTGAATTATCTATATATACTATCGAGTATTGAGGAATCAAAGTTCCGTAGTATGCTTATAACATTTGATTTAAAATATTATAACAAATATTTAACATTTCTTCTAACATATTGTTACTAAATGAAAAAAAAAAAACGTTGGTTTTAACTTTGGAACCAACATTTTAAATGCTTTGGTTCCACTATAGTTCCACCAATGGTTAACCACCAATTTCACGATTTTTGAGACAAATGAACTGAACCGATCTTCACGGTTCGATTCTGTTTTGGAACTATTGATGGTCAACATTCTTGGTTTCGTTTGAAACTCGAATTTGATTTCATTTGGTCACCCCATATATGGACCTCATCGCAATCAATTACATCCAATAATTTAATACTAGTCTTTTATCCATGCTATGCAAGAATGTATACCCGTGAGGCATCCGTTTTGTCTTTGTGATATGTGCATTTTTTTAATAGTTTTATAAATTCTCATGACTTTATAATAATTACAAAATAGCAACAAACAATAGGCAAAAATACACTTTAATATTTTTTAATGATGAAGAAAAAAATATCATGAAAATATATTCAAGACTATGTATGTATATTTGGTATTCAAAAATTGAATTTTTTTATAAAATCTCTCAAGCACGACTTCATCGTCCATTTCGTTTAAGTCATGTTTAGATTCTTATTATGTGTGAAGATTAGTGACATACATTTTTTCAAGATTGTAGTTGTAAATTCATATGCAAATTGGGGCGGAGATTTTCGCAAAGAGCTTATCATGTAATAAACAAAAAATTAACACATGTATATAGGAGAACTAGGTATAGTAATTAAGAAAATAGGTGAAAATAAAACATAATTTTGGCAACATTATAGATTTATTTGATTTATGTTATCAAGGATTCTTTTTTTAGTTTGCATTTTGTCATGTATAATTTAATGCATTAATTTAATATTGTTAAGTCAAATTTTAATTTTTTGAAATTTTATTGTGAGGATTTCTATTACTTTCACTACAAGAAAAATGATCTATCCCAACACAAATTTAATGACGCTACCAAAAAGCGTCATATAAATAAGTGTTTATTGATGCTTTTAAAAAGCGTTGTAAATTATAAAAATTAGTGACATTTACTAGAAAGCGTTAGCATTTTAGTCAATTTAATGATACTTTAATTGAAGTGTCATTATCTTAATAAAATTACTTGACTTTTTTATTCCTGGACTAAATTTATGCGGGGAGTTAGATACGAGTCGGAGATGCATTATCTAACTGGATTAATGAAAATAGCAAATTATGTAGGGATAGTCCTAATCGGTGAATACGTGAGTTATCGATCTAGGCCTAGTTTTTACCTGTTTATTATATTTGTTGATCGCATGTTCAATTAGTTGATATTCTACTTGCAAGTTTGATGAGATGATTCTCAAATCCCAGGCTTCATCCATATCGTTTTTCTTCGGGTTTAATTGTGTTTAGTTCTAATTTGTCTTTTTACTTGTTTTTCTTTAGTTAATTAAAAAATCACAAATTTGATTAGAGTGTTTAGGATTTATTTTCATTAATTATGTTGCATAATAATTATTTGTGGCTAAGTCTTCCGCGAGGGACGACTTTGGTCAAGTTGCTACTGAAACGATTGATCTCATACCCTTACGAGCGTCACTAGATTTATTTTAGGTGTTTAGCGGTTGAACATTATTATATTTAGGTTCTCATATTTGTTATTTTCGGACTTGTACAATTTACAACAATATTTTTCTTATAGTATAATGAGAGAAGTAAGGGATAGCATACATACACTACTATGAGATCGAATCGAATTAATTGTCCCGACATCACCAGCGTCTACACTTTACCTATAAAGTTGTTGAGGCACATTTCTCTTCTCTATACCAAGGAATGATTAAGGTCCCGAGAAATGAAAAAGTCAAAATGAACAATTGAACTAAAGAGTGGCTAAAAAGTCTTTATTTGAAAAACATGGTTAATTAATTAAACACATTTTGCTATGGACAAATGGCCAAAAATCGGACTGACTCAAAGAAATCCTGAATACGCATTTAAGGTACTTCTGGTAACTTGTAACTCCAAACAACTTGTGAATCACACTAAATTAAAATGTTTTGCCAAGGTTGGATCGAATTAATTCTGATACAAGATTGGAGTCGTGCAATCCATGGACATCAATTGATCTGTTATATATATGGAAATTTCCAAAACCCATTTCCTCTTTAATTAGGTTACGAATTAATAAAATTGGTGATTTAGAAATTTGTAAGTACATAAATTTTTCAAAGTAATATAATTAAGCATCAATATTTCAATTGACGTTCGATCCTCACATGTCCGACCTCTGATTTTGGAGAGTTAAAAGTTAACATTGCAGCCACAAAAGTTATTTAAAAATGACGATATACCATACATGCTAAATTTGGAAAAGGAAAAAAAGGAATTAAATGTTAAAAATCCAGAAACCGAAAATCTAAATATTACAATATGCTATGAACCAGATTGATAAAAAAAACAAAAAAAAGATAGCGCGCGAATTAAACATAATCAAACATCTCTTTTTCTCTTTAGAAAGAATATTCATCATTATTACATACATATGAGCATGATACTTACAGACGGTAACAGACCTGATTTATCCAAAAAGTATTCATCATGGCATGCATATGACCATATTACTTACAAAGTTTCCTACACAAACACAGAACCTAACCAAAGTTTTTCCATGAAATCAAAAATCTGGAATAACTTAAAATCTTAGCGTAGAAAAACCTAAAGCATCCTCAAGAATAATTTTATGAAGTGTATGAGGCATCTCCGAAGAATCAATATATTTCTCTCCGTTGCTCGTCAAGAACTTGGACAAGAAATCAGCTGCTCTATTTCGTTCTCTGTAGACGAACACGAATCCAAGCCCCTTGAAGAAACTGATCTCGGATTGGATATCAGACAATATCCCAAGACATTGACCCGACATTTGGATTTTCCAAGCACGATCGAAATTGCAACTTTTGAGTCCGACTGGATTTCGACATATCTCAGTTCCAACCCTTTTGCGAGTCGAAGCCCATCTCGGATTGCCAGCATCTCTATCATTAGGACAACGATCCCATAGTTGACTTCTTCTGATGTCTCGTTCTTCAGGAGGTCAGCCTTCTGAAAATGATTCGCCTTGGCTAGGATGAATCGTCCAAAGCAGTCTCTGATAATAACTCCATAGCCGCCAGTGTCGTTCAGTGCCCGAAATGAACCATCACAATTGATGGCAACGAATCCATGGAAAGGACGTCTCCATTGTAATAATTTGGGTTGTCGAGCAAAAACCTAGTATCGAGAACAGGAATTGGAGTTGGCAATACACACTTCTCCATCATGGGTACGTACGTAAAGTGAATTCAGTGATTTGATATCTTAGAGAGCAAGAACTCAGACTGTAAAATTGGAGAAATTATTTGTAGTGAGAGTCGACGTAAGTGATGAATAGGGAGGTTTAATTGGTTAATTGGTTCGGTTTCAAATAGATTCTCATTTTTGTGTTTTAGAGGTGTTTTTAGTTTTTAAAATAAATCTTATCTATAAGCGAAATCTGTTAGGATATTTAATTATGTCTAATACTGTTCATATGTACGAGAGATTAAGAAGAAGGAAAAAACACGTCTTAAATATAGAAATAGTAAGCAAGTATATTTAAAAATCAAAAATAGAATTAATATGTCTTCGATTCTGTTGAAGACCTGAATCCTAGCTAATGCATCATTGACAAAGGCTGAATATTTTTTAATACTATTTTTATTTATGGTACTGGTTCTAGTGTGAAGTAAAATTATTTTGATAGGAAATTAAAATATGATTTTTAGTTTTTAAGTTGGACCTTTTTAGAATTAGTTCTCTAACTTGTCACCTTCATGTTTTAGTCCTTTAACTATCTAATATATTCAGTCATTTAACTTAAAAATTTCACTTTTGGTCCTATAACTTATCGATTTCGTAAATTTAGTCCTATTACTTAACAATAGTTAAATTTAATTAATTTATTAAAAGGTTAATTCTTAATTAAATTTTATTATTAAAACTGAAGAATTTTAATTAATAATTAACTTTTAAATAAAAATAAATAATCATTTTTAATTAAATTATTTTTTAAAAATATTTCAAGCATTAATTTTTTATACCTTTTGAAATAAATGCATCTTGTATACTAGTCCGAGATCCATTTCTAGGAGATAATTCTCCTCACCAAAGGTTAATTACATAAATATTAAAATTTTTCTTAATTCACTAATTTAATAGTAATTATTTTAATTTTCCTATAAAAATATTAAGTGTGGGTACTAACCTTTTAATAAATTCGTTAAATTTAACTATTACTAAGTTATAGGTCTAAATTTCTGAAATCTCATAAATTATAGGATCAAAAGTAAAATTGCTAAGTTAAAGGATCGAATATCTAGAAAATTTAAAAGTTAAAGGATTGGATATCGAAAATTTGAAAATGAAAGGACTAAAACATTAAAGTGACAACTTAATTAGAGGGCTAATTCTAAAAAAGGTCCAACTTATATGACTAAAAATCTTATTTTCTCTTATTTTGAAATTTATTGACCACTCTTATATTTTATTTTTCGATAAATTCAACCTTATTGACTGATTAAACAAATATCGAAAAATGTAATATGTATTAAATATAAAAATGTCACTAAAAGTATCAAAATTGTTATTTTGAAATAGAGGTACTTTTGTAATTATATAGTTAACTTGTGGATGTTTCTCGTTGTTTATGATAACTTTAGTATCTATGTTAATTGGAAAAGTGCGCCGAGTCCCCAAAGGCCAAATCAGACAACACCTTGACGAGGGATGTTTAGGGGTCATATGGTTTCCATTGGAGTTTTTCTCACTTTTTATTATTTGAGATATATAAATAATGTTTGTTGTGCTCAATCTCATTAGAAAATTCAGTTTTCAACTTCACGGTTTTCTAAGCTCAATCATATATTCTCAATTCTCACACCTATACAATAAATTATTAAATTATATATAAACCATATATTCAATCGGTGGGACCCACTATAATTGATAAGTGCAAAACATACGTGCATTTGAGGGCTTATTTGAGTACTTAATTGATATATTTGCTTGAATATTTAGTGTGTTTTGGTTGGTTTCCTTTTTTGGACGTGATATAACGTATACTTGTATAATTTTTTTATAGGAAACGGAGCTTTATCTATACCTATTATAAAAGTGTGAATATGTTTTAAGGTTTTTTGAAAATTTTGATTTGCTAAAAATGTCCTCATGGTAAAGTTAGCTTTAAGGATAATTAAGTAGTTTTCACATTGATTTTGATTTTATTTATTTAATAATATTGACAAGTGTCTCTTTATATTCCAAATCCTACTTTTATGATTTATTTCAATTTTAATTCTTAAAATAATTTAAGTTTTTAGATAATATTTATTTTATATTATACTAGATATCAAGAGTTTTCCAACCATATGTCATAAGCATATATAACGGACTTCATATGAGAGAATTTTAGCCATTTAAAGTTGAGTGTTATGTAAAATAAACATTAATAATACATTTCTTTATTTGTCTAAATAATTAAATACATCAAAAAGAAAAATGAGTATAAATTTACAGGAAAATGAAGAGAAAAAATAAATAAAAAAAATATTTAATATTATTTTATTCAAAATAAATAAACGAGGACAAAACATATTTTCTAAACTTCACTATTGGTTGATAATATTCATACTATAATAAATTTATCATCTATCACACACCCTAAATTGTAAGGTAATATTATTTTTGGTTGAAGTACATGATACATTTTTAGGTATGGAAAGATGGAAATTCGCGACTATTGGAAATTTCAAGGAATTTTATGTTTTTTCCCATAAAAATAATTAGTTTTCAAGATATATAAGTTAAATATTGTCACGCCCCAAACGTGACGCGACAACGATCAATCACTTAAACAGAATTAAATCAACAATCTAAACCAAAGATACCAAACTCCAAGTGAAATAGAGTCTAATGCGTGGAATTAAAATAAACACGAGTACAAATTACAATCTTAAAGTCCGGCAGATCCGAATACAACTCAAAAGATTATCCGAATTAACTTACGTCCCAAAAATAAAATGAAGGAGTTCAACAACAAATAAAAGTAAAAGGAAATGTCGCTCCACATCACGGATATGGATTCAATCTGCGGTAGGTTCGATGTCTTCAAAACTCTTCATCTAAAGGTTAGAAAACGAGGAGGGAATGAGACAAAATCTCGATGGATGGGGTGATCGTGTGCAAGTGTGGCGATATAAATAGTTAATGTGAGAAATTTAGTTGTATGAAAACGCGTGAGCGATGATGCATGATTTCACACCCATTCCACAAGCGTCGTGATAAATATATTAAGTAACATACTTATATATTTTAAGAAAATAGTTCGTGGTCACGCAGCACTATGGTTCAAGCGAGGCAGGATGATTGCGTGCGGTTTGTAACGCCAATCCTATGCAAGACAAGTAGCGGTTGCGTGCGGATTTGTAGCGCCAACCTATGCAATACAAGTAGCGGTTGCGTCTGGTTTGTAGCGCCAACCAAGCGGGTCCGATTAACTCCTAATCGTGTGGATCGACAATGATTCCTTCGTTCTTCCTTGTAACTCCCGAGCAAGATGGTCCAAGACCTGTCACCTTATCGTTCCATAGGCAAAGACAAAATCCACAGTGGAGCTAGCAAGGCTCGGATTTGTCATAATCATGATTATACCTCAAGTACTACGACCCGCTTCCTGGACAAACTCCGTCCCTCGGTTGCGGGATTAGGGCGATGGGGGAAGAGTGGAATAGCAGCCGAGCTGCCCTGGTTCCATCCCGACGTATCCATTCCGATTCGTGAGCTCGACACACCAAGTTGACTCAGCAGAAAGTAAACACAAGTTCATGGGCGTAGTCAACCAGGCAAATGAGTATTATTGATTCGGGAAGCGAGTTCATGAAAAGTTCTCAAAGATTTGCACAAGATAGTTATGGCGTTGGTGGAGTTATCGGGATGAAGATAATTATCGGGAGGATAAGTAGTCTTCGATATCTTAAGTATTAGGAGGAACATAAGTCCCGTTATAGATTCGAAATCACGAGACGAGGGGTCGCCCACGATCGTATTAATCGGTCAAGACGATCCGATAAGTCAAGTCGGGATTTTTAAGAAAATAAATATTTTACTTAAGAATTGAAGTCAGAGGGTCCAGGGCTGTTTTAGAAAAATAAAAATAATTTGAGTTAGGTCCTTATAAAAATAAAATTTACAATTAGCCCCGTTTTGTCAAAACCAATACTTTTGGGGTTAAAAGTTAAATAAATAAATGTCCCGACCTTGAAAAATTATGAGGTCAGTTCCTAAATTCTTTAAATTGTTCAGAGATTCAGGTTTTTTTTTAAAGTTTTGAGGTCGAGTTTTTATAAAATTCTCACATTGGCCCCAAATTTGTTAAAATTGTCATTTCGGGCCCTAAGTTTAAAATAATCGGAACTCACAAACCGGAAGGGCTTCTAATGTGATTCCAGTTGGAAAATGTCACTAAGGTTAGTGGGATATTGGGACAAAAACAGTTTTAAAACGTCATAAGTATAGGTCCCTTAACTTTTGAAAATCTCATTTTTGTCCCATTTTGAAATAATTGCCTTTAAGGCTTTTAGGGGTCCAATTGTTATGAAATTTGAACCTTGGGTCCAAAATATAATTATGTTATAGGTAAATTAGTATTTCCAGGTACATGGGCTGTATAAGTCCTGGAAATTTCATTTGGGTCCTCAAGTTTAATCTTTTACAATTTGGTCCCTCAAGTTTTATAAAATCACTTTCCAAGCTCTAAACACTTGGATTTTTGGAATACACTTAAAATATATTATTTCCAGTCCCTTAAGAGTTAAAATTTCAAATTTTAAAATTAGGGTCTGGTACAGTTTCGAAATTTGCAAAATAGCCCTTAAACTTCTCAAATTTTACAATCTAGTCCTTGGGCTTTTAAGGGTTGATTTTATTTATCTAAAAACTCTTAAAACTTTAATAAAATGTCAAAACATAATTTTTGAACCTGAGTTCAGTCCCAAAAATCGAAAATTACAGAGGAGTCCCTTAAGTTTTATTTTCTTGCAATTAAGTCCACCAACTTTCCATTTTTGCATTTTAAGTCCAAAATCGAATTTTAATCAATTATGCTTGACTTTTCCAGGTTATATGTCATACAAACATATATTTCAAGAGTCATAAACATATATATCCATCTCATACAAGAATTTATCAAATATGACAAGAAAGTGTACATGTATGTCCTAATTTTCGGTAAATCGCATTTTGAGCAACACTTGAGAAATTTTCCAACTTGATACAAGAAAATAGCATGCAATACATAATATATATCTCAAATGCTCAATAACAAAATACTACATGCATTTTTATGAATTAAAACACCTAGAAGTTGAAAGGATTTTTCCACCCACCTTAAAGTGCGGTTTGTTGGGAAAAATGAAATAAATCTCTCTCGATGAAGGAGTGACTTAGGTCAGCCCCTAAGTCAAGGAATATCAAAAAATATAGGAGTTAGAAGAATGTGGTTAAAATTTAAGGGGAGAGGAAGATAGTGAGAAAATTGGAATTAGTACACTTACCTTGTGTAGTGAATAAAGTGTGACTAGTAATGGCTTCCAAGTGCAAGATTTTGGTCACCCTTAATGTTAACCTCCAAAGTCAGCCCCTAAAACTCCAAAAATGAAAATGGAGTGTCAAAGTTTGGAAAATAAAAAGAGAAAAAGAAAAGGTACCAAAAATTCCATTTCTTACCTTATAGTCAACTTCTTCACAATTTTCTTCAAGAAGACAAGTCTCTTAACAACTTCAAAGGTCTTCTAGTTATACCTCAAAATCAAAAATCAAACTTAAATTAGAAGGTGAAAGAGATGAGTTAGGTGATATCAAAAATGGATTGAAAAAGACATTTTCCTTACCTTAGTAGTGATGGTTCGAATTTTATGATTTGAGTAGAAAGAATGTTTGTTTTTGTTTAGTTGTTTGAAGAAAGAAGAAGTGTTTGATGATATGAAGAAGATGTTCTTGAAGTTGTGAAGGATGTTTGAAGATGTGAAGGAATTGTGTTTGGAGATTTGAAGATATGAAGATATGTTGTTTGAAGGTTTGAAGATGTGAAGGGATGGTGTTTGAAGATTTGAAGATGTGAAGGGATGGTGTTTGAAGATTTGAAGATATGGTGTTTGAAGATTTGAAGATATGAAGATATGTTGTTTGAAGGTTTGAAGATGTGAAGGAATGGTGTTTGAAGATTTGAAGATATGGTGTTTGAAGATTTGAAGATGTGAAGGAATAGTGTTTGAAGATTTGAAGATATGGTGTTTGAAGATTTGAAGATGTGAAGGATTGATGTTTGAAGATTTGAAGATATGAAGAAGTGTTCTTGAAGATATGAAGTAGTGAATGAAGATATACTTAGAGAGATGTTGGAGATTTTAGAGAGAAGTTGGAGAAAATGCTTGAATTATGAATGTGTTGGATGAAAATGATATTTTGATCAAATGTTTTTGATCCTCAAGGTGTTATGGATGAAAATTGAGGTGGAGAGGAGGAGACAAATTTTTTTTTGGTCAAATTCTATGTCTTCCAACTTGTCTCTAGCATGGGGACAAAGGCGTTGGTCAAAGTGTGGTCTTGCATGGGAGGTTGGAATTGCAAGGATAGAGAGGAATGTTGGCATGGGGTGTTGGGAAGCCTCCAACATGTTGGATAATTTAATAATAAAGAATTGGTGTATAAGATATTGTGTATAAGATTTGAATTAATGGTGTAAAAATACACAAGATGAATACACAAGGTGTACATGTACAAGAGTTGGGAGATATTTCTACACCAAAATTCACCTCATGACCGTCCCTTAAGAGGGTATTTGTGGTAATTCCATATTTTATTTTTATGTCCCAAAATTGATGATAATAGGTGAATAATATCAATCTCCAAAATAATTAGTGATTTCCTTGATCACTTATAAGTCTCATGATCACTTAATCTAAATCGAATTCTTAATTCTATAAGGTATAAATCTCTAAAATAAATAGTCTCCAAAAATTCTAAGGTGACTAATGAGTACACAAATATTAATAATGATGATCGATCGAGTGATCATAATTGTGAAATAAAATTAATAAATGATTATGATCACAAGATATAAATAAGGGAAATTAAAAACGAAATATATTTATCATTAATATTTACCCGTCAAAGCGACGCGGTAGAATTGTCAAATAGTACAAAGACGATACGTGATAAGTACATGTTCGAATAAAAATCGAGGCTTCACATTCTCCTCTTCTTAAAAGAATTTGGTCCCCAAATTCTCTTTAGAATAGTTCTGGTATTGATTCCTCGGTCTTCTTCCATCTCCCATGTTGCGTCTTCGTCTCGGTTGTGGTTCCGCCATACAACTTTAACCATTGGAATCTCTCTGTTATGCAACCGACATATCTGTTTGGTCAATGATTCGATTGGTTCCTGTAAGATAAATTCTCCATTAGAGGAGGAGCATCACGAGTGATGATATGCTCGGGATCCGGTTGATACTTTTTCAATCTCGACACATGGAATACATCGTGTATTCCCGCATCTTTATCTTGCGGTAACTCAAGTCTGTAGGCCAACTTTCCGATCCTCTGCAAAATTTTGTAAGGTCCAATATATCTCGGACTCAATTTGCCCCCTTTTCTTGGATTGATCAATCCTTTTCGTGGCAAGAGTCTGAGAAATACCTCATCTCCGGCTTCAAATTCCGTGTCTTTTCTCCTCTTGTCCGCGTAACTCTTTTGGCGGCTCGAGGACTGTACGGATCCGTTCCTTGATCAACTTGACCTTCTCCATAGCTTCCCGAACTAAGTCGACCTTTGGAATCGAGGTGACTTCCATTTTCCTTCGGAGTCCATTGGTCATCAATCTCCCGGTGTAGAGGGATCTACACTTTCGTCCATACAAGGCTTCGTAGGTGCCATCCCAATCGTGGCCTAATAACTCATTATTATAAGCGAACTCGGCCAATGGTAAGTGCGAATCCCAACTTCCTTGGAAATCCAATGTGCGGGCTCGCAACATGTCTTCCAGGGTTTGAATTGTTCGCTCGGACGCCATCGGTTTGCGGATGTCTTTCTTGCTCTAAAAACTTAGCGAGGTACCCAATTCCTCATGTAAGCATTTCCGAATGCGAGACAAACCTCGGGTCTCGATGTCGACACTATGTCGACCGGCACTCCATGCGGTCGGATGATCTCTGGATGTAAATTTGTGCAAGTTTCGCAAAGTCGTCGGTTTTCTTCATGGGTAAGAAATGTGCGATTTCGTGAGTCGGTCTACAACTACCCATATAGCATCATCGCCTTGTCCGGTCCTTGGTAGATCCATCACGAAGTCCATCGTTATGTGTTCCCATTTTCACTCGGGAATTCTCGGTGGTTGTAATAAACCGGATGGTCGTTGGTGTTCGACTTTTACTCGTTGGCAAGTCAAACATCTCGCAACGAACTCGCTACCGTTCTTCATGTTTACCCACCAAGAATGTCTTGTTTCAAGTCCTTATACATCTTGTTTCCTCCAGGATGTATAGTGTATTTCGAACGGTGTGCTTCTAAAAGGATTCTGTTCCTAAGTTGCTCATCACTCAGTACACAAATTCTATTCAAATCGGTGATCCCATCTTCCCCGTCACGAGAATTCGATCTTTCTCCTTTGAGTATCTTCTCTTTTAGTTTTTGAAGTTGCACGTCAATCCCCTGTGTTACTTTGATCTCGTTCGAGATCGGGTTTAATCGAAATATTAGCACATGAAATTCGAGTCTTGGTTCTCATCGGTTCCAAGTGCTCAATTCTTCTAATGATCTCCACTCTCGAATCATTAGTCTAGCTAAACTCGCCTTCCTCAAGGCGTCGGCTACTACGTTAGCTTTCCCGGGATGGTATTGAATATCAAAGTGATAATCTTCTATTAACTCCATCCATCTTCGTTTGCCTCAAACCGAGTTCCATCCGAGAGAATAGATACTTTAGGCTCTTATGATTTGTGTAAACCGTGAATGTTGCTCGTAGAGATAGTGCCTCCATTTCTTTAACGCCAACACTATTGCTGCCAATTCCAAGTCATGCGTTGGGTAATTGGCTTCATAAGGCTTGAGTTTCCGTGATGCATAAGCAATGACCTTTCCTTCCTGCATGAGCACTGCTCCTAGTCCTTCCTTTGATGCATCACTGTAGACGACAAAGTTTTCTGTTCCCTTTGGAAGGGCTAAGAATGGAGTTGTAGTAAGTCGTTTCTTTAGTTCTTGGAAACTAGTCTCACACTTGTCATTCCACTCAAACTTGACTTGCTTCTGGGTTAGCCGAGTGAGTGGTCCGGCTATCTTGGAGAAATCCTGGATAAATCTTCGATAATATCCAGCTAGTCCTAAGAAACTTCTGATCTCCGTTACAGACTCGGGTTGTTTCCATTCAACCACCGCTGTTTGTATCTTCAAAGGATCTACGGCGATCCCAAAGTGTCGGATACTATGTGTCCCAAGAATGCGACTTCACTAAGCCAAAATTCGCACTTGCTGAATTTGGCATACAACTTGTGCTCTGTAGTGTCTCCAAAACAATTTTTCGGATGACGTTCATGCTCTTCTCTAGACTTAGAGTATACGAGTATGTCATCAATGAATATCATTACGAATTGATCCAAATAAGGTTGAAAAACTTGATGCATCGATCCATAAACGCCGGCTGTGCGTTAAATCGACCGAAAGGCATCACAACAAACTCGTAGTGTCCATATCTTGTTTGAAATGCCGTTTTGGAAACGTCTTCTTCACGGATCTTTAGTTGATAATATCCTTCTTGCAAATCAAACTTGAGTACACCGTCGCTCCTTGAAGTTGATCAAACAATTCGCCTCATCCTCGGGAGGGATATTTAGTGGTAACATCTAGTCGAGATCATATAATAGTCACATCCTTAATGTATCTTATCCGTGATACCTAAACCACAAGTCAAATTCCCTTACTTAAGCTTGTGCAGTACTTGAGAATGAATAACACAAGGGTATTATCATTGATCAATATACTTAGTGATTCCCCTACTATCATTTTCCCAAAGTAATATCATTAGGTGTCTAGATCCCATAATATATCACATCCAAATCATATACTTCTCAAGAGATATCCTCATTTTCTTGAGTCTCACCATATCGGCATTATAATCTCTAAATCACAGATTTTCTAAATCACCTAACGTCCAAATAGAGGAATATTCGGATATCTTAACACTATAACACCCAAAAGAGTTCAAATATTCATCCAAGATTCAACTTAGGTCACCTAGTAGTGGTACCCAATCCAAGCGCGAGGAACCTATCCTGGTCAAACAAAACTAAGGCGGATTAGGCGAATGTAAGGAAAAGATAAGGAAGAACAAGAAAAAAATGACTAAGGAAAGTTAGTCAAGAGTCAACTAAGTCAAATCAAGTACGACTATGGTTCTCCAAGTATAAATTCGACTTAACATAAACATCGATAATACGGTTCTATGCCATTATTGAAATCAATTTCACACTTAATTAGTCAAGTTGCGGTACTACCCAACACAATCCTACTTTTATGATTTATTTCAATTTTAATTCTTAAAATAATTTAAGTTTTTAGATAATATTTATTTTATATTATACTAGATATCAAGAGTTTTCAAACCATATGTCATAAGCATATATAACAGACTTCATATGAGAGAATTTTAGCCATTTAAAGTTGAGTGTTATGTAAAATAAACATTAATAATACATTTCTTTATTTGTCTAAATAATTAAATACATCAAAAAGAAAAATGAGTATAAATTTACGAGAAAATGAAGAGAAAAAATAAATAAAAAATATTTAATATTATTTTATTCAAAATAAATAAAGCAGGACAAAACATATTTTCTAAACTTCACTATTGGTTGATAATATTCATACTATAATAAATTTATCATCTATCACACACCCTAAATTGTAAGGTAATATTATTTTTGGTTGGAGTACATGATACATTTTTAGGTATGGAAAGATGGAAATTCGCGACTATTGAAATTTCAAGGAATTTTATGTTTTTTCCCATAAAAAATAATTAGTTTTCAAGATATATAAGTTAAATATTGTCACGCCCAAACGTGACGCGACAACGATCAATCACTTAAACAGAATTAAATCAACGTCTAAACCAAAGATACCAAACTCCAAGTGAAATAGAGTCTAATGCAAAAATGAATTAAAATAAACACGAGTACAAATTACAATCTTAAAGTCCTGGCGGTATCCGAATACAACCCAAAAGATTATCCGAATTAACTTACAGTCAAAAATAAAATGAAGGAGTTCAACAACAAATAAAAGTAAAAGGAAATGTCTCTCCACATCACGGATAGGGATTCAATCATGCGGTAGGTTCGATGTCTTGGCGAACTCTTCATCTAAAGGTTAGAAAACGAGGAGGGAATGAGACAAAATCTCGATGGATGGGGTGATCGTGTGCAAGTGTGGCGATATAAATAGTTAATGTGAGAAATTTAGTTGTATGAAAACGCGTGAGCGATGATGCATGATTTCACACCCAAATCCATAGCGTCGTGATAAATATATTAAGTAACATACTTATATATTTTAAGAAAATAGTTCGTGGTCACGCAGCACTATGGTTCAAGCGGGCGAGAGGATTGCGTGCACGGATTTGTAACGCCAATCCTATGCAAGACAAGTAGCGGTTGCGTTGCGTCACGGTTTGTAGCGCCAACCTATGCAATACAAGTAGCGGTTGCGTGCGGTTTGTAGCGCCAACCAAACGGGTCCGATTAACTCCGGAATCGTGTGGATCGACAAATGATTCCTTCGTTCTTCCTTGTAACTCCCGAGCAAGATGGTCCAAGATCTCACCTTATCGCTCCATAGGCAAAGACAAAATCCACGATGGAGCTAGCAAGGCTCGGTTTGTCATAATCATGATTATACCTCAAGTACTACGACCCGCTTCCCTTGGACAAACTCCATCCCTCGGTTGCGGGATTAGGGCGATGGGGAAGAAGAGTGGAATAGCGGCCGAGCTGCCCGGTTCCATCCCCGACGTATCCATTCCGATTGTGAGCTCGACACACCAAGTTGACTCAGCGGAAAGTAAACACAAGTTCATGTAGTCAACCAGGCAATCGAGTATTATTGATTCGGGAAGCGTTCATGAAAAGTTCTCAAAGATTTGCACAAGATAGTTATGGCGTTGGTGGAGTTATCGGGATGAAGATAATTATCGGGAGGATAAGTAGTCTTCGATATCTTAAGTATTAGGAGGAACATAAGTCCCGTTATAGATTTGAAATCACGAGACGAGGGGGTCGCCCCGCGATCAGTATTAATCGGTCAAGACGATCCGATAAGTCAAGGATTTTTAAGAAAATAAAATATTTTACTTAAGAATTGAAGTCAGAGGGTCCAGGGCTGTTTTAGAAAAATAAAAATAATTTGAGTTAGGTCCTTATAAAAATAAAATTTACAATTAGCCCCGTTTTGTCAAAACCAATACTTTTGGGGTTAAAAGTTAAATAAATAAATGTCCCGACCTTGAAAAATTATGAGGTCAGTTCCTAAATTCTCTAAATTGTTCAGAGATTCAGGTTTTTTTTTTAAAGTTTTGAGGTCGATTTTTATAAAATTCTCACATTGGCCCCAAATTTGTTAAAATTGTCATTTCGGGCCCTAAGTTTAAAATAATCGGAACTCACAAACCGGAAGGGCTTCTAATGTGATTCCAATTGGAAAATGTCACTAAGGTTAGTGGGATATTGGGACAAAAACAGTTTTAAAACGTCATAAGTATAGGTCCCTTAACTTTTGAAAATCTCATTTTTGTCCCATTTTGAAATAATTGCCTTTAAGGCTTTTAGGGTCAATTGTTATGAAATTTGAACCTTGGGTCCAAAATATAATTATGTTATAGGTAAATTAGTATTTCCAGGTACATGGGCTGTATAAGTCCTGGAAATTTCATTTGGGTCCTCAAGTTTAATCTTTTACAATTTGGTCCCTCAAGTTTTATAAAATCACTTTCCAAGCTCTAAACACTTGGATTTTTGGAATACACTTAAAATATATTATTTCCAGTCCCTTAAGAGTTAAAATTTCAAATTTTAAAATTAGGGTCTGGTACAGTTTCGAAATTTGCAAAATAGCCCTTAAACTTCTCAAATTTTACAATCTAGTCCTTGGGCTTTTAAGGGTTGATTTTATTTATCTAAAAACTCTTAAAACTTTAATAAAATGTCAAAACATAATTTTTGAACCTGAGTTCAGTCCCAAAAATCGAAAATTACAGAGGGTCCCTTAAGTTTTATTTTCTTGCAATTAAGTCCACCAACTTTCCATTTTTGCATTTTAAGTCCAAAATCGAATTTTAATCAATTATGCTTGATTTTTCCAGGTTATATGTCATACAAACATATATTTCAAGAGTCATAAACATATATATCCATCTCATACAAGAATTTATCAAATATGACAAGAAAGTGTACATGTATGTCCTAATTTTCGGTAAATCGCATTTTGAGCAACACTTGAGAAATTTTCCAACTTGATACAAGAAAATAGCATGCAATACATAATATATATCTCAAATGCTCAATAACAAAATACTACATGCATTTTTATGAATTAAAACACCTAGAAGTTGAAAGGATTTTTCCACCCACCTTAAAGTGCGGTTTGTTGGGAAAAATGAAATAAATCTCTCTCGATGAAGTAGTGACTTAGGTCAGCCCCTAAGTCAAGGAATATCAAAAAAATATAGGAGTTAGAAGAATGTGGTTAAAATTTAAGGGGAGAGGAAGATAGTGAGAAAATTGGAATTAGTACACTTACCTTGTGTAGTGAATAAAGTGTGACTAGTAATGGCTTCCAAGTGCAAGATTTTGGTCACCCTTAATGTTAACCTCCAAAGTCGGCCCCTAGAACTCCAAAAATGAAAATGGAGTGTCAAAGTTTGGAAAATAAAAAGAGAAGAAGAAAAGGTACCAAAAATTCCATTTCTTACCTTATAGTCCAACTTCTTCACAATTTTCTTCAAGATGACAAGTCTCTTAACAACTTCAAAGGTCTTCTAGTTATACCTCAAAATCAAAAATCAAACTTAAATTAGAAGGTGAAAGAGATGAGTTAGGTGATATCAAAAATGGATTGAAAAAGACATTTTCCTTACCTTGGTAGTGATGGTTCGAATTTTATGATTTGAGTAGAAAGAATGTTTGTTTTTGTTTAGTTGTTTGAAGAAAGAAGAAGTGTTTGATGATATGAAGAAGATGTTCTTGAAGTTGTGAAGGATGTTTGAAGATGTGAAGGAATTGTGTTTGGAGATTTGAAGATATGAAGATATGTTGTTTGAAGGTTTGAAGATGTGAAGGGATGGTATTTGAAGATTTGAAGATATGGTGTTTGAAGATTTGAAGATGTGAAGGGATGGTGTTTGAAGATTTGAAGATATGGTGTTTGAAGATTTGAAGATATGAAGATATGTTGTTTGAAGGTTTGAAGATGTGAAGGAATGGTGTTTGAAGATTTGAAGATATGGTGTTTGAAGATTTGAAGATGTGAAGGAATGGTGTTTGAAGATTTGAAGATATGGTGTTTGAAGATTTGAAGATGTGAAGGAATGGTGTTTGAAGATTTGAAGATATGAAGAAGTGTTCTTGAAGATATGAAGTAGTGAATGAAGATATACTTAGAGAGATGTTGGAGATTTTAGAGAGAAGTTGGAGAAAATGCTTGAATTATGAATGTGTTGGATGAAAATGATATTTTGATCAAATGTTTTGATCCTCAAGGTGTTATGGATGAAAATTGAGGTGGAGAGGGGAGGAGACAAATTTTTTTGGTCAAATTCTATGTCTTCCAACTTGTCTCTAGCATGGGGACAAAGCGTTGGTCAAAGTGTGGTCTTGCATGGGAGGTTGGAATTGCAAGGATAGAGAGGAATGTTGGCATGGGGTGTTGGGAAGCCTCCAACATGTTGGATAATTTAATAATAAAGAATTGGTGTATAAGATATTGTGTATAAGATTTGAATTAATGGTGTAAAAATACACAAGATGAATACACAAGGTGTACATGTACAAGAGTTGGGAGATATTTCTACACCAAAATTCACCTCATGACCGTCCCTTAAGAGGGTATTTGTGGTAATTCCATATTTTATTTTTATGTCCCAAAATTGATGATAATAGGTGAATAATATCAATCTCCAAAATAATTAGTGATTTCCTTGATCACTTATAAGTCTCATGATCACTTAATCTAAATCGAATTCTAAATTCTATAAGGTATAAATCTCTAAAATAAATAGTCTCCAAAAATTCTAAGGTGACTAATGAGTACACAAATATTAATAATGATGATTGATCGAGTGATCATAATTGTGAAATAAAATTAATAAATGATTATGATCACAAGAAATAAATAAGGAAATTAAAGACGAAATATATTTATCATTAATATTTACCCACAAAGCAAAGCGACGCGCGGTAGAATTGTCAAATAGTACAAAAACGATACGTGATAAGTACATGTTCGAATAAAAATCGAGGGCTTCACAAATATAAATTTTTACTAAAATTTTGAATAAATATTATTCTGTTTCTAAGATATATTCATTCATCTTTATGATGTTTTTCCCATAATAATGGATATATGGTTCAACATGATTTAGATTCAATTATTAGTATATTTTATTCATGTATTCTTTCGATAAAAAAAAAAAAACCGATGATTGTGACAATGTAAAGTTAAATTTGCAAAACAAATATATTATAAGCGCATACTCTAAAATTTAAAAATAAAATAAACTTGGCTAAAAGTTATGTGTTTGAAATTAATGAAATGATTTTAAATCTCAAAGTGAAGTGGATGGGATGAGTAATATTTGTTTAATCTTTACCCACAACTGTATATTTATAATTTTTTTACTTTTTAAAGGGTTGGCATATATATATATATATATATATATATATATATATATATATCTATTGTAAAACTAAATAAATAAAAAATAAAAGAAAAATAATTTTACTGAGAAAAAATTACAATAACAATATAAAACAGTTAATACTAAGAATTTTGAGACTAAATTGAAAATTGAGAACTAATTTTTCTTTAACTTTTATTTATGCATTTTTTATGGATGCACCATTTGAACTTTCAAATCCTATAATTTAGAATCATTTATCAATTTTAATAATATATCATTGTACATTCTTTTAGTTAAATAAGCCCAATAAATATGATAATAAAAACATGAAATTAACTATAAAAGATACTTACAAGGATAAATATTTATTCTCAAACTTAACGAAATGCAATTATAATTTATATTTTAATATGGAGGTATATAGAGCAGGAAAATATATCTTTTAAATTTATTTTTATTTTTCTTGGCATAATAAATTTTTAGTTAATAGGATGAAAGATCTAACAAGTTTGGATTTAAAAAAAGAAAATTGGTTATTTTATTGCAGCGAAATATTTTATTTTTATATTATAAATAAAAAGTCAATATGACTTTTAATGATCTTATTCTATTTTACATATCGAAATTTTAATTTAGATTGAAATTATTGTTGCTATTTAGTATTTCTATTTTATGGTTGTTTTTTTATTTATTACTTATATAGATGTGTATTGGTTGATAAAAACTGCATCAATAAATAGACTTTGATTTAAAAAATAAAAACTAATATAATAAATTAAAATAGATTTAAATAAAACACATTAAAATGGTATATATGTATATATACTATTGTAAGAATGGTAGAAGAAATATTGAAGAAATATCACTCACATATGGACATTTTAACATGTATGACAATACTTAGCTTTGCTTAAAACTTAAATACACCCTTAAAAATTATATAATTTTAGGTAAAAAGATATGTATTATATTATTTAGGTAGTGAAATAATCTAACTTAACAAAAAAAATGTAATATAATATAGAAACAATAATCAAAACCTGAAAATTTAAAGAAATATATATATATATATGCGCTAAGAAAAACTAAAAAAATAATAATCTAACATTTATATCATAAGTACATATATTATAACCCATATGTTGATATACCAATCTTTTACTTAAAAGGTATTGTATTAAGTTATGCACAATAAGTAGAATCACAATTAAGACCGACCAACCAGGTTTTCTAATGGGCTCTCTTTTTCTAGGCCCAAAAATTCGGGCCTCAAAAGCCGGCCCGATCGGCCCGGCCAACGGGCTGCCCGAAGCCCGATTTTTTTAGTGTAATTTTCGTTTTTTGACGGGCCGGATTCCCCATTTTCGCGGCCCGATGCAATTGTTTGGCCCGGCCCGACCCAATTTTTCGAAAAGCCCGATGGGTTGGAGTCGGGCCGCCCGACCTGGTCTTTTGACAACTCTAACAAGAAATATAAAACTTACTTGATATTTGAATTTTTGGCGCGACTACAACATTACATTTGAGTGAAAAACATTATCAAAAAGTTTATTTATGGATCAAAGTAATATATTCCTTCTTAAAATAAACATGATTTTGAAAATAAATTGTCCATTATAATTTAAATATTTATTTCATTAACAAAAGTAATTGATTTTAGTCACCTTTAAATCTTGAGTTTCTTTGAAGATATAAGCATTATACTTTAATTTTTATATATAAAAAAATAATTATGATTTTGATCTCACATTTTGTATTGTACATATATATGTATTATTAAATTAATAATTTAAATTTTAGTCGATGTTATTTTCATAGTTATGCATTTTAAAATATATTTTTCAAGTGCAACCAGATTTTATCGTAAATGCTAAATTAACAAAGATCTAAATAGCATTTTTCATGTTTTTCTTCTAAATTTTACTATGACGGACATACCATTTTTTAATCCTCTTTATTTTTAACCTTTTTTCATTTTTTTTTGTTCATATTAAATTTTATTTTGTTAAATAAAATTCTATCTATGAATAACAATATACATATATAAAATTAATAAATAAAAAATTGTATTTGATATATAAATGTGATCGACTATTCTTTCAAATCAATCAATTTATTGATTGTTTTCAATTACAATTGATTAGTCTATTTTATCTTCATTTACTGTCATATAAATAATTAATTTAATGATGGAGAACATCAAAAAAATTGATAATGGTCGAGTGGTAAATACTTCCATCCCAAATGGAGGTGTGGGATTTGATTCCCATCATCCCTCCCCCTAAGATGTCTACTTAAATATAAAAAAAAAAACATGAATCAAAATATGTATGGGAGCTAAGCTTCTAAATATAAAATAGAATTTTACTTTCTCATCGTTCTTAATAATAAAGTGGCACATGTGATGAATGAAAAACTGAATCTTGTAGTCAAACCGATTTAAACAATAACACACATTAGAAAATTGAGTAAGAAAAATATATACATACGTCAACCAATAATGCATGGCTAAAAGTGCATTAAAAACAAATTGCAAAAATCTCAAAGCTAAGTATGAAGAAGAAGTAGACACTCAAAAATAAACAAGATGCATTAATTTAAAACTCGTCTTGAATATATACTTCTTAAATTTTTATATAGATTACTCAAAGGGTTTTTAATATCCGTTGTACTTTGTTGAGCGATAATATCATTTAAGTATCATATTTTTAGTACAAAATGTCTTAACCATATTTCACCGCGACAAATAAGTTTAAATTTAGTTTTTGCAAACTTTCTCTTAAGATAAAAATACATGAATGACATTTATTATAAATACAAAAATATAATAAAAATTGATTCCTATTTATAGATTTAATTTGAGTTAAATTAATAAAATTATTTGGTTCACGTGCAACACACGTCCACCTTACTAGTAGGAAAAGATGTCGGAAGGATGACCCGACAAAAATGTGGAATGTCAAGAGACAATCAAATACACAAAGATGAAATACAAAACACACGGTCGTGTATTATGTTCCGTGTCATTTTACACGCTCGTGCGACTTGTTTGAGGGAAGACCTTCGAGAGGCAAAGTACGGTCCACCCATGTAAAAGTACATCGTGTGAAGTGTTCGAGCTAAAAATAGAGAGCAAAACCAAACGCACGACCTAAATACACGATCATGTATTCTATCATGTTGAATTTGTTTCCTAATTTCGTCGAGGCTCTACCAGGATCTCTCAAAGTATCTATACACTACAAGAAAAATAGAAATTTGTTTCCAAATTCAACTTCTCGGATTTCTAATCTCAATCATATATTATTCCCAATTCTCATACCTATATAATAAATTATTAAATTATAAAACATATATTTAATCAACACAAAAACTACTATCGGACCGTCTAACATGTATTTTCTTTTAGACGAATACAACCCGACCAGAGTTTTTTTCGTAATTTCATGCACCGGTGGCATGTTTGTAATATTCGAGATAGTGCATCCAAAAAGTATTAGTAGTTCTTCAAAAAGTATTAGTAGTTCCCTTGAAAATAAAAGTATTAGTAGTAACGATGAAATGTATTAGTAATATGCTTGAACAGTTTTTTAATCTTCTAGAAAAATATTTATTTTTCCCTCAAGAGTATTAGTATTCCTACTAAAACATATTAGTAGTCTTATTTAAAAGTATTATGTTTTCCGATTAAATGTATTTTAGTATTATCCTCTTGAAAAGTAATAATTTTCCTCATAAAAAGTACTAGTAGTTCCTCATGAAAGTATTAGTTCTACCCCAAAAAGTATCAATAGTCATCCCGAAAAATATTTGGTAGCACTTCAAAAAATTAGTTTTCCCTCCGAAAAGTTTTAGTAGTCCTCCTAAAATGTATTAGCAACTCTCCTAAAATGTATTAGCAAAGGGCTAGCGGATGTGCTATTGGTACTTATGCGTCTTTGTTGGTGGGTGACGGATTGAATATTTGGATCCGTCTAACAAATTAGACCCATTAGATTGTCTAACATGAGACTAGCCCTTCAATCAATGGTACACACTATAATCACCACATACTCAATTTTAACATTATATTACATAATTGAGACTCATTCTTACCGCACATGCATCCACATAAATTATAATTCCAAATTAAATTTTCAATATGGACCTAGGAGTGGCCACGATTGATTCCGGTAAATTCTTTGGTTTTAGTTCATCATTCTAGAGAAATTGAAACCTAAATCGTTGCCTCATGATTTTGGTTCCAAAACTGAATCGACGGTTTCGATTTTGGTTTGGAACCTGTTCCTCCATAGTTCCTATTCGGTTTTAACAAACCGTTTGTTTATCTTTTGATAATTTTTTAATTTTTTAAAGTGATTTTTCAATTTCCGTTACGAAAAAAAAAGGAAAGGAAGAAGAAAAGAAGACTTGTACTTAATATTTAATTAAATTTTGTACTTAAATATTAATAATAGTATTGAATTATCTATATATACTATCGAGTATTGAGGAATCAAAGTTCCGTAGTATGCTTATAACATTTGATTTAAAATATTATAACAAATATTTAACATTTCTTCTAACATATTTTTACTAAATGAAAAATAAAAACGTTGGTTTTAACTTTGGAACCAACGCTTTTAAATGCCAGTTCCACTATAGTTCCACCAACGGTTAACCACTAATTTCACGATTTTTGAGACCAAGGAACTGAACCGATCTTCACGGTTCCGATTGGTTTTGGAACTATTGACCGTCAACATTCTTGGTTTTGCTTGAAACTCGATTTTGATTTCATTTGGCCACCCCTATATGGACCTCATCGCAATCAATTACATCCAATAATTTAATACTAGTCTTTTATCCATGCTATGCAAGAATGTATTGTTAGTCCAAGTGGCTACGATAATCTAGAGGGGGTGAATAGATTATCCCGGTTTTTTAGATTTTGCCTGTTTTTGAAAAACTCAAGCAAAGATGAAATGCTAAGTGCGGAAAGTAAATAGCACACATCGATTTATAGTAGTTCAACCCACCTAGGGCCTAATCTACTACCACCCCAAAGATATCCGGGATGGATTTAAAAAAAAAAAAGGTTTTATTAATTTGCAAAAAATTAATACAACACCTTGAGGATTACCACAACCCTCTTACACCACCTTGAGGATTACCACAATCCTCTTACAACACATTTGAAGATTACCACAAGAATACTCATAAGGATGTCTTGTGTTGAATGATGACCAAAATCAAGATTACAACTCAATAAAGATTGATACAATATGAGTACAAGTGTAATCAAGAATTGAAAGCCTAGACCTCAAATTTGTGCAAGTGAAAGTGCTAAGGCTAATACAACAAGATAGATGAAAGTGTTTGCTTGTTTGCTCTTTGCTTGTATGGAGTGTTGTGTCTTGTTGCTTGAATGAAGCCTCTATTTATAGGAGAGGACTTGGCTTTCATTCCAGACATAGACTCCTCCTTGGGGAGTGATTTGCTGCAAAAGAAACCATTTAAAATCATCAATAGAGCTTTTAGAAATCAATCCCACAAAATAGGGAAAAGCTGTCATGCGAAAATGCAACGGATAGTTTGTTTGATAAACAAGAGTGCGACCGTCATGCAGAGATAAGATTAAAATTGAATTTCAGCAAATTTTACACAGGGGGACCAGTCGGAGGGTGCGACCGGTCGCCTTGACTATGACCGGTTGGGGTTGAGGAAAATACGAAACAGAGAAGACAGAACCAAATGGGTCGCTCCCAGTACGGCCGCCCTCACCGGTCGACCACCTGGTCGACTTCCGCCCTCCCCCATTTTTTTTACGTCCCATTTTCTGTTTCAAAACTCAACTCAGTGCGGGTTGCCCTATAGGGCGACCAGTCGAGCTGAAACAAATGTGTTGTCTAATTTTTTATCGAAAATAAACTCCAAAAATACTCCGAAAATTAGTAAAATTTTTTTAAGTCGATCGGAAGTATTTAGACAACATTTAGGGACATTGTTTTGGTTTAAAAACACATTTCTTCAAAATCGAACAAAATCATCAAAATCATGATAAAAACATTTATCTAACAAACTCCCCTTTTTGATGATTACAAACCAAAACAATTTTCTCGAGGACGATTTTGAAACCAAGTAAATTTTCCGGTTTTTTACGAGTGAATTATCCGTTAAAAACATTTCATACAAAGCTCCCCTATCTATGAGCATATCAACACGAGATATTGCATAAGCTAGAAGCACAAGCTATAACAAGCTTATATAAGATGCATAAGAACATCATAAGCTAAGAATCTCCCCTGTCACAATGCTTATAATCTTTTGCAATTGAGTCCATAATACAAGCCATGGACTAGGTATTCTTGGCTTTATGAAGCCATAGCTTATAGCTTTTATTGCGAGCTTTTATTAGCTTCTTTTGGCTAACAAGCCCAATTTCTGTTTCTCCCCTTTGGAATCATCAAAAGAATGTTAGGATGATAAAAACATCATACAATTATATCAAAGTGCGCAAAAGAGACGGTTTATCAACCATTGAGCAGTTTATACTTAAAAATCCAAGGAAAATGGGAGAAATGTGTCATGAAGAGTTCATACGCTCATTTTATTTGTCAAAACATGATCTCAATAAGTATTGAAGACATTTGGAAGCAAGAGACTCATGTAGAAGTTGAAATTTTCATTGTGACATTTCATCGAACACTTTGTGGGCTTGAAAATTAAAAGAAGTTGTATATAGCCCTTGTAAATGATTCAAGCCAAAACATTTTATCACCAATTCACATCAAACATCATACAATACAACATAATAATTAAGCTCATCAAGATCATATGCAAAAATATCGAAATATACAAGAGGGTCATAAACTCGAGGGTTCAACCCAATTGAGCAAGGGAAGAAAAATTCTTACCATTTGATCGGAAAAGATGAGCCATGATGATGATAAAACATGCTATATAAGGTCCAAGTTGTGATTTGAATCATGAAAATAAATTTTGAGTGAAATTTGTGTGAATTTGGCAAATGGGACGAAAAATGGCCTAAATAAGTTAAAATGAAGAATCTTTGAAGACAGTAATGACTTTAATCCAAATTTAGGCTTGCGACCGGTCGTGGTTGAGAAAAAATACGAAACAGAGAAGACGAACCAAATGGGTTGCTCCCGTGCAGGTCGCCCTCACCTGGTCGACCACAGTCGACCGGCCGCTCCCCCCATTTTTCTTACATCCCATTTTCTGTTTCAAAACTCAACTCAGTGCGGGTTGCCCTATAGGGCGGCCAGGTCGAGCCTGAAATAAATGTGTTGTCTAATTTTTATCGAAAATAAACTCCAAAAATACTCCGAAAATTAGTAAACACATTTTAAGTCGATCGGAAGTATTTAGATAACATTTAGGGACATTGTTTTGGTTTAAAAACACATCTCGATCAAAATCGAACAAAATCATCAAAATCATGATAAAAACATTTATCTAACATGTATATCCGTGAGGCATCCGTTTTGTCTTTGTGATATGTGCATTTTTTTAATAGTTTTATAAATTCTTGTAGGTCCCAAGGGGTGTAAGTGTAAGGTTTAGAAGGGGGTTGAATAAACCTTAAAATTTTCGATTTAGTCCTTTTAAATCTACATAGTTAATTCTACAATTGTGTCCTTGATGGACAAATCGAATTAGTCACTCAAGTAGAGTTAATCTTTCAAATGCACTCAATTTGAAATTTTGATGGAGTAACTCAAATTGTTGGCTACAATTTAACTCACCGTGGTTTTATTTTCATTGGAAGACTTAACACCCTTAAGTTTGATTAAACAAAATATTAGAGCTTGATTTAGTACTTGTAAATTATCAAATGGATAGCAAATTTATCGTGAGATATAAGCAATTAAAAGTGCGAGAATTTAAATGCTTTGAAATGTAAATGACACAAAGAAAGTTTTTATAGAGGTTCGAAGATGGGGTAATTCTTCTACTCCTCTCTTCTCCAACTCTGGAGGAATCCACTAAGTAATGATCGAGTTTACAAAGTGGTAACAGTCCGGATACAAGTCTTGATCACAACAAACGACTTGATCCTTTGGGACTCGATGCTGAGACGCCTTGATCACTCACCGGTGGCTTTCGACTCGACTCTTCTTCACAGGCGTACCGCTTGCTACTACACTCACTTGCTCAAGCTCTTTGGATTTGATCACGAAGCCCTCCAAATGCTTAAGACTTAGTTCAACTTTGAACTTTTCTACAATCCTTCCCGGAAAGTAGACCCCTTTGTTTTCAAAGGTTTCCTCTTCAATCTGGTTGAAGCTCTCTTTCCTTCACGGGTAAGTGTTGGATTGATGTACTTCGAATGTAGGCTTGAGGATTTGAGATTGTTTCGATTTTTCTAATGTGCTTGTATATCTCACGTATGTGTCATTGATGCATGCTCTTTCTCAACCAAACTCCTCAGCCTTTTATAGTGAACTTTCAAAAATTTGCCCGTTGAAGAGATAGGCTTGTTTTTGAAAGTCACTTTGCGTCGTTGGCTTGCGCTTCTTGGAATTGCCGTTTCCTCGTATGAATTATTCTTTTCACCTTTTTGAGTTACGACACGGTGTAGTGCTTCCCATCGGTTCATTCCTTTTGCACGCTTCCTGGTCCGAGCACTCCAAGAAAGGTTGTATGGAGATATTACTTGTTTAAGTAAATCTCTTGATTTACGTGCAACGGTTCTTTTCTGATTATCTCGACTTGACCGCATTTCCTTGCTTTCCCGGTGACTTAGAGTCGACTTCCAATCATTGGATGACTCTTCTCGTCACTTCAACTTGAGACTTGGCTTTTCTTGAGTTGACTTGACGATGCTCCACTCACCGCATCTCATCTCGCTTCTTGATAGTGTTCCGTCTACTCTTCTTTGCCATACTCAGCTTGTCTCACAGCAGAGTCTTCCTTCCAGTCTTCAGTTGTCTTCTTGCATGTTAGGGCGTAGCTGTCTTGACTCAGCTTGGCCAGCTCTATTCATTACAATGCATTTTACAACAAGAATTGGGGTGCCAACTTTCTATTCTAAGTTTTACATGGCATTCATCAAAATCTAAACAATAAAGTTCCTAACAATTTCCCCCTTTTTGATGATGCCAAAACTTAAATCATACAAATATGCAAATAACAAAGATACATACAGATAGTGTATTGACATAGAATGTATGCGCAGAATCAATATTTTTATTGATCATATCATTCTTGTACTTAACACAAATCAAGCATACGGTGTATCGAGTATATAATTGTCTTCACAAAAAATTTATAACTTTATTACTAACTTACATTGTATGTATTTACATAATAAAATATATGAAGGGTTGGACAGCAACACTTCATCTCCTTCGTTGTCTCCTTCTTTCATCTTGATCGGCATCTTCTTCTCTTCTTCTCTTTTTCTCGTCGTCAGCTGCCTTCTTTTTCTTCTCATATGCCTTCCTGGCGGCTTCATCTTTCCTTAGTCTTTCCCTGTCTCTCCTGCCCATAGCCGAGTTTGTCTTTTGTTTTCTTCTTCTATTCTCTTTGCATACTCAGCGTTAGTTTTAGCCACTCGCAAATTTGCCACTTGGTCAAGCCCCCAGTAGATCCCTCCTTTCTTTCCAGGATCTACGTATTCGATATTCTTGGCGCGAGGCCTGGTGCAAGCTTCTTCCTCCACTTTCCGCTTCTTCCTCTACCTGGGCGTATCTTTGTCTTTGGTCTTCTTCTTCCCGGTGATTGACTAGCGAGTGACCAAGCAGAGTGATCGCTTTAAGTCTCTTGTCTGTCAGCTTCTTCACACAATGTGAGACCCTTTTCCCAAGTACAAGTCCCAAGCTTGAGCCATGGACATATTTGCAAAATATCCTTGATTCGAGTGTTTTGAATTCGTCAACCGATCGTGCTCTGTCCCGACATCTGAAATGGCATACGTGTCTCTGTCAACTGGAATGCCTCCATGTTCTTTCAAGATGTTCATCACCCTGGCATCCATTCTTCCTTCCACTTCCTTCATCCCCGCTTCAATTTCTTTTCTCTTCTCGGCCATAGATACAAAGCAGATCTTGGAGTGGCGAGTCACTGGGGGAGTTCTTTGCTTATAATGTCACCAGTGTGAGGACCCTGTTGGGGGTTTGTGCAATCATCAAGGTCATATCTTTTGATCCTTCCCCCTCGTGATTTTCCTTTCTTTAGTTTCAAAATTTCCTCGATTGATTTTCCCTTCTCAATTCTTCTTTCTCATTTGCTCCTTTCTTTTCGACTTCGATTTTTCTTTGCTTTAAGGTATTCCTCTTCCCCCTTTTGGCATCATCAAAGGATAGAGGAACCCCGAGGAACATCTTTGGCAAGCATGAAGTCGAGTCTTCGATGGTTGAATTACGCTTCAAGTCTGCATTGCGTTGTATGCGGCCACGAATTGAGGCAGAGTAGCGTTGGATTCTCTTGAAATCAACTTCATCTCGGCCATGAGAAAGGCTGAATTTTCTTGTCATGTGTTCTTCCAAACGCTGTATGTCATTTGCATTACGCTCACGCGGCGACTTGATCTCGCGGTGTGAGCTTCATGCATATGCTCAATGTGTTCCTCGGCCGTTTTTCGCATCAACATTCTCGCCTCTCCACACCGGACTTGTTGAACAAGGTTACGAAGTATCTCACTGTTCCACACGCATTGATTCTTTCTTTGTTACCACCATTCCCTTATTCGAATCAAGTTATGCCTCTTAAGTCACCGTTGTAAGGGTGGCATCTCTGTTGTCCAATCGCATGTCCAAAGAGGCTGATGCCTCTCCATCTTTTCAACTTCAAAAAGAGTGCCTTGAACACTTCTCGTTTCTTGGTGATTCTTCATTGCGGTGATGGCCATCTGTTGTCGAAATCAAAATCGGCCGGAACAATGGTGCACGAGTGAAAAACAGGAGGCTGGTCGTGATAACGTGCTTGCTCGTTTTCGACTCTTCGTGGAGTTACGTATCTCCGGTGAGAAAGGAAAAATTCTACAAAAGATTCATCACCGCCGGGATCGATTCGATGATGAGCGGTGCGCGTGAAGTTCTTTTGGGAATCGATCCACCAGTAGCTTGAGGAGCCGGAGCGGTGGTTTTCGGTTCAAATGGGTTTGGTTGTGAAATAGACCCGGCTTGCTTCTTGAGCCTCAATCACTTAATGACCGTTGGTCTCGGTGATTTTTCCTTTTCGATTGACTTATCCTCGGCCTTGCTCGGCGCGTCATCGGACGAAGATGAGATTTCTAGAGGTGGCTCATCATCAAAGTTAAAAGTTTGACGAGTAGTCTTGGGATCGGACTTACTCGTACTTGGAACACCAGCACCGAGTCTTTTGGATTTGTCATGGGGATGACTCGGCTTCTTCTTCGTCTTGATCCCGGAAAAGTGACATCGGGGTTGTCCTGGGAATCATGAAGTGCACCGATCTCCTTCTCGAGATGAGTCGATGATTGCGGGAGGGATGTTCTCTACTTGCCTCTTTACCCCGGGGCGTCTCAACCTCCCGTGGGCCTTCATTTCCTCCAGCGGTCTCTCTGCTGCGAGGCCTTGGTCCTCCCTTTCGACGATGTCACCGTCTTAGGGTCTTCTACAGATGGCATCCATTGGAGTCTCAACCCCATGGATTGCACTTTCATCGCCAGTGTTATCTCCCGGTATCACTTCCTTCTTGTGCCTCGTTGCGACATCGGCGATGTCATTAGCCTTCCAGGCGATTGGCATCTCGGTGAGACAGCAGTCTCAATCGCTATGCGAGCTTCGTTGATGGCAACTTGCTGTTTTCTTGTGATTGTAATTTCTCTTCTTCGCCTCCTTGCTTCTTTGTGGAGTCATCTGCAAAGATCCTCCGACCTTGCTGCGGTGGAGGGAGTTTCCCCCTCACCCACACACACCGGTGAGTGACTTGAAGTGGGGTCACTCGTCTCGGACTCCCATTTGTTGCAATTGATGGTTCACCGTTGGGGCGGTGGTAGCACACCTTCAATAGGGGTTGGCTCGACCGGGTCCCCACTAGCCCGGTTCATCGCCATTTCCTTATTGCCTTCTTTTCAGTGGTGAGGGAAGTGGTAGCGAAGAACATCGGTGGCTATTTGAACCACTCCCATTGGATCGATTTCGGTACCGTGTTCGGAGGACTCTCCTGGTCCCTCCATCGATCTTTGCTCGTGAAGGATTCTTGATTCATGCAATGCTTGCTGCATTTGTAACTCTTACGTGGCGGTAGCATTCTCCTCGTTCCTCGTCACTTTCGGAGAAGACATCAAGAAGAGGATGGAAGTGTTCGTAGTGCGGAGATAGGGCGGTGCTTGCCTTTTCACGTGCTTGGCTTCTTCGACTTGCTTTGCTCTCTCCCCTTGTAGATTTGCGGGGATGTCTAAGCGGTTGTCCTCATCAAGTCTTTGGGAGCACGATGAGTTAGTCCAAGGAAATTTAGCGATTCCTCTTCTTCTTCTTCTATGAACTCGGGCCGTTGGAACTATTCCCGACTTGCTCAACTTCCATTTTCTCCACTCACGCAGGCGATTTTGGATGTCCTGGGTAAGGTGGAGATAGGATCATTACATCACTATCTGCTTGGGCTGGTTCTTCTTGTGCTTCAAATTGTGTGAGCTACAATCTGTGTCTTCGAGTTGCCTCTGCTTGTCGCCTCCAATGAGACTTGGTTTTCACAACTACATCCGGAGACTTTACTTCTCGATGAGTCTCTGTGTTTGTGCTAGCCGGTAATCGACTCACCGGTTTCTCTTGTTCGATGCCTTGCTTGACGAGTCTTCTTCGTCTCTGGTTTGTACCGGGGAATTTAGTTGGGCGGTGTCCTCTCGAGTCTTGGCGCGGGGGCTGGTCTTTGGTGTTTGTTTCGGAGGAGTTGGCCGTCCGGGCTTGTCGGTTCTCCTCCTTTTGACGATCGGAGAAGGCATTTGTGAGTCCTTCTCGACCCGCTAGCTGCAGGGGTGACACGGCTTTTGGGCGGTGACTCTGCTGCGGGCGGGAGCATGTTTGGTTTTCTTTCTGCGGGGCGTGATCTTCTTAAGCAGTGCGGGGCACTTTCTTCTTGGGTGGAGAGGAAGCGGTACAGATCTTGGGGTCACCATTCCCCTCACCGTGTCGCTCTTGGCATAAGCTCGCTTCCGAGCACCGGAGAGGTTAGCTCGAACATCCTCTTGTTGACATGGAAAGCCTTCCCATGTCTAAGAGGTACTCCTTTCACCTCCGATGGCTTCGGCCAATCACTAGGCCATATCTTATGGATCCTCCAAATGTGCCATCTTCTTTGAAGGACTTGCTCCCCACGTTAATGCTCGCGATCTGCTGTAGATAAATCGGCCAGTTTATCTTCTTTTCTTCGATGATTGCGGCCATCACAACCACTTTGCCTTTGATAGTTGGTCAAAGTCGCCAAATTTGATGTCGATACATTTGGCAACTATGTCCAACAATTTGTGATAATCCTCCTTGGCCATCTCTTGTTTCTTTGTGTATATAATTTTATCGGCAAGGTCGGACTTGGCTATTTCTTTCCATCGTCGGCCAAGTTTACATCGGCTTCCTTAATTTCGATTGCTCCTTCCTGCGGTAGTGAGCAATATTCACCAAATCCTTGGCGTTGATAGTCATTTTTCTTCCGTGAGCAGGATGACTTGATTCCTTCGTCATGAATCTAAGCATTCACGTAGAATTGTGCGACCTCCTCCACATAGGTCATAGGATATTCCGTTAGAAAGCGGTTTTAGTCCGGGCGTTTCCAACTTTTCCGCGATTTTCTTTACCAGGGTGTCGTCGGACCCCTGCTTCACCATTAAAATTTAAATCCACCGTCGAACCGGTGTGGATTTGCTTTCCTAACTTAGTAAAGTCGTAAGTTGGTGCCATTTCTCAGGAATTATATCAAGAAAAGTCTCGAAAATTGATTTGAATTTGATAGGGTTTCGAGAGTAGTTTGCCTTTGCTTTTGAGAGAAAAAGATGAACAGTTTTTAGAAGTGTGAGAGAGAAACGGAAAAATGGTTTAAATATGGTTTATGAAAGGGCGTGCGACGGTTTTGAATTGTGATCGAAATCAACGGCTTGGATTTCGCACGCCTATTGAGCATTTCACGTCTCGTATTTAATGCGGCATTTATATCCAATCATAAGCTTAGTGTGCGGCTTTTATGTCCGTACACATCATCATTATCTTATGGCGTGTTTCCTTAAAACATTCCCGCTAAGTCAAACGATTGCGTTTTTGTCACTTTGCTCATAAGTTATTCAAACTTATCTCTTAGGCGATTTAACTCTACTCCTCATGATTCTCTTGGTGACTCAAATATCGGTGACTACGGTGTAAATTGTCTTTCCGATACAAATCTGGTGATTTCTTGAGTTGATTTTTGTTTTTTGGCTCTTTTTCACTTCTTTTGTTCTAATGCTCTTCTTTGATTTGTCAGTGTCGGCTCAGCTCAATCAACCCCAACTCATGCTTGAGTTCTTCAAATCTTGACTCACATAATGGTTTTGTGAAGATGTCGGCTAGTTGTTTATCGATTGAGATGTATTCCAAGATAATGTCCTTCTTTTCAACATGATCTCTTATGAAATGATATCGACATCTATATGTTTTGTTCTTGAGTGCAACACGAGGATTTTGAGTGATTGCAATGGCACTTGTGTTATCACACATGATTGGAATTTCTTTTTCTTCAACTTCATAGTCTCTCACCGTTGTCTCATCCATAGGACTTGGGCACAACAATGCCCAGCTATGTATGTATTCACTCAGTTGTAGAGGTGGCTATTGAGTTTTGCTTCTTGCTAAACCAGGAAATTAGTCTGTTTCCTAGCATTTGACAGTGCACGAAGTGCTTTTCTGTCCACTCTGCATCCGGCGTAGTCGAGTCTGAATAGCCAATTAGTCTGAATCCACCTTCCTTTGGATACCATAGGCCTACTTCTTGGCTTCCTTTCAAGTATCTCGATATTCTTTTAGTCTTTGTCATATGGCTCTCTTTTGGAGCGATTGAAATCTTGCACATACACCTACAAAAAAGTGATGTCGGCCTGCTTCTTTGTGAGATAGAGCGGTGATCCATAAGTGCTCAGTATCTTGTTTGATCTGAGGCTTGCCATCCGCATCCATGTCCATTTTGGTGATGTGTTCATTGGTATTTTTACGAAAGACTTCTCTTCCATACCAAACTTCTTCATTAAATCTCTGGTATATTTTGTTTGACTTACGAAGGTTCCATCCTTGTTTGTTTCACTTGAAGTCCAGGAAAAATGTCGGCTCTCCCATCATGCTCATTTCAAATTTGCTTTGCATGAGGTTTGAGAATTTTCACACGACTCTTTGTTAGTGGATCCAAAAATGATGTCATCCACATATATTTGAACAAGCAAGATACTCTTCTTGTCTTGAATTAAAGAAAAGTGTTCTATCTACTTTTCCTTTTGTGAATCCATTCTCGATTAGGAATTGTGACGAGGTATCATACCATGCTCTGCGGTGCTGTTTCAATCCATACGGGGCTTTCTTGAGTTTGTATACCTTGTCTCCAAGAGTCTTCTCCCGCTCAAATCCTGGAGGTTGTTCAACATATACTTCTTCTTCCAATAAACCGTTTAGGAATGCACTTTTTACATCCATCGATATACAATGAAATTCTTGTGAGCTGCATAGGCAAGAAACATCCTTATAGCTTCCAATCTTGCTACGAGGGCAAATGTTTCATCAAAATCTATCCCTTCTTCTTGACAATATCCTTTGGCTACCGTCTTGCTTTGTTTTTACCCACAGAACCTTCCTCGTTCATCTTATTTCGAATACCCATTTGGTTCCAATAACATTTTGATGTATGGGTCTTTGCACTAGTTCCCATACTTTATTTCTCTCAAACGATTGACTCTTCTTGCATAGCTTGAATCCAATGTGTGTCATCCAATGCTTGTGACACATCTTTTGGCTCTATTTGCGAGATGAAGCATGTGAACATAGCTTCTTGTTGAGTTACGGATCTTGTTTTGACACCTTCTCTTATATCTCCAATGACAAGTTACGTGGATGGTCTCTCGGCCATCTTACATCATGTTGGAGTAAGTTAGGCTGGATTGATCGACTTGCGATTGTGTTCTTTGTGGTCGACTCTCTCGTAATCACTTAGTAAATTTTCCCATTTGCTTTTGAGATTCGGCTATCTCATCTTCTTCGAATTGATAATCCCGGCTTGACTTGACATAGGGACTCTTACGTATGGTTGGATGATTCACTTATCGATTGACTCTTCAATGTCTTCTCCATTTACTTTTGGCTCATCGAATACTACATGAATGGATTCTTACGTAACCATAGTTCTTTTATTGAGTATTCAGCAGGCTTTACTTTCACCGAGTATCTGAAGATACCTTCATCGGCCTTAGCATCAAAAGCCTTTAGGTTGTCTTTGCCATTGTTGTGGATGAAGCATTTACATCCAAATATCCTGAAATATGCAACATTTGGTTTTCTTCCATCCAGGATCTCATAGGAGTCTTTGTTAGGTATCTCTTTATCATACATCTGTTTTGGGTGTAGCAAGTTTGTGTTAATTGCTTGACAGCCCAAAATCTTTTGGTAACCCTGCTTGACTAACATGGTCCTTGCTTTGCTTCTTTGAGGGTTCTGCTTCCTTCTTTCTCGCAACTCCATTCTGTGTGGAGTCCTTGCTGCGATAATTCATGACCAATGCCATTCTCAACACAATCTTTGAGTTATTATTCCATTGACAAACTCGGTTCCTCTATCTGATCTTATTTTGATAATGGTTTGACTCTTCTCATTTTGAATTCTCGTCATCACCGTGTGGTAGTTTTTGTAGAGTTTCTTTCTTCTTGCACATGAATATTGTCCATGTATATCTTGAGTAATCATCTACTACCACCAAGGTGTATTTCTTTCCACTTATGCTTGCTTTGGTTCCACTGGGCCAAATAGATCCATATGAAGTAGATGCAATATTCTTGTTGAGGATGGGCATGTCTTTTCTTTGAATGACGACTTGATTTGTTTTCCCTTCGACATGCATCACATATACTTTCCTTCTTGTATCTCGAGTCCTGAAGTCCTTCTACAAGATGACTTCTTGCCAACTTGTTAATTGTTTTGAAATTCAGGTGACTCGGCTTTTTTGTGCCCACAAACTTGATTCATTGTGCTCTTTTGCTAGTAGAGTCTTGGGTGTTGCGGTTGACCAATCCACTACATACATATTTTTCTCTGTTTCCTTTCTCTTGCGGACAACTTCATTTGATTCAATATCTTTGATTTGGCATATTCCCATGTTGAATCCAACATTGTAGCCCTTGTCACAGTAGAAATGACATGATACTTAGTAAATTGAAGTTGAGTCCTTCAACATATGCAACATCTGTGATTTCTAATCCATTCCTCTTGATGGATCCAATGCCTCTTATTTCACCAGGAGCTTCATTTCCCCCAAATATGACTTTTGCTCCTTTGACTTCCTTGAATTTTGACAGATTTCTCTTATTTCTGTCATATGTCCGGAAATGACCACTATCCATGTACCAGGTTCCTTGGCACAATTTGTTCCTTGAACCCGCAATCAAGGAAATTAAGTTTTAGGTACCCATACTTGTGCGGGTCCCGAGGGGTTAGAATTGTAAGATGATCCAACCAACCTATAGCCAAATGATTTGACTCTAAGCGGTTGCCATCTATCGATGCCATAATCATAATTAATTACGCAAATTGCTTGGGGGTTCTAGGTTCATACAACTGTCTCTTTTGTCTCAGTATGCTGCATGTGTGTTTTAGCAATTGCCTTCCTAGGGTAATTGTGGTGCTTTTGAGTGTAGTGCCTGGGTGCATGTGTGTGCTTTGATGAAAGCTCTCAAACTTTTGGAATGGCCTTTGTTGAGTTCTAGGCCTTTGCCACTTGGGCTTATATTCCATAAGTCTATCTTTGATGGTTCACATTATTCCAATCGGCTTGGCTTGGATATTTTCTACCATTCCCATCATATGTGTTTCTTTTATGGATTTTAAGGATTTTTGGTAGCTCTGTTTCTTCTTTACTGAGTATTTTCTCGTTTGGAGTTCTTTGAGGACTTGGTCAATTTCTTCTCAAATTATCCTTCCAAAAGACACTCAACTCGGCCGTTTTTCCTTTTCCTTTGTAACCAGGGCCAGTTTGCTTAGTATTGTGCTTTGGAGTGAAAGTGTGTGCAATATTTAGAGTTTTGGATTTCTCAGACTCTTCATGACTTGAAGATCCTTTTTCCAAAATTACTCTTGAGGTTTGACATGGCACAAAGGAATTAAATCCTAAGCCTGTCTTGTCTCCACATTCTCTTTGACTCATAATAAGATCATCCAATGATTTAGATGCCTTAGTGAATGAGGCAATAACATTTTTGAGGTCATTCTCCCTCTTTTCTATAGCAGCGATTTCTGCTACTAATTTAGCATTTTCACCTTTTAAACTTTCATTTTCAATAGCTATTTGACTTAGAGTACTCGGCTCCTTAGTCGGCTTTGAGTTTTGACCTTTAAGTAGGCTGTTTTCCTCATTCAATAGTGTGTGTGAGGATTTAATGTGCTCAAAATCTTTCATCATTTTGCCTAATGAATCATAAAGATCGAGGTGATGAAGTGTGTGTGTCACGATCCACTGTCACAAGTGTCCGAGCTTGTTGAATTAGATTGTACCTCATCTTCTTGATCTTGTTCTTTGGCCATTAAGCGGTCAAGGCTTCTTCTTCGAGTCACTCGAGTAGTCGGCTTCACCGCTTCCTCTGAATCACTGTCTCTCTTGACTTGGCTGTTTCAATAGTCTCTGCACCATCATTGCCTTTTTCTTTTCTTGTCTTCTTTCACTCAAGACCTTTCTTTCTTCTTCATTCCTGTTTGTTGACTACAGGATATGAGCGATCAATGGCATAGTGACACGGTTGTCTATAATTCCAACATAGATATTCACCTTTTGATCGACTCTTTCTACTCTTGAGTTGTCGATCCTTTGATACTCAATTTGTTGATGATCTGTTCTCTTGGTTGGCCTATCATCCCTTGATTTGGAGGGAGCTGAGTGTCTTCCGGAAGATTCACCCTTTCTCTCTTGTAGTTCTTGTTAAAGAACTTGTTAAATCTTTTAACCATCGGGCTATTTCTTCTGTGTCAATTGCTTCTTTGACCTCGGCTCTCTTCCCATCTTTGACAATTAGAGCAGTGCTTTGGGTACAGTTGTCTCTTCCTGTCTTTTTCTTCTCACTCAAACTCATAGGCTTTGAGGTCGAGAATAGTTCATGGTTGGATGTCTTTGATAGGTCCATGGAATGTCTCGATGCCATGACCTTCATTTCCCATTCAAATGGAAGACTTTTTAGGATCTTCATACACATTTCCTTCTGTGTATATTCTTTTCCAAGTGTAGACACTCATTTGTGATTTACGTAAACCGAGCATCCAGTTGATCCAGATTCTCTCCGAGATCATTTTGAAATTTTCAAACTTTTGTACAGCTCTTGATAATTTGTTTTCTTTGATTTGCTCGAGCCTTCACAAATCAATGTCGGCTTGTCCCATTTCTTTAGCCGTTTTGCATGATTTGACTTTGTTGAACATGGCTTTGTCCAAGGTTTTGTAGAGGATGTCCTTGGCTACATTATCCAGGTTGTATCTTTTTCTGTCATCATTTGTCCACTCGGTTCTTGGTTTTTCAACCATGACTGTGCAGGAGCAACATCTTCTTCTCCTTCACCAACTCTTCGCATGTGTGTGTTCACCTTTAATATTTGTAGAGGCCCATCTTCTATCACTATCCACATCTCATCATGTAATGCGATAGATGAGCCCGCATCTGAATTTTCCAATCATCAAATTCTTCAATGGTGAACATAGGGATGCGTGTTAGATTTGCTTCCATGATAATGACTTTTAATAAAAAGAGTTTTGAAAGTTTAAGTACTAAAGCGAGACTTTGAAAAATTTGGAGATCTAGTTCAAGAACCGGTGCGGAGGTTCAATGAACCAACCGCTCCGATACCACTTGTAGGTCCCAAGGGGTGTAAGTGTAAGGTTTAGAAGGGGGTTGAATAAACCTTACCAAATTTTCGATTTAGTCCTTTTAAATCTACAGAGTTAATTCTACACAACAGGTGTGTCCTTGATGGACAGTCGAATTAGTCACTCAAGAGAGTTAATCTTTCAAATGCACTCACCGAGTTTGTTGATGGAGTAACTCACTTTGTTGGCTACAATTTAACTCACCGTGGTTTTATTTTCAAATGGAAGACTTAACACCCTTAAGTTTGATTAAACAAAATATTAGAGCTTGATTTAGTACTTGTAAATTATCAAATGGATAGCAAATTTATCAAATGAGATATAAGCAATTAAAAGTGCGGGAATTTAAATCTTTGAAATGTAAATGACACAAAAGTTTTTATAGAGGTTCAAGATGGGGTAATTCTTCTACTCCTCTCTTCTCCAACTCCCGGAGGAATCCACTAAGTAATGATCGGTTTACAAAGTGGTAACATCCGTGATACAAGTCTTGATCACAATAGCCGACTTGATCCTTTGGGACTCGATGCGAGACGCCTTGATCACTCGGTGGGCTTCTCGTTCGACTCGAAACTTCTTCTTCACGCGAGGCGGCAAATGCTTGCTACTACAACTCACTTGCTCAAGCTCTTTGGATTTGATCACGAAGCCCTCCAAATGCTTAAGACTTAGTTCAACTTTGAACTTTTCTACAATCCTTCCCGAAAGTAGACCCCTTGTTTTCAAAGGTTTCTCTTCAACTGGTTGAAGCTCTCTTTCCTTCACGAGGTAAGTGTTGGATTGATGTACTTGAATGTAGGTTTGAGGATTTGAGATTGTTTGATTTTTTCTAATGTGCTTGTATATCTCACGTATGTGTCATTCATGCATGCTCTTTCTCAACCAAACTCCTCGGCCTTTTATAGTGAACTTTCAAAAATTTGCCCGTTGAAGAGATAGGCTTGTTTTTTAAAGTCACTTTGCGATCGTTGGCTTGCGCTCTTGGAATTGCCGTTTCCTCGTATGAATTATTCTTTTCACCTTTTCGAGTTCGACACGGTGTAGTGCTTCCCATTGGTTCATTCCTTTTGCACGCTTCCTCGGGCCGAGCACTCCAAGAAAGGTTGTATGGAGATATTACTTGTTTAAGTAAATCTCTTGATTTACAAACGCGGTTCTTTTACGATTATCTCGACTTGACCGCATTTCCTTGCTTTCCCCAGGTGACTTAGAGTCACTTCCAATCATGGATGACTCTTCTCCGTCACTTCAACTTGAGACTTGGCTTTTCTTGAGTTGACTTGATGCTCCACTCACCGCATCTCACCGCTTTTTTCATAGTGTTCCGTCTACTCTTCTTTGCCATACTCACTGTCTCACACAGAGTCTTCCTTCCAGTCTTGATTGTCTTCTTGCATGTTAGGGCGTAGGCTGTCTTGACTCACCTTGCCACTCTATTCATTACAATGCATTTTACAACAAGAATTGGGGTGCCAACTTTCTATTCTAAGTTTTACATGGCATTCATCAAAATCTAAACAATAAAGTTCCTAACAATTCTCACATGACTTTATAATAATTCCAAAATAGCAACAAACAATAGGCAAAAATACACTTTAATATTTTTTTAATGATGAAGCAAAAAAAAAAATATCATGAAAATATATTCAAGACTATGTATGTATATTTGTATTCAAAAATTGATTTTTTTTTATAAAATCTCTCAAGCACGACTTCATCGTCCATTTCGTTTAAGTCATGTTTAGATTCTTATTATGTGTGAAGATTAGTGACATACATTTTTTCAAGATTGTAGTTGTAAATTCATATGCAAATTGGGGCGGAGATTTTTGCAAAGAGCTTATCATGTAATAAACAAAATATTAACACGTGTATATAGGAGAACTAAGTATAGTAATTAAGAAAATAGGTGAAAATAAAACATAATTTTGGCAACATTATAGATTTATTTGATTTATGTTATCGGGGATTCTTTTTTTAGTTTGCGATTTTGTCATGTATAATTTAATGCATTAATTTAATATTGTTAAGTCAAATTTTAATTTTTTGAAATTTTATTTTGAGGATTTGTATTACTTTCACTACAAGAAAAATATGACGCTACCAAAAAACGTCATATAAACAAGTGTTTATTGACGCTTTTCAAAAAAGCGTTGTAAATTATAAAAATTAGTGACATTTACTAGAAAGTGTTAGCATTTTAGTCAATTTAATGACACTTTAATTGAAGTGTCATTATCTTAATAAAATTACTTGACTTTTTTAATTCATGGACTAAATTTATTCAAGGAGTTAGATACGAGTCGAGATGCATTATCTAACCGGATTAATGAAAATAGCAAATTATATAGGGATAGTCCTAATCGGTGAATACGTGAGTTATCGGATCTAGGCCTAGTTTTTACTGTTTATTATATTTGTTGATCGCATGATCAATTAGTTGATATTCTACTTACAAGTTTGATGAGATGATTCTCAAATCCCGCACGGCGTTCACCCATATCGTTTTTCTTCGGTTTAATTGTGTTTAGTTCTAATTTGTCTTTTTACTTGTTTTTCTTTAGTTAATTAAAAATCACAAATTTGGTTAGAGTGTTTAGGATTTATTTTCTTTAATTATGTTGCATAATAATTATTTGTCGGCTAAGTCTTCCGCGAGGGACGACTTTGGTCAAGTTGCTACTGAAACGATTGATCTCATACCCTTACGAGCGTCACTAGATTTATTTTAGGTGTTTAGCGGTTGAACATTATTATATTTAGGTTCTCATATTTGTTATTTTCGGATTTGTGCAATTTACAACAATATTTTTCTTATAGTATAATGAGAGAAGTAAGGGATAGCATACACACACTACTATGAGATCGAATCCGAATTAATTGTCCCGACATCACCAGCGTCTACACTTTACCTATAAAGTTGTTGAGGCACATTTCTCTTCTCTATACCAAGGAATGATTAAGGTCCCGAGAAATGAAAAAAAGTCAAAATGGACAATTGAACTAAAGAGTGGCTAAAAAGTCTTTATTTGAAAAACATGGTTAATTAATTAAACACATTTTGCTATGGACAAATGGCCAAAAATCGGATGACTCAAAGAAATCCTGAATACGCACGAAGGTACTTGTGGTAACTTGTAACTCCAAACAACTTGTGAATCACACTAAATTAAAATGTTTTGCCAAGGTTGGATCGAATTAATTCTGATACAAGATTGGAGTCGTGCAATCCATGGACATCAATTGATCTGTTATATATATGGAAATTTCCAAAAACCCATTTCCTCTTTAATTAGGTTACGAATTAATAAAATTGGTGATTTAGAAATTTGTAAGTACATAAATTTTTCAAAGTAATATAATTAAGCATCAATATTTCAATTGACGTTCGATCCTCACATGTCCGACCTCTGATTTTGGAGAGTTAAAAGTTAACATTGCAGCCACAAAAGTTATTTAAAAATGACGATATACCATACATGCTAAATTTGGAAAAGGAAAAAAAAGGAATTAAATGTTAAAAATCCAGAAACCGAAAATCTAAATATTACAATATGCTATGAACCAGATTGATAAAAAAAACAACAAAAAGATAGCGCGCGAATTAAACATAATCAAACATCTCTTTTTCTCTTTAGAAAGAATATTCATCATTATTACATACATATGAGCATGATACTTACAGACGGTAACAGACCTGATTTATCCAAAAAAGTATTCATCATGGCATGCATATGACCATATTACTTACAAAGTTTCCTACACAAACACAGAACCTAACCAAAGTTTTTCCATGAAATCAAAAATCTGGAATAACTTAAAATCTTAGCGTAGAAAAACCTAAAGCATCCTCAAGAATAATTTTATGAAGTGTATGAGGCATCTCCGAAGAATCAATATATTTCTCTCCGTTGCTCGTCAAGAACTTGGACAAGAAATCAGCTGCTCTATTTCGTTCTCTGTAGACGAACACGAACCCAAGCCCCTTGAAGAAACTGATCTCGGATTGGATATCAGACAATATCCCAAGACATTGACCCGGACATTTGGATTTTCCAAGCACGATCGAAATTGCAACTTTTGAGTCCGACTGGATTTCGACATATCTCAGTACCAACCCTTTTGCGAGTCGAAGCCCATCTCGGATTGCCAGCATCTCTATCATTAGGACAACGATCCCATAGTTGACTTCTTCTGATGTCTCGTTCTTCAGGAGGTCAGCCTTCTAAAAATGATTCGCCTTGGCTAGGATGTATCGTCCAAAGCAGTCTCTGATAATAACTCCATAGCCGCCAGTGTCGTTCAGTGCCCGAAATGAACCATCACAATTGATGGCAACGAATCCATGGAAAGGACGTCTCCATTGTAATAATTTGGGTTGTCGAGCAAAAAACCTAGTATCGAGAACAGGAATTGGAGTTGGCAATACGCACTTCTCCATCATGGGTACGTACGTAAAGTGAATTCAGTGATTTGATATCTTAGAGAGCAAGAACTCAGACTGTAAAATTGGAGAAATTATTTGTAGTGAGAGTCGACGTAAGTGATGAATAGGGAGGTTTAATTGGTTCGGTTTCAAATAGATTCTCATTTTTGTGTTTTAGAGGTGTTTTTAGTTTTTAAAATAAATCTTATCTATAAGCGAAATCTGTTAGGATATTTAATTATGTCTAATACTGTTCATATGTACGAGAGATTAAGAAGAAGGGAAAAAACACGTCTTAAATATAGAAATAGTAAGCAAGTATATTTAAAAAATCAAAAATAGAATTAATATGTCTTCGATTCTGTTGAAGACCTGAATCCTAGCTAATGCATCATTGACAAAGGCTGAATATTTTTTAATACTATTTTTATTTATGGTACTGGTTCTAGTGTGAAGTAAAATTATTTTGATAGGAAATTAAAATATGATTTTTAGTTTTTTAAGTTGGACCTTTTTAGAATTAGTTCTCTAACTTGTCACCTTCATGTTTTAGTCCTTTATGTCACGCCCCAAACGCGACGCAACGGCGATGAATCACTTAAACAGAAATAAATCCAACATTCTAGAAAATGATGTAACAATCCCAAGTGAAACAAGGTCTAAAGCAAATGAAAAACTACAAGTACAAAGACGTTTACAAATACATCCCAACAACCAAATAGCTTACAGTCAGAGCTAGAAAATAAAATACACATCATATCGCCACTTAAGTGTCAAAGGGTCCTACGCCCTTAAATTACAAATCCAGAATTTCAAAGAAATAAAAGAGTCCAACAAAGAGTAAAATAAAAGAAAACAAATTCAACAACATAGATAACGATAGGAAGTAAGTCCAACGGGCGGAGCATGATAATTCAATCCAAGGCGGGTTCATCTTCTTCGACAAAGTCCTCCTCTAAGGTTAGAAAACGAGGAGGGGTGAGACAAAAAATCTCGGTGGATGGGGTGATCGTAATGCAAGTGTGGCGATATATATAGTTAATGCGAGAAATTTAGTTGTATGAAAACGCGTGAGAGATGATGCATGATTTCACACACGATCTACAAGCGTCGTGATAAATAAATTTAAGTAATATACTTATACGATTTAAGAAAAAAATTCGTGGTCACGCAGCACTATGGTTCAAGCAGACAGGAGGATTGCGTGCGGTTTGTGACGCCAATCTATGCAAGACAAGTAGCGGTTTGCGTGCACGGTTTGTAGCGCCAACCAAACGGGTCCGATTAACTCGAATCGTGTGTATTAGATAGCGATTCCTTCGTTCTTCCTTGTAACTCCCGAGTAAGATGGTCCAAGACCATCGTCACCTTATCGCTCCGTAGGCAAAGACAAAATCCACAATGGAGCTAGAAAGGCTCGGATCTGTCATAATCATGATTATACCTCAAGTACTACGACCCGCTTCCTTGGACAAACTCCGTCCCTCGGTTGCGGGATTAGGGCGATGGGGCCAGAGAGTGGAATAGCGGCCAAGGCGCCCTGGTTCCATCCCCCCCGACGTATCCATTCCGATCGTGAGCTCGACATACCAAGTTGACTCGAGATAGTAAAGTAAGTACACGTTCGGATAATCAACCAGGCAATCGAGTATTATTGATTCAGGGAAGCATTTTAGGAAAGTTTTCAAAAATTTGCGCAAGGCAATTATGGTGTTGGTGGAGTTATTTGGATGAAGATAATTATCGGGAGGATAAGCAATCTTGATATCTTGAAAGATTAGGTGGAACATAAGTCCCGTTATAGATTTGAAATCGCAAGACGAGAAAGTCGCCTCGCGATCGTGTATTATTTGGTCAAGACGGTCCGATAAGACAAGGGATTTTTGAGAAAATAAAATATTTTAATCAATAATTATAGTCAGAGGGTCCAGGGCTATTTCTTTAAAATAAAAATAATTTGAGTTAGGTCCTTGTTAAAAGAAAATTTTCAATTAGCCCCGTTTTGTAAAAACTAATTTTTTTGGGGTTAAAAATTGAATAAATAAATGTCCCGACCTTGAAAAATTATGAGGTCAGTTCCTAAATTCTCTAAATTGTTCAGAGATTCAGGTTTTTAAAGTTTTGAGGTCGAGTTTTTATAAAATTCTCACATTAGCCCCAAATTTGTTAAAATTGTCATTTCGGTCCTTAAGTTTAAAATAATTGGAACTTTCAACCCGGAAGGGATTTTAATGTGATTCCAGTTGAAAAATATCACTAAGGTCTGTGGGATATTGGGACAAAAACAGTTTTAAAAATAAATAAGTATAGGCCCCTTAACTTTTGAAAATCTCATTTTTGTCCCATTTTGAAATAATTGCCTTTAAGGCTTTTAGGGGTCCAATTGTTATGAAATTTAAACCTTGGGTCCAAAATATAATTAAGTTACAGTTAAATTAGTATTTCCAGGTGCATGGGCTGCATAAGTCCTGGAAATTTCATTTGGGTCCTCAAGTTTAATCTTTTACACTTTGGTCCCTCAAGTTTTATAAAATTACTTTCCAAGCTTTAAAACTTGGATTTTTGGAATACACTTAAAATATGTTATTTCCAGTCCCTTAAGAGTTAAAATTTCAAATTTTAAAATTAGGTCTGGTACAGTTTCAAAAATTGCAAAATAGCCCCTAAACTTCTAAAATTTTACAATCTAGTCCTTGGGCTTTTAAGGGTTGATTTTATTTATCTAAAAACTCTTAAAACTTTATTAAAATGTCCAGACATAATTTTTGAACCTGAGTTCAGTCCCAAAATCGAAAATTACAGAGGGGTCCCTTAAGTTTTATTTTCTTGCAATTAAGTCCACCAATTTTCCATTTTTGCATTTTAAGTCCAAAAGTTGAAATTTAATCAATTATGCTCGACTTGTACAGGTTATAAATTATTCAAAACATATATTTCAAGAGTCATACACATACATATCCTTCTCATACAAAATATCATCAAGTATAACAATAAAGTGTGCATGTATGCCCTATTTTTCGATAAATCGCATTTTTGAGTAACACTTGAGAATTTTTCCAACTTGATACAAGAAAATGGCATGCAATACATAATATATATCTCAACTGCTCAATAACAAAATACTACATGCATATTTTCAATTTAAAACACCTAGAAGTTGAAAGGATTTTTCCACCCACCTCGTAGTAGTTTCTCGGGTTGATCTAAAATGTAGTCTTCTTTTTTGAATCAACTTCTTGACTCAAACTCTTGAAGATCAGCCCCTAAATGGTATCCAAACCAATATTTTGGTGTTAAAATTTAAGTCTCAAGTCTAAAGAAAATATACTAGGACCAAATGGTTACTACTCACCTTAATGTCTTCAAGTAGTCTCAAAATGGAATTTTCCTCCAAGCCTCTAACCTCAACTTGAGATGATGTAGGTCAGCCCCTAAGCTCCAAAAAATTCATATTATTGAGTCAAAAATTAATTCTTCATGTTGTCAAGAGAAAATACTAAAACCATAATTTTCTCACCTTAATAATGTGTAGTCTTGAATTTTCTCTTCAAGCTTGTAGTCAAATCTAGGTCTCTAATTCTTCAAGAAATTTCTCTAGGAGTACCTCAACAAAAAGGATTCAACATTATTAGATGGTGAAGGTATAAGGTTGAGGATTGGAGAAGAAAAATAGAGTTGGGAGAAATGAAGATTTTCTTACCTTATACTTGAAGAATTTGATCCTTTAGAGAGGAAAATGGAAGCAAGTCTTGTGTTTTTATGATAATTATGAAATGAAGAATATTGGTTGATAAAGAAAAAAATAACAAAAGTGATTGATTCCCTAAGACAAGGAGCCAAAAGTTGGAAGGAATAATAATCATGGTGTTGGTATTTTTATTTATTAGAATTTGGTGGAAAGAAAAGTTTGTCTCTCTTTAGGCATGTGACCAAAAGTTGGGGAATAATAATATATATGTATATATATATAATTGTAGGTCTTGAAAAGAATATGTAACAACCTCCCCATTTATAATGGGTAATTTCCAATTTAAAAAAAAATATAAAAAAATATTTTTTATGCAAAATTGATAGAAAATAAAATGTATAAATTTTTATAATTAAATATTTAGAAATTTAAAAATTAAAGATGTGAAATAAGAAATTTGTTTTATCTCTTTTTTTTTTTGAAAAAAATTGATTGGGAAATTGGTTGGGATGAATTATAGAATAAGATAAAATATTAGGATAAAGATTGGAATGTACTCCTAAATTGTTGAAGGTCTAATATTTCTAAAGTCGTAGTCATCCGATCAAGTATTAATACTAGAGGAGAATATAAAATTGCTAAGCTAAAAAAAAAATGCAAAATGCATAATTGACGTTGGAAGAAGAAAATAAAAAGTAGAGTCGCGTTTCATTAATAATAGGTTCGTGATACACGGTCGAATAAATAATCACTACATAACACCGTATCTTTACGTTGTTAAAATTCGGGCCTCACACTTTAACTTTCAAATTTTTAGATATTCAGTCATTTAACTTAAAAATTTCACTTTTGGTCCTATAACTTATCGATTTGAAATTTAGTCCTATTACTTAATAATAGTTAAATTTAATTAATTTATTAAAAGGTTAATTCTTAATTAAATTTTATTATTAAAACTGAAGAATTTTAATTAATAATTAACTTTTAAATAAAAATAAATAGTCATTTTTTATTAAATTATTTTTTTAAAAATATTTCAAGCATTAATTTTTTATACCTTTTGAAATAAATGCATCTTGTACACTAGTCCGAGATCCATTTCTAGGAGATAATTCTCCTCACCAAAGGTTAATTACATAAATATTAAAATTTTTCTTAATTCACTAATTTAATAGTAATTATTTTAATTTTCCTATAAAAAATGTTAAGTGTGGGTACTAAACTTTTAATAAATTCGTTAAATTTAACTATTACTAAGTTATAGGTCTAAATTTCTGAAATCATAAATTATAGGATCAAAAGTAAAATTGCTAAGTTAAAGGACTCGCATATCTAGAAAATTTAAAAGTTAAAGGATTGAATATCGAGAAATTTGAAAATTAAAGAACTAAAACATTAAAGTGACAACTTAATTAGAGGGCTAATTCTAAAAAAGGTCCAACTTATATGACTAAAAATCTTATTTTCTCTTATTTTGAAATTTATTGACCACTCTTATATTTTATTTTTCGTATAAATTCAACCTTATTGACTGATTAAACAAATATCGAAAAATGTAATATGTATTAAATATAAAAATGTCACTAAAAGTATCAAAATTGTTATTTTGAAATAGAGGTACTTTTGTAATTATATAGTTAACTTGTGGATGTTTCTCGTTGTTTATGATAACTTTAGTATCTATGTTAATTGGAAAAGTGCGCCGAGTCCCCAAAGGCCAAATCAGACAACACCTTGACGAGGGATGTTTAGGGGTCATATGGTTTCCATTGGAGTTTTTCTCACTTTTTATTATTTGAGATATATAAATAATGTTTGTTGTGCTCAATCTCACTACAAGAAATTGCTTTTTTACTGACGGAAAATACCGACGGAATTATTCTATCGCTGTTTGCCGACGGATTAGCGACAGATTACCAACAAATACACATTTACAAAAATACCGACGAAACACCGACGGATCACCGACGGAATATAACGACGGATAATATTCTCTCGTTAATCTGAAGGTAAAGTTCCTGGAAAATTCTACCGCCAAATTTCCCGACAGATCTGCGACGGAATACCGACGAAATAGTTACCGACGGATTTTTCTATCGTTATTTACCGACAAACATGTTTTATCGGAAATTGGCGACGGATTTATCTGTCGTTATCAACGACGGAATTTTCTGTTGGTATTTACCGACGAATTGCCGAGAGATTAGCGACGGATGTTGATATAAAAAAATAAAATTAAAATTAAAATTAAAAAAAAACTAATATAGTAAGACCAAACTAAAATATGAATTTCACTTCTAGATTGTAATGAATTGAGTAGAATCAAATACAATATTGTTCAGATTTGTTTGGATTAATTATATATATGACCAAAAGAAAATAATTATACTTTAGGGTCCAAATTAACTATTTTCAATAATTTGTGATTTAATGAACCTAACTAAAGTCTCGTGTAGAATAAAGAATATAATTTTATATGTTATTGTTCTTGTTTATTGAATTCAATTGGATATAACTTATAAGATAAAAGACCCTCGATAAGTACATTTATCGCAAGATGACATATAGAGTTGCAATCAAACCAAACCGAGTCGAGTTTTTGAGAGTTTGAACTTGACTCGTTTATTATCGAGTCGAGCTCGAGCTTGAATTTATCGAATATATTGATGGCTTACTAACTTATTCGAACTTAATCGAGACTAAGCGAGCTTAGTAAATATCAATATAAATTAAAGTTAATCGAGTCTATTTTATTAAGATAATGCTAATTAAAAACGCTATATATTTTCTTATAATAACACTTTGTACAAAACATTATCTTAATGTAGGGGAGTGTGACGTGTTGTGTTTTGTGTTCGCGGGTCGTGTTCTGACACATGTATAATAGGTCTGGCACGAACACGAATACGACCCGTTTAATTATTCTTGTCAAGATACACCAAAAACCTATTTAATTTTAATTCGACACGAAAAAATTAATAAAAATATGGAGAAAAAGTTAAAATTACAAATAAGAAATACATTAAATTATTAAAAAAATATTAATAAATGCATTTAATCTATAATCAACTAAAACATCATAAAATATTAAAGTAATATATCGTTGTAAAATTAAACGGGTTAAATAGGTCAATTGTGTCGACCCGCGGGTCAACCTTACCTGACCTACTTATTTTTCGTGTTAATCGTGTATGATCTGATTTTTGACCAACCCGCTAAGGGTTATACCCGCACTGCTAAATTTCGTGTTAGGTTCATATCGGGTTATCGTGTTGTGTCACAACTTGACGCCCCTATCTTAAAGTGTTTTTTTAGGGAATATCTTAAAGTATTGAGAGTTGCAATTTTTGTTTTTTAATATAGCTAAACATGTTTTTATCCATTCCTAATCTTAAGTGCCCTTTTAATTTCAAATAGCAAGTTATTGTGAAATAAAAAAAAAATCCCTGAATTACCCAAATTCTAAAGGAGTCGACACTCAACCGATGCCAAAAAAAACTTCTCAAGAAAATATCGGGCACTTCGCAGACGAAAGTAGATCTCCGTTCTCACTACACCGACAACGGTCTCCTTCTCGGACAGACGGACAATAGCGACCACCAAGGCTTAGAGGCTTCCCGGTATGTTAGTCCTAAACTCCTAATTTCGATTTCTTCTTTCAAGAAACCCTAGCCCCCAAATCGACGCCGTAATAAACCCTACCATCACCATCTGATCCATCATCTGATCCACTGCATGATCCATTATCTGATCCACTACATGATCTACCATCTGATCCACCATTAGGGGACTCTCCATCTCCAACTTCCTCAACAGCTTCCACTAGTCAGTCTCGGACGCCGATACATATAATGTGTAAGGATAGGTAAGTAGTAATGGTGTACATATTATACAATTCATTATAACTTAGTAAATAATCACTCTGAATTGTGCAATATTCTTGTTTGTCAGTTTGTTTCCAGGGGACGCAGTTTCCAAGTTTATGACAAACCTTTATAAACAAAGACTTTGCCCGTATGGCTACACTTGGTCTAAGGTATCAAAGGAGACGCGAGATTGGTATTGAGCACCTTTTCGGTTAGAAGTTCCAATATATAAATACTTTATTATATTGATTATCAATATACAGAAATTGATAATCTTTGTTTGAATTAACTGCAGAAATCCTTCACATATCCGGTTGACATGGAGCAACAGATCTATCTAGTATGGCATAGACATGCTGGAAAACGCTATGCCGATTTCATGTGTGAGCTTAGAAAAGCGCATGCAAAGCCTCCTGGTCTATCTCAGCTCCATTGGGATTCATATTGGAAGGAGTGGAGCGTGCCTAAATTTCAAGATAAGTGCAAGAAGATGTCAGCCAATCGAAGGAGTGAAGTAGAAGGGGAAGGATCGGGGATGTCGGTCCACACGGGGGGGTCTAGGTCCGCTGATAGATATGCACGAGAGTTGGTAACATTATTTGTTATACACTTTTATACTTTAATAAATATTATTTCTGTGTTTATTATCACAATGTATGCTTATCTTTTTTCCAGCAAACAACAATTGGGAAGAAAGCCAAATAATTTCGAGGTTTATAAAGCCCTTCATTGGGATAAAACGAATTCCAAATGGGCCGATACGAAATCACAGAAAGTTGTTGTAAGTAATAAATCATTTAATAACTTAATCTAAAAAAGATCATCTATCTACATATCCATTTATGAAGTCTGTAAATTAATGCACTCCTTCAGTTTTTTTTTTCAAATCATCTATTTTTTTTTTTGTAGTTGAAGATAGAGTCTCTTATAGCAAATGATCAATCCTTGGCTGATGACTCCAACATAGATCAATCTGAGCGCAATAAGAGGATTGATGATCATTATATGACAAAATGGGAGGAACTTCTAAAAAGCAAATGAATCTATGGCATTGGTAAATTTGGCGCGTCACAGGTATTTTCTATTTTAGATATTACTAGTTGTTACTATTTTTTGTTCATTTATGTTGATTATTTTCTATGTTATGATTGTAATCGCTCCCTAACACAGAACATAATCAACCCTCAAGGGTTTATTTGTAATTTTCAAACATATTTGGATTGTTGTAATTATCCAAAACCTCATGTGTAGTTTTCGTAATTATCTAAAGCACATTTCAAAGTTAATTACTAATTTTAGCTACTAGTTTTTTCAAGAGACAAACGTAATTTGCTGATTATTTTGGATGTTATGATTGTTGTTACGTATATGTTCGGGCGGATCCTGCATGTCTCAGTCAGCAGCAGAGCGCCTAAGAGAGGAGGGAAGAGTTGAGGGTCGAAATGAGGTACAACAAAAGTTGGATGAGTATATAGCTTTGGACGAGCACCCTCGAGGCACGGGTTGAGTGGATGATGGGAAAATGAGCACCTCGATATTTCCCCTCCCCATGACCTACCTACTCCCCGAGGCCCACAGATCGATGGTGATGGTGATGGTGATGGTGATGGTGATGCGAGTCTTAGTAAGGATTAGATTATTATATTTTAGTAACGTGTCTCTTGTGGTTGGATTATATGGATGTGTTTGGTTTTGGATTGTTTATGTTGGTTTATTAGATGTTGCGCTTTGATGTTTATGTTGAATTATTTTATGTTATTTTGGTACTTTGTTTGGTATATTTTGGATGTTGGATGTTGATTTTGGATGTTGGATGTTGGATGTTGAATTTTGAATTTTGGATGTTGTTTGTCAATTCTTCCATTTTTTTGTGAAAATTTAATGGATGTTAGAATTGTTATTTGTAAAACAGAAATGAATAATTAAAAATAAATAAAATTTCACAAAAATTATTTATAATTTTTTTTAAATTTTCGGTATTAAAATTCCGCGGTATTTTATCGGTAAAGTTATAGACAAATCCGCTTTAAATCTGCGTCCGTCCGTTATTTTTCCGCTCGGCGATCCATCGGGCGAAATTCCGTCGCGTTCGCGGCGATTTTCTTCGCCGGGCGTTAAAACGGTATATGTCTCCGTTTGCAATTGTCAAGATAATCCGTAGGCATTCCGTCGGGCATATATCCGCTTAATCCTCGGTCGCGAATTTTGTCGGTAATCTGTCGGGATTCTCGTTATTACGGGCACCTTAAATTCCCGACGGATATCATTACCGACACAAACTCGGCTTCGCATTTTGTCGGCATAGTGTAATGGATTTCTCGTTGTTGTTCCGAGGAAATCCGTCGCAAAGTACCGACGGATTATTTTTTCTGCTTCGGTAAAATTTACCGACAAGCGTTTTGCCGACGGAAAAATCCGTCTGAACTCCGCATGATCCGCTTGGTAAAGGGTTTACCGACGGATATTTCCGTCGGAAAATTTCATTTTCTTGTAGTGTCTCATTAGAAAATTCAGTTTTCAACTTCCTGGTTTTCTAAGCTCAATCATATATTCTCAATTCTCACACCTATAAAATAAATTATTAAATTATATATAAACCATATATTCAATCGATGTGACCCACTATAATTGATAAGTGCAAAATATACGTGCATTTGAGGGCTTATTTGAGTACTTAATTGATATATTTGCATGAATATTTAGTGTGTTTTGGTTGGTTTCCTTTGTTGGGCGTGATATAGCGTATACTTGTATAATTTTTTTATAGGAAACGAAGCTTTATCTATACATATTATAAAAGTGTGAATAGGTTTTAAGGTTTCTTGAAAATTTTGATTTGCTAAAAATGTCCTCATGGTAAAGTTAGCTTTAAGGATAATTAAGTAGTTTTTCACATTGATTTTGATTTTATTTGTTTAATAATATTGACAAGTGTCTCTTTATATTCCTTCTTTTATGATTTATTTCAATTTTAATTCTTAAAATAATTTAAGTTTTTAGATAATATTTATTTTATATTATACTAGATATCAAGAGCTTTCCAACCATATGTCATAAGCATATATAACAGACTTCATATGAGAGAATTTTAGCCATTTAAAGTTGAGTGCTATGTAAAATACACATTAATAATACATTTCTTTATTTGTCTAAATAATTAAATACATCAAAAAGAAAAATGAGTATAAATTTACAGGAAAATAAAGAGAAAAAATAAATAAAAAATATTTAATATTATTTTATTCAAAATAAATAGCAGGACAAAATATATTTTCTAAACTTCACTATTGGTTTTAGAATATTCATACTATAATAAATTTATAATCTATCACACACCCTAAATTGTAAGGTAATATTATTTTTGGTTGGAGTAAATGATACATTATTTAGGTATGGAAAGATGGATATTCACGACTATTGAAATTTCAAGTAATTTTATGTTTTTCCCATAAAAAATAATTAGTTTTCAAGATATATAAGTTAAATATAAATTTTTACTAAAATTTTGAATAAATATTATTTTTTTCTAAGATATATTCATTAATCTTTATGATGTTTTTCCCGTAATAATGGATATACGGTTCAACATGATTTAGATTCAATTATTAGTGTATTTTATTCATGTATTCTTTCAATAAAAAAATCGATGATTGTGACAATGTAAAGTTAAATTTGCAAAACAAATATATTATAAGCGCATACTCTAAAATTTAAAAATAAAATAAACTTGGCTAAAAGTTATGTGTTTGAAATTAATGAAATGATTTTAAATCTCAAAGTGAAGTGGATGAGATGAGTAATATTAGTTTCATTTTTACCCACAATCGTATACTTATAATTGTTTTTACTTTTTTAAGGGTTGGCATATATATATATATATATATATATTGTAAAACTAAATAAATAAAAATAAAAGAAAATAATTTTACAGAAAAATTACAACAACAATATAAAACAGTTAATACTAAGAATTTTGAGACTAAATTGAAAATTGAGAACTAATTTTTCTTTAACATTTATTTATGCAATTTTTTTATGGATGCACCATTTGAACTTTCAAATCCTATAATTTAGAATCATTTATCAATTTTGATAATATATCATTGTACATTCTTTTTAGTTAAATAAGCCCAAGAAATATGATAATAAAAACATGAAATTAACTATAAAAGATACTTAAAAGGATAAATATTTGTTCTCAAACTTAACGAAATGCAATTATAATTTATATTTTAATATGGAGGTATATAGAGCAGAAAATATATTTTTAAAATTTATTTTTATTTTTTTGGCATAATAAATTTTTAATTAATAGGATGAAAGGTCTAACAAGTTTGGATTTAAAAAAAAAAGAAAATTGGTTATTTTATTGTAGCAAAATATTTTATTTTTATATTATAAATAAAAAGTCAATATGACTTTTAATGATCTTATTCTATTTTACATATCGAAATTTTAATTTATATTGAAATTATTGTTGCTATTTAGTATTTCTATTTTATGGTAGTTTTTTTATTTATTACTTATATAGATGTGTATTGGTTGATAAAAACTGCATCAATAAATAGACTTTGATTTAAAAAAATAAAAACTAATATAATAAATTAAAATAGATTTAAATAAAACACAGTTAAAATGGTATATATGTATATATACTATTGTAAGAATGGTAGAAGAAATATTGAAGAAATATCACTCACATATGGACATTTTAACATGTATGACATTACTTAGCTTTGCTTAAAACTTACATACACCCTTAATAAATTATATAATTTTAGGTAAAAAGATATGTATTATATTATTTAGGTAGTGAAATAATCTAACTTAACAAAAAAATGTAATATAATATAGAAACAATAATCAAAACTTGAATATTTAAAGAAGTATATATATATATATATGTGCGCTAAGAAAAACTAAAAAAAATAATAATCTAACATTTATATCATAAGTACATATATTATAACCCATATGTTGATATACCAATCTTTTACTTAAAAGGTATTGTATTAAGTTATGCACAATAAGTAGAACTCACATTTCGGACCGACCAACCAGGTTTTCTAACGGGTCGGGCTCTATTTTTCTAGGCCTAAAAAAGTCGGGCCTCAAAAGCCTAGCCTAAGCCCAACTTTTTAGTGTAATTTTTGTTTTTTGACGGGCCGGATTCCCCATTTTCGCGGCCCGAGGCAATCGCTTTGTCCGACCCGACCCAATTTTTTCAAAAACCCGGTGGGTTCGAGTCGGACCGCCCGACCCGGTCTTTTGACAGCTCTAACAATAAGTATAAAACTTACTTGATATTTGAATTTTAGGCGGCGACTACAACATTACATTTGAGTGAAAAACATTATCAAAAAGTTTATTTATGGATCAAAGTAATATATTCCTTCTTAAAATAAACATGATTTTGAAAATAAATTGTCCATTATAATTTAGATATTTATTTCATTAACAAAAGTAATTGATTTTAGTCTCCTTTAAATCTTGAGTCTCTTTGAAGATATAAGCATTATACTTTAATTTTTATATATAAAAAAGTAATTATGATTTTGATCTCACATTTTGTATTGTACATATATATGTATTATTAAATTAATAATTTAAATTTTAGTCGATGTTATTTTCATAGTTATGCATTTTAAAATATATTTTTCAAGTGCAACCAGATTTTATCGTAAATGTTAAATTAACAAAGATCTAAATAGCATTTTTCATGTTTTTCTTCTAAATTTTACTATGACGGACATACCATTTTTTAATCCTCTTTACTTTTAACCTTTTTTCTTTTTTTTTTTTTTTGTTCATATTAAATTTTATTTTGTTAAATAAAATTCTATCTATGAATAACAATATACATATATAAAATTAATAAACAAAAAATTGTGTTTGATATATAAATGTGATCGACTATTCTTTCAAATCAATCAATTTATTGACTCGTTTTCAATTACAATTGATTAGTCTATTTTATATTCATTTCTCATTATATAAATAATTAATTTAATCATGGAGAACATGAAAAAATTGATAATGGTTGAGTGGTAAATACTTCCATCCCAAATTGAGGTGTACTTAAATATAAAAAAAGAACATGAATCAAAATATGTATGGGAGCTAAGCTTCTAAATATAAAATAGAATTTTACTTTCTCATCGTTCTTAATAAAAGTGGCACATGTGATGAATGAAAAAGTGATTCTTGTAGTCAAACCGATTTAAACAATAACACACATTAGAAAATGGAGTAAAAAAATATATACATACGTCAACCAATAATGCATGGGCTAAAGTGTCACGCCCAAACGGGACGCGACGAACGATTCTCAACTTAAATATAAATGGACTAACAAATTCGCACAATACCAATGAGAACCCAATAAAACAGAGTCTAAATAGCAATAAATAAATAATGTATACAAGTTATCACTTAAAGTCTACATTCCAACATCCAAATTACATCCCGAAATTCAATCAAGGTAGTAACTTAAAGTCAAAGGGTCATACGCCCTCAATTACAAACCCGAATTGATTAGGATACAAAAGTCCAACAACAACATAATAAGAAAAGAGTCCAATCAACAACAAGAAGCAAGAATCCAACAAGCGTAGTACAAGGTCTCATCCAGAGCCTTGGCAAAGATCTCCAAGAAATCCTCATCTAAGGTTAGAAAACAGGTGGGGATGAGACAAAAATCTCAGCTGATGGGGTGATCGTGTGTGAGTGTGGCGCAATATAGTTAATGTGAGAAAACAAGTTATACGAAAAACGGGTGAGTATGATGCATGGTTTCACACACACGCTCACAAGCGTCGTGATAAAATATTTAAATAATATACTTATACAGCTTTAAGAAAACAGCTCATGGTCACACACAGGCACTATGTGATACGGTCAAGACAGGTAGATTGCGTGCGGAAGTGTAACGCCAATCCTATGCAAGGCAAATAACGGTTACAGCACGGACTTGTAGCGCCAACCAATGCAAAACAGTAGCGGTTGCATTTTAAATGTAACGCCAACCAAAACGGGACGATAACTCCGGAATCGTGGGATCGGGGACAAAATGATTCCTTCGTTCTTCCTTGTAACTCCCGGGCCAAGATGGTCCAAGACCGCACCTTATCGCTCCGTAGACAAAGACAAAATCCCAGAGAGTCAAGCGAGGCTCGGATGACTCATATAATCATGATTATACCTCATACTACAACCCACTTCCTTGACAAACTCCGCCCTCGCCATGGGGATTAGGACGATGGGGCCGAGAGTGGAATAGCAGCCGAGCCGCCTGCCCATCCCCGACGATCCATTCCGATTGTGAGCTCGACACACCAAGTTGACTCAGCAGAAAGTAATTACAATTACAGTAATAACCAGGCAATGAGATTATTGATTCAGTGGAAGCGCTTTAGAGAAATTTTTGAAAAAACAAACGCGAGTGGCAATTATGGCGTTGGTGGAGTTTTTGGATGAAGATGATTATCGGAAGGATAAGCAACCTTCGATATCTTAAGAAAATTGGGTGGGACATAAGTCACGTTATAAATTCACCCGCAAGGCGGAAGTCGCTCATGATCGGGTATTAATCCACAAATTGATCCGATAAGTCGGGGTTTTTGGAAAAGTAAAATACTTAAATTAAATCTCAAATTCAGAGAGTCCAGGGCTATTTTAGTAAAAGAGAAAATAAGTTGAGTTAGGTCTTTTATAAAGGAGAAATTGTAATTTAGCCCGTTTTGTAAAAACTAACACTTTTGGGGTTAAAATTGAATAATTAAATATCCCGACCTTGACAAATTATGAGGTCAGTTCCTAAATTCTTCAAATTGTCCAGAGATTCAGTTTTTAAAGTTTTGAGGTCGATTTGTTTGTAAAAATCTCACATTGGCCCCAAATTTTTAAAAATTGTCAATTCGACCTTAAGTTTTAAAAATTCGAACTCACAAACTGGAAGGGCTTTTAAGGTGGTTCCAGTTGGAAAATGTCACTATGGTTATTAGGATATTGGGACAAAAGCAGTTTTTAAAAGCAATATGTGTAGGTCCTTCAACGTTTGAAAATATCATTTTTGTCCCATTTTAAAATAATTGCCTTTAAGGCTTTTAGGGTCCAATTGTTATGAAATTTGAACCTTGAGTCCAAAATACAATTAAGTTATAGTTAAGTTAGTATTCCCAGGTACATGGGCTGCATAATTCCTGGAAATTTCATTTGGGTCCTCAAGTTTAATATTTTTCACATTAGTCCCTCAATTTTAGTAAAATTGTTTTCCAAGCCCTAACCACTTGGATTTTTAAAATACCTTTAAAATATGTGATTCCCAGTAACTTAAAAGAAAAAATTTCAATTTACAAAGTTTAGGTCTGGTACAGTTTTAAAAATTGCAAAGTAGCCCTTAAACTTTCAAAATTTTACAATCTAGTCCTTGGGCTTTTAAAGGTTGATTTTATTTATCTTAAAACTCTTAAAACATTATTAAAATGTCCAAAAGTCATTTTTGGACCTGAGTACAGTCCCAAAATTCAAAATTTGCAGAGGGTCCTTTAACTTTTATTTTCTTGCAATTTAGTCCACCAACTTTCCATTTTTGCATTTTTAAGTCCAAAATTGAAATTTAATCAATTATGCTCGACTTTTACAGGTTATAAGTCATCCAAAACATATATTTTAAAGATCATACACATGCATGTCCAATACATACAATAATTCATTAATTAAAGCATTAAAGTGTACATGCATGCACCTAAAATTCAATAAATAGCAAATTTGAGCAACTCTTGAGAATTTTCATGACTTGATATATAAAATTGACATGCAATACATAGATTATATATATCTCAAGGCTCATGATCAAATTTTCTACATGCATTTTAATAAAACACCTAAAAGTTGGAAAAATAATTTTCCACCCACCTTAATTTTGGAAATTGTGAAATAAAAGGATAATTTCACAATTTTTGATGAGGCTTCTTAGGTCAGCCCCTAAGTCAAGAAAATATCAAAATTTGGAGTTAGAAAAATGAGAGAAAAATTAAGGAGAAAAAGAAGGAAATAAGGAAATGAAAAGGACTACACTTTACCTTGTGTAGTAGATGTTTGGAGACTAGTTGAAGCTCAAAAATTGGAATTTTGGCTCAACTCCAAAATCTCCTAAGGTCAGCCCCTATTTCTCAAAAATGGAAAAGGGGTGTTAAAATTTGAAAAAAATAGGAAGAGTAGGAAAGAAGGGGTCTAGTACACAATTTACTTACCTTGTAGTCAAATTTTCTCTACTATTTTCTTCTTCAAGCTTGAGGTCCTTCTTAAAAATGTTGTCAAGCTCTAACCTTCAAAGTCTTCTAAATGTACCTCCAAAACCAAATTCAAACTTAAGTTAAGAAGGTGGAAGATATGAACAAGGTGATATCCAAAAATGGATTGAAGCTAAAATTTCTTACCTTGTAGTATAGTGGTTCGATTTTTATGGTGTATAACGAGGAAAATGTTGAATTTTTTCTAAGTATGGAAGAAGAAAGTAAGAAGAAGAGTAGAGAGAAGTTGGGAGTTTTTAGAGAGAAGGAGGAGGATTTTTGCAAGACTTAGAATATGAGTTGGTGAAATGAAGAGAAATTTTGTGTAGGAAATGGCCATATGGCCGTCCACTTCAAGAGAGAGAGGGAGATGATTTGGTTCAAATTGTGTCTTGTAATTTGTCTCTTGCATGGAGACAAAATGCAAGTCAAAGTATGAGTTTGAATGATGTTGGAGAATATTGAGAAAAATGTTGGTTAAGTGGGAATAAGTTGGGGAAAATAGTAATAAAGAATTGTCAGTATAAGATGATGTGTATAATGTTTGAATTAATGATATAATTATACACAAGATGACTAATATATGGTGTATTTGTACAAGAGTTGGATGATATTTTTATCCCAAAATATCCACCATGGCCGTCCAATATGAGGGTAATTCCATATATTTTTTTTTTTGTCCCAAATTTGATGATAATAGATGAAATATATCAATCTCCAAAATAATTAGTAGTCTCCTTGATCACTTGTAAGTCTCATGATCACTTAATCTAAATCAACATCTTAATTCTATAAGGTAAAAGTCTCTAAAATAAATAGTCTCTTAAAATTCTAAGGTGACTAATAAATACAAAATAGTAATAATGATCAATCAAGTGATCATAAATGAGGAATAGAATTAATGATGATCATGAACACAAGTAATTAAATAAAATGAAATAAAATACAAAATGTATATATTATTAATAATTACCCACAAAATGACGCGGTAAAATAGTCGATCAAAAGCTTAAACAACAATAAGGTTCAACTAATAGCTTCGAAAAAATCGGGCTTCACAAAAAGTGCATTAAAAATAAATTGCAAAAATCTCAAAGCTAAGTATGAAGAAGTAGACACTCAAAACATAAACAAGATGCATTAATTTAAAACTCGTCTTGAATATATACTTCTTAAATTTTTATATAGATTACTCAAATGTTTTTTAATATCCGTTGTACTTTGTTGAGCGATAATATCATTTAAGTATCATATTTTTTAGTACAAAATGTCTTAACCATATTTCACCGCGATTTAAATTTAGTTTTTGCAAACTTTCTCTTAAGATAAAAATACATGAATGACATTTATTATAAATACAAAAATATAATAAAAATTGATTCCTATTTATAGATTTAATTTGAGTTAAATTAATAAAATTATTTGTTCACGTGCAACACACGTCCACCTTACTAGTAGGAAAAGATGTCGAAGGATGACCCGGACAAAAATGCGAATGTCAAGAGACAATCAAATACACGAAGAAAACGATGAAATACAAAACACATGGTCTGCCCATGTATTATCACACGGATCGTGTATTATGTTCCGTGTCATTTTACACGCTCGTGCAACTTGTTTGAGGAAGACCTTCAGAGGAAAAGTACACGATCCACCCGTGTAAAAGTACACACGTGTGTGAAGTGTTTGAGCTAAAAATAGAGAGCAAACCAAACGCACGACCTAAATACACGATCATGTATTCTCATCTCATGTTGAATTTGTTTCCTAATTTCGTCGTGGCTCTACCAGAGATCTCTCGAGTATCTATACACTATAAGAAAAATAGAAATTTGTTTCCAAATTCAACTTCGGATTTCTAATCTCAATCATATATTATTCCCAATTCTCATACCTATATAATAAATTATTAAATTATAAAACATATATTTAATCAACACAAAAACTACTATCGATCACTAGCCTAATGTATTTTCTAGACGAATACAACCCGACCTCGAGTTTTTTCGTAATTTCATGCACCGTGGCATGTTTGTAATATTCTCGGGATAGTGCATCGAAAAAGTATTAGTAGTTCCTCGAAAAAGTATTAGTAGTTCCCTTGAATATAAAAAGTATTAGTAGTAACGATGAAATGTATTAGTAATCTGGAACAGTTTTTTCAAGAATCTTCTAGAAAAATATTTATTTTTCCTCAAGAGTATTAGTATTCCTACTAAAACATATTAGTAGTCTTATTTAAAAGTATTATGTTTTCCGATTAAATGTATTTTAGTATTATCCTCTTGAAAAGTAATAATTTTCCTCATAAAAAGTACTAGTAGTTCCTCATGAAAGTATTAGTTCTACCCCAAAAAGTATCAATAGTCATCCCGAAAAATATTTGGTAGCACCTCAAAAAAATTAGTTTTCCTCCAAAAGTTTTAGTAGTCCTCCTAAAATGTATTAGCAATTCCCCAAAATGTATTAGCAAAGTGGCTAGCGGATGTGGTATCGTACTTATGCGGTGTTGGTGGGTCGACGGATTGAATATTTGATCCGTCTAACAAATTAGACCCATTAGACCGTCGACATGAGACTAGCCCTTCAATCAATTGGACACACTATAATCACCACATACTCAATTTTAACATTATATTACATAATTGAGACTCATTCTTACCGCCCATGCATCCACATAAATTATAATTCCAAATTAAATTTTCAATATGGACTAGAGTGGCCACGATTCAGATTCCTGTTCTAAAATTGCTGGTTCTAGTTCATCATTCTAGAGAAATTGAAACCGAATCGTTGCCTCATGATTTTGGTTCCAAAACTGGAATCGACGGTTTCAATTTTGGTTTGGAACCTGGTTCCTCCATAGTTCCGGTTCTGTTTTAATGTAAACCGTTTGTTTATCTTTTTGATAATTTTTTAATTTTTAAAGTGATTTTTCAATTTCAGTTACAAAAAAAAAAAAAGGGAAAGGAAGAAGAAAAGACTTGTACTTAATATTTAATTAAATTTTGTACTTAAATATTAATAATAGTATTGAATTATCTATATATACTATCGAGTATTGAGGAATCAAAGTTCTGTTGAGCAGAGTATGTATAACATTTGATTTAAAATATTATAACAAATATTTAACATTTCTTCTAACGTATTTTTACTAAATGAAAAAAACGTTGGTTTTAACTTTGGAACCAACAGCTTTAAATGTTGGTTCCACTATAGTTCCACCAATGGTTAACCACCAATTTCACGATTTTTGAGACTAAAGAACCGAACCGATCTTCACGGTTCGATTCTGTTTTGGAACTATTGACCGTCAACATTCTTGGTTTCTCGTTTGAAACTCGATTTTGATTTCATTTGGCCACCCCCTATATGGACCTCATCGCAATCAATTACATCCAATAATTTAATACTAGTCATTTATCCATGCTATGCAAGAATGTATATCCTGAGGCATCCGTTTTGTCTCGTGATATGTGTATTTTTTTAATAGTTTTATAAATTCTCACTTTATAATAATTCCAAAATAGCAACAAACAATAGGCAAAAAATACACTTTAATATTTTTTAATGATGAAGCAAAAAAATATCATGAAAATATATTCAAGACTATGTATGTATATTTGTATTCAAAAATTGATTTTTTTATAAAATCTCTCAAGCATAGCTTCATCGTCCATTTCGTTTAAGTCATGTTTAGATTCTTATTATGTGTGAAGATTAGTGACATACATTTTTTCAAGATTGTAGTTGTAAATTCATATGCAAATTGGGCGAGATTTTTGCAAAGAGCTTATCATGTAATAAACAAAATATTAACACATGTATATAGGAGAACTAAGTAGAGTAATTAAGAAAATAGGTGAAAATAAAACATAATTTTGGCAACATTATAGATTTATTTGATTTATGTTATCGTGATTCTTTTTTTAGTTTGCGATTTTGCCATGTATAATTTAATGCATTAATTTAATATTGTTAAGTCAAATTTTAATTTTTTGAAATTTTATTGTGAGGATTTGTATTACTTTCACTACAAGAAAATATGACGCTACCAAAAAACGCCATATAAACAAGTGTTTATTGACGCTTTTCAAAAAGCGTTGTAAATTATAAAAATTAGTGACATTTACTAGAAAGCGTTAGCATTTTAGTCAATTTAATGACACTTTAATTGAAGTGTCATTATCTTAATAAAATTACTGACTTTTTTAATTCATGGACTAAATTTATTCAAGGAGTTAGATACGAGTCCGAGATGCATTATCTAACTCGGATTAATGAAAATAGCAAATTATATAGGGATAGTCCTAATCGGTGAATACGTGAGTTATCGATCTAGCCTAGTTTTTACCCCATTTTATTATATTTGTTGATCGCATGATCAATTAGTTGATATTCTACTTACAAGTTTGATGAGATGATTCTCAAATCCCGGCGTCACCCATATCGTTTTTCTTCTAGGTTTAATTGTGTTTAGTTCTAATTTGTCTTTTTACTTGTTTTTCTTTAGTTAATTAAAAAATCACAAATTTGGTTAGAGTGTTTAGGATTTATTTTCTCATTAATTATGTTGCATAATAATTATTTGTGGCTAAGTCTTCCCGCGAGGGACGACTTTGGTCAAGTTGCTACTAAACGATTGATCTCATACCCTTACGAGCCACTAGATTTATTTTAGGTGTTTAGCGGTTGAACATTATTATATTTAGGTTCTCATATTTGTTATTTTCGACTGTACAATTTACAACAATATTTTTCTTATAGTATAATGAGAGAAGTAAGGGATAGCATACATACACTACTATGAGATCGAATCAATTAATTGTCCCCGACATCACCAAATACTTCTACACTTTACCTATAAAGTTGTTGAGGCACATTTCTCTTCTCTATACCAAGGAATGATTCTGGTCCCGAGAAATGAAAAAAAAAAAAGTCAAAATGAACAATTGAACTAAAGAGTGGCTAAAAGTCTTTATTTGAAAAACATGGTTAATTAATTAAACACATTTTGCTATGGACAAATGGCCAAAAATCGGATGACTCAAAGAAATCCCGAATACGTGCGAAGGTACTTCTGGTAACTTGTAACTCCAAACAACTTGTGAATCACACTAAATTAAAATGTTTTGCCAAGGTTGGATCGAATTAATTCTGATACAAGATTGGAGTCGTGCAATCCATGGACATCAATTGATCTGTTATATATATGGAAATTTCCAAAACCCATTTCCTCTTTAATTAGGTTACGAATTAATAAAATTGGTGATTTAGAAATTTGTAAGTACATAAATTTTTCAAAGTAATATAATTAAGCATCAATATTTCAATTGACGTTCGATCCTCACATGTCCGACCTCTGATTTTGGAGAGTTAAAAGTTAACATTGCAGCCACAAAAGTTATTTAAAAATGACGATATACCATACATGCTAAATTTGGAAAAGGAAAAAAAAAGAATTAAATGTTAAAAATCCAGAAACCGAAAATCTAAATATTACAATATGCTATGAACCAGATTGATAAAAAACAACAAAAAAGATAGCGCGCGAATTAAACATAATCAAACATCTCTTTTTCTCTTTAGAAAGAATATTCATCATTATTACATACATATGAGCATGATACTTACAGACGGTAACAGACCTGATTTATCCAAAAAACCATATTACTTACAAAGTTTCCTACACAAACACAGAACCTAACCAAAGTTTTTCCATGAAATCAAAAATCTGGAATAACTTAAAATCTTAGCGTAGAAAACCTAAAGCATCCTCAAGAATAATTTTATGAAGTGTATGAGGCATCTCCGAAGAATCAATATATTTCTCTCCGTTGCTCGTCAAGAACTTGGACAAGAAATCAGCTGCTCTATTTCGTTCTCTGTAGACGAACACGAATCCAAGCCCCTTGAAGAAACTGATCTCGGATTGGATATCAGACAATATCCCAAGACATTGACCCGGACATTTGGATTTTCCAAGCACGATCGAAATTGCAACTTTTGAGTCCGACTGGATTTCGACATATCTCAGTTCCAACCCTTTTGCGAGTCGAAGCCCATCTCGGATTGCCAACATCTCTATCATTAGGACAACGATCCCATAGTTGACTTCTTCTAATGTCTCGTTCTTCAGGAGGTCAGCCTTCTGAAAATGATTCGCCTTGGCTAGGATGAATCGTCCAAAGCAGTCTCTGATAATAACTCCATAGCCGCCAGTGTCGTTCAGTGCCCGAAATGAACCATCACAATTGATGGCAACGAATCCATGGAAAGGACGTCTCCATTGTAATAATTTGGGTTGTCGAGCAAAAACCTAGTATCGAGAACAGGAATTGGAGTTGGCAATACACACTTCTCCATCATGGGTACGTACGTAAAGTGAATTCAGTGATTTGATATCTTAGAGAGCAAGAACTCAGACTGTAAAATTGGAGAAATTATTTGTAGTGAGAGTCGACCTAAGTGATGAATAGGGAGGTTTAATTGGTTAATTGGTTCGGTTTCAAATAGATTCTCATTTTTGTGTTTTAGAGGTGTTTTTAGTTTTTAAAATAAATCTTATCTATAAGCGAAATCTGTTAGGATATTTAATTATGTCTAATACTGTTCATATGTACGAGAGATTAAGAAGAAGGGAAAAAACACGTCTTACATATAGAAATACTAAGCAAGTATATTTAAAAAATCAAAAATAGAATTAATATGTCTTCGATTCTGTTGAAGACCTGAATCCTAGCTAATGCATCATTGACAAAGGCTGAATATTTTTAATACTATTTTTATTTATGGTACTGGTTCTAGTGTGAAGTAAAATTATTTTGATAGGAAATTAAAATATGATTTTTAGTTTTTAAGTTGGACCTTTTTAAAATTAGTTCTCAAAGTTGTCACCTTCATGTTTTAGTCTTTTAACTTTCAAATTTTTAGATATTCAGTCATTTAACTTAAAAATTTCACTTTTGGTCCTATAACTTATCGATTTAAATTTAGTCCTATTACTTAACAATAGTTAAATTTAATTAATTTATTAAAAGGTTAATTCTTAATTAAATTTTATTATTAAAACTGAAGAATTTTAATTAATAATTAACTTTTAAATAAAAATAAATAATCATTTTTAATTAAATTATTTTTTTAAAAATATTTCAAGCATTAATTTTTTATACCTTTTGAAATAAATGCATCTTGTACACTAGTCCAGATCCATTTCTAGGAGATAATTCTCCTCACCAAAGGTTAATTACATAAATATTAAAATTTTTCTTAATTCACTAATTTAATAGTAATTATTTTAATTTTCCTATAAAAAATGTTAAGTGTGGGTACTAACCTTTAATAAGCTCGTTAAATTTAACTATTACTAAGTTATAGGTCTAAATTTATGAAATCGTTAAATTATAGGATCAAAAGTAAAATTGCTAAGTTAAAGGACTGAATATCTAGAAAATTTAAAAGTTAAAGGATTGAATATCGAGAAATTTAAAAATTAAAGAACTAAAACATTAAAGTGACAACTTAATTAGAGGGCTAATTCTAAAAAGGTCCAACTTATATGACTAAAAATCTTATTTTCTCTTATTTTGAAATTTATTGACCACTCTTATATTTTATTTTTCGTATAAATTCAACCTTATTGATGATTAAACAAATATCGAAAAATGTAATATGTATTAAATATAAAAATGTCACTAAAAGTATCAAAATTGTTATTTTGAAATAGAGGTACTTTTGTAATTATATAGTTAACTTGTGGATGTTTCTCGTTGTTTATGATAACTTTAGTATCTATGTTAATTGGAAAAGTGCGCCGAGTCCCCAAAAGGCCAAATCAGTACAACACCTTGACGAGGGATGTTTAGGGGTCATATGGTTTCCATTGAGTTTTTCTCACTTTTTATTATTTGAGATATATAAATAATGTTTGTTGTGCTCAATCTCATTAGAAAATTCAGTTTTCAACTTCTCGGTTTTCTAAGCTCAATCATATAATGTTTTTTTAATATTTGAGTTTATTTTCCGAATTTATTTTATATTATTCTTTTTATTTTGTTAGCAATTCTATAATTCGATCCATTTGATTTATTACCCTAGTTAGATCGACTCACATATATTAGACTTTTATAATATTAGTATAATTTAAATTAGAGTCGTATTTATTAAGAATTGATTTTTTTGTTTAGGATTTGACTAAGCATTATTCTTCATCAACTATCCATTTCTTTTATTTGATCCATGAACCTACCCATTACACTAAAATGGATCTCATACATCCATTTCACCAATTGTTTTAATTAAATCAAAATATCTTTCAAATATGGTGAAGAAGCACTTATTTTCACCACACAAATTACCTAATTACATATTTGGTGAAAATGAGACAACATGTCTTATCCTTGGGTGTGGTGTTGGCCGATTTTGAGGGGTTTTGGAGGGACTTGTCTATTTTGTTTTTCTACCATTTGACTTTCACTTGAAGAAAGAAAATAGATCAAAATTTCCACCCAATTATTCTTTTTCCTATCTTGTTGACCAGTCTTTGTAGAACAAAAGATCAAATATTTGCCTTCATTTTTCTCACCTTATGGGCCGTAACTTTTGTAGAGAAAAGATATCATTTTTTTCTTTATTTCTTCATTTTGCTAAATGACTTTTCTTAAAGGAAAAAAAAAGAAAAAAATTCCTAGAATTTCATAAACAAACACTACCATATTTAGAGAAAGAAATCAAGAAATTATTCTTTGGAGAAGAAGAAGAAGAAGAAAGTCCATCAAGATTCAATTTTAGACATAGTGGTAAGCTGGAAATAATTTTTATTAGTTTTGGGATTTTTATGGCTATTATTAAATTTTTATGGTTCAATCATGAGAAATTTAGAAATATTGTAGGTATTGTTAAAGACTTGACTTGAGGAGGTTTTGGAGCTAGCTTGTTGATTGAAACTTGAAAGAAGTTGGGAATATTATTAAGGTGGGCAAAATAAATCTTAAAGTCTTTTAGTTAAATGGATATATTTCATTTATATTCTTGTAAAGCATGTTAAATTCTTCAAATAGCATGAAAATAATTTTATGGAGGTGCTTGTGTGTGGTTATATGAATTTCGATTGATTTATAGTTCTTGTGGAATTTAAATAGAATTTATAGGATTTTATCGTAAAATTGAAATTTGTATTACTTCACATCAAAGTTTTGAAAGATGGGGCTTTTTTAAGGTTATTGAGGTGTTGGTCTAACTTTTGAGATGGTTGGATGTATTGGGGTTGAAATTGAAAGAAAATTGAATTTGAGGCTATTTTTGCAATTATTAAAAATCTAGGGGCTAAACTGTAATTTCAAAAATTTGAAACACTGTTCTGAAATTTTTATAACCTGTATGGATTTTTCTTGAAAGAGTATAAGTGTTTTTGGGTTGAATCGAAAAGAACAATTGGAGTTAAGGTCAAAAAGGCGATTTCTCGTAAACTAGGGGCTTAAATACAATTCCTAAAAAGTTGGACCCAAAACTGAAAACTGTTTTATTTTGGGACTGATTTTTATTATTTCTAACTGTTTTTATATTTTTCTGAAATTTTTAGGGGTTTGGACCAATTTAAAAAATATTTAAAGTTTAGAGTTTAAAATGGAATATTTTAATAAACTAAGGACTAGTATGTAAAATGATAAACTAGAGCGTTAACTGAAATTTTTAGACTCTTGTAAACTTATAGTTAGTTTATAAACTTGAAGTTATTATTTATATTTTTGGTATTGTTGAGGCAAGTTGTAAATTTGAAACGTTTAGGGGCTTTTATGCAAATTGTTAAAGTCTAAACTCTAATACTAAATTTGAAATGTTTAGGGTTGTAATGAAATTTTTAAAGCAATTGATGAGTTTTATTAAACTTAGAGTTTCCTCAAAGATTTTGTTATTAATACCCGATTAAATTCTAACTCCGACTATAAATCACTTTACTTGTCTTAGGGATGGTAATAACGGGCTCAAGCCAAACCGGGACCCGACCCACCAAGAAAATTAAGACCAAGGACCCGCCCCGCCCCGCCTCAAAAACCGCGGGCGGGTCTAGACCCGCTAGACCCGCCAATATATTTTTTAATTTATAATAATTTGTTTTTTTTGTATTTGTGGTCAAATTTTCAAAATCAATCAAATGTCAATAGGTCAAAATTAAATAAATATAATTATGCAACTTATTATAATTATTTTTTACAACTAATTAGCTAATATTAAGATTTTTACAACTATTTAGCTACTAATTTATTGAGCCATAATTCAATCACACTTTTATACATATGTTACCATTTACTGCTACCTTTCACCTCTGCACATGGCATCCTTCATAATGTCATAGAAGAAAGAATTCAGTTTGATGAAGCCAAGTAATCGATTATTCAACATTTCAAGTAGACAACCTTTACGTAAGCTAGATAATCCAAAGACTAATATCATCCCAATATTTTGTGGAAATTGACTACATTTTTTTCCATTCAAATAATTATATAATTAACTAAATTTAGCTACTATTAAGATTTTTTTGGTTGTTGCAATATTACTCAACTAATACTCAAAATCAATGTTCAAAGTAGAATATTACAAGATGTTATAGTAGCAAATTAAAATCAATAAACACTCAAATATAAAAGTAAATAATGCAACAATATCTCAATATATATTTAAAAATATAATAAAAATTCATATAGCGGGCGGGTCCTATAGAACCGGGACCCGCCTTAATTCGGCGGGTTTGTAATTTTGGACCCGAGACTCGCCGACCCGTTTATGCGGGTCTAGACCCGCCTGTCGGGCGGGTTTCATGCGGGGCAATTTTGACCCTTTGCCATCCCTAACTTGTCTAACATTGACACGTGTTATCTTGAACTTGCTTGTTCAAGCTTCTCGTGAAGTATTTAAAATTTCTCAGGTGTATTGCTATACTTGACTTGAGCATGTGTGCCACATAAAAATCGATTTTCATATAATTATTTGATTTTTGTATTGCTTGTTTGTCTTTAAGGTATGGTTTGGTCAAACGAGATTGAGCATGTTGCCGCGGTCTTGATTTGGCGGCCCATGGTCCTAATCCCACCACTATAGGACGGTGTGTCCTGTGGCGAAGTGGGTCGTAGGTTTGGTATATTCCTAAATATGGCGATCTCTAGCAATGACGTGTCCTAGCTAAAGAGACGTCGAGCCACGTGGGGTAGTTATAAGGTAGCCCTGTGACTTGGTCAACTCCTTGCTTGGGGAGACATAAGGTAGAACGGGCGTAATTGTGGCCCGATCACCAAATTATGATCGTTAACACTTCGGTGTTCTTGCTTGCTTGCTCGTTCTTGTTTGCTCTTTAATGATTCTACTGCTTGTCTAGAAAAATATTTAAAGTTGCAATAATTGCTCAAGTATTGTTACTACCTTGGCATTTCTTGTCATCACTTGATTTTATTAAACTTTATTAATGCCAAACTATCTCCTCGAAAATCGTGGGTTTAACGAAACATTATTTTTTTTTCTCAGAATTTATGCTTGCTTGTATGGCATTACATGTACGATTAAATTGGTAAATTTAAAAATGTAAACTCAATTTCTTTGCTCAAGCATTGGAAAACTAATTCAATTAAATTTTAAAAATATCATCATCACTATTCCCCAACCACCGAGCTCGTTTTAGCTCACCCCACGAGTTTTAAAATTTTCGTGAGACAAAGGATTTGACATAGAGGAGTCCGACGAAGGGTTTCCAGTCAAGGTTGAAGTTGGTGGAATAATTTCTAGGAATTATATGGATATTGCTTTTGTATTAATATTTTGATATTCAAACTTATTATATAGCTTGTACTTAAATCAGATTTGGAATATTACTACATGTTAGACTTCCGTGGTATTTGTAATGTGATGTATAATATTTTGGATATGGCCCTGGCGAATTTAAGTTTTTATGATTATCCGGAGTTGTATTCCGATGAATATTATATTTAATTCTACTTATCTAGATTGGGCATGACAATATATTCAATCAAAGGGGGACCCACTATAATTGATAAGTGCAAAATATACGCGTGCATTTGAGGGGTTATTTGAGTACTTAATTGATATATTTGCATGAATATTTAGTGTGTTTTTAAGGTTGGTTTCCTTTTTGGGCGTGATACAACAGATACTTGTATAATTGTTTTTATAGGAAACGGAGATTTATCTATACATATTATAAAAGTGTGAATATGTTTTAAGGTTTTTGAAAATTTTGATTTGCTAAAAATGTCCTCATGGTAAAGTTAGCTTTAAGGATAATTAAGTAGTTTTTCACATTGATTTTGATTCTATTTGTTTAATAATATTGACAAGTGTCTCTTTATATTCCAAATCCTACTTTTATGATTTATTTCAATTTTAATTCTTAAAATAATTTAAGTTTTTAGATAATATTTATTTTATATTATACTAGATATCAAGAGCTTTTTCCAACCATATGTCATAAGCATATATAATACTTCATATGAGAGAATTTTAGTCATTTAAAGTTGAGTGCTATGTAAAATACACATTAATAATACATTTCTTTATTTGTCTAAATAATTAAATACAAAAAGAAAAAATGAGTATAAATTTACAGGAAAATGAAGAGAAAAAATAAATAAAAATATTTAATATTATTTTATTCAAAATAAATAAATAGACAAAATATATTTTCTAAACTTCACTATTGGTTGAGAATATTCATACTATAATAAATTTATCATCTATCACACACCCTAAATTGTAAGGTAATATTATTTTTGGTTGAGTACATGATACATTTTTTAGGTATGGAAAGATGGAAATTCGCGACTATTGAAATTTCAAGGAATTTTATGTTTTTCCCATAAAAATAATTAGTTTTCAAGATATATAAATTAAATATAAATTTTTACTAAAATTTTGAATAAATATTATTTTGTTTCTAAGATATATTCATTAATCTTTATGATGTTTTTCCCAAGAATAATGGATATACGGTTCAACATGATTTAGATTCAATTATTAGTGTATTTTATTCATGTATTCTTTCGATAAAAAAATCGATGATTGTGACAATGTAAAGTTAAATTTGCAAAACAAATATATTATAAGAGCATACTCTAAAATTTAAAATAAAATAAACTTGGCTAAAAGTTATGTGTTTGAAATTAATGAAATGATTTTAAATCTCAAAGTGAAGTGGATGGGATGAGTAATATTTGTTTAATTTTTACCCACAATCGTATATTTATAAATTTTTACTTTTTAAAGGGTTGGCACATATATATATATATATATATATATATATATATTGTAAAACTAAATAAATAAAAATAAAAGAAAAATAATTTTACAGAAAAATTACAATAACAATATAAAACAGTTAATACTAAGAATTTTGAGACTAAATTGAAAATTGAGAACTAATTTTTCTTTAACATTTATTTATGCATTTTTTATGGATGCACCATTTGAACTTTCAAATCCTATAATTTAGAATCATTTATCAATTTTAATAATATATCATTGTACATTCTTTTTTGTTAAATAAGGCCAGTAAATATGATAATAAAAACATGAAATTAACTATAAAAGATACTTAAAAGGATAAATATTTATTCTCAAACTTAACGAAATGCAATTATAATTTATATTTTAATATGGAGGTATAT